>JARHVA010002634.1:2077500-2085000 GCA_037957365.1 Torreya grandis
GAGGTTATGGTGGTCACTATTACTACTAATGTGGTTCCTGTTATGTACCTACATCCGTGACATCTCTCCCTATTGGCTCCACTATCACCTACTTTTATGCTTGACTAGTCTATGGTATATCATTTTGAGTCATGGTCATTGGTATCTCTATTGGTACCCCTCCTCTTCCCCTCCCTCTCAGCTCTCTAGCATGTTGTCACCAATAAGCAAGTACTAATAGAGGGGCCACTAAGTGTGGGAGTTTGAACTATCCTAGAAACCATTTCACTAATGCATATCTACCCATGATGTGTAGAGGCTTGTGATCCACACCCATACAACCCTATAGTAACAATCAACCAACTAGGCCATATAGTAGTAATGTGTGATATAACTACCCGATGATATCTATTTACATGATCATTTGTAGACTTGACACATGAGGAATGAACTATGCTATATGGTATTATCTCCACTTCATAACCTGAGGAAACCTATCATCAATCACATGGGGTGACCCAACTGGCCAATATATGGGAAACTTATCATATATCCAAACACTCAACAAAACCATATACCACATGGTCTTCTACCCTCTAGAAAGAATCCCATATATCATGCATGAGTTGGACCTAGATGACAACCCCAAAATCATAGCATACTCCCCAATCTAGTACAAAGTAATATAAGGCTATCACATGTAGTAATACCTTTTCATCCAACTTGTGGCATAAAACTTGTACTATCACAAGCCCTATCATTACCTTTTAGACATCTAGAATGGATGTGATGTAAACCTCAAATAAGCTTACCCTCAATTTAAGGTATGTCTTATTTGATCATATTGCCCATGGGGATAGTGCTCACATTTCATCTAAATCCTCCAGTGTGTCAATGATCATCTATGTCCCTCTTATAGGTAGTCTAAACAACACATGGACATCCTCCAAAGTAATCCCCACCTCAATGGTATTCCCCTCTACCATCCATTCAAAAGTGCTGCTTAACCCTTCCCATGATCCAAGGAACATGATAATGAAATCAACACTCAATGTAATCTATCTCATCTCCATGATACCTCAAAACCTAATGTGACCAGTTGAGCTCTATCCACATCACTCAAACAATCAAACAAATCTAATAGCTATGACACTTCTATTAGGCATTAATATCTCTAATGTCTCTACAAAATATCAAACAACAAAGGATGTATTAGATCTCTATCATAAATAACCAAAATACATTCTTAAAAATCCAAAAATTAACTACTTAATCAGTTGGTTTGATTTAGTTTTTTGTATTTTTTTATTTTCCCACATAATCAACCTATTTATACTAAATTATCACAATCCCCTTTCTTGATACTAAATCACCCCTTTATATTTTTCAACTAGATCGACTTGTTTTATACTTTATTGACCTTCTTTCTAGTTAGCATACTAGGTCAGCCTTGTGATACACAATCAGCCCCTTTTTTAATATTATATCATCATATTCTCCCCAACTAAGTTAGCCTTCTAGTATGAAGTTAGCCTTTTACTCATTGAAAACTATGTTAGCCCACTACTATGCAGTTGGCCACCCCTTACAGTAATAAATTAGTCCACTATTATGTAGTCATCCCCTTAATTTCTACTCACCTTATAGACTAAGTTGATTAGGTTGAATATGTTCCTTCACAGTGGTAATTTTTTGACCATTCACTATAAATGCCTTAGGCATTTATTGGTCTGATTTCTTCCTACCCAATATCCTATTCTACCCCTAATTTACCTATAAAAATTTGATGGTCAATTTTGGTGTCTATATTTTAAATAAAAATACTCAATTTTTTTGAAATTCACAATTATTTACATGTATCTCACTCATTATGGCCTTTATGCATCCTCCCCATCTTAGCTATCATCTCCTCACCATGATGGCTCTCTAGTCTCAACCTAGGTCTCTCATAATTCTATTTTCTAAGATTAGTAAAAATAAAAATGAATTAATTTTCTCCCTATTTATATTTACTATTGAAAATTATTTACCTATCAAATATTTACCACCAGATTTTATCTTTTAATCATATATTTGTTTTTACTAGCTCTTTTTCCAAATCATAAAAATGTTCTAGAATCTTGACATTGTAGAGAATGTTTTCACATGTTACATGTATATTTTTCAAAAAAAATTGTTTTTTCAATCTTTCTAGCTAATTTATATAGGTTCTCCTAATGTTACATACATTGGACACCTTCACATTTATTGCATTTCACTCTTTATCTACAACACTAAGGTATATAGAGGTATGTGTTTTTGAATTATATCCTTTCATTTATCTTCTTTGCTCCTTACTGTGAACAAGGAATTTATATAGAGGGGAGGTTAGTCTTGTGTTAGTCTCATAAAATAAATGATATGAACACACTAAAATACAAATACCTCTATATTAGACACTAGGGATAACTTAGGTAATAAAAATAAATTAAATCACAATAAAAACATAAAAGACATCTCTTTTACCTTTCTTAGAGCTCAAAATGGCTTTGTTAAATGGTTTGTTTGACTTATGAATCAAGAAGTATTTGATAATGGAGGTTTCTTAGCTCCCTATCTCCTTGCACCTTGGCTTGTGATTGATTAACTTAAGATTTGAGCATGGTAACACTACTTGCAAGGCATTTGGGCATTATAGCACTACATCAAAAGAGCTTGTTGAATATATTTGTGTATAATAATTTTGCACCAAAATATCTTATGAATTTAATAGGCAAGGCCTTGTATTTATAGCCTTTTTAGGTCAACATACCCCCATTTTTTTTTAATATTGGGACCCTTGAGATAATTTGAACCTTAACACTAGAAAATCTATATGATTAGATCATTATTAGAATTTTCAAATCATCCACTTTGATAAGTATGGCCAATTTACTTATAATTATTCTTTAAGCTTTCCTAATGTTGCTAATAATTGGTCCTCATGTCCTAAAGTTTTAGGTTTTATGGAGATCTTACTGATGGATCATGCATAGAGTTTACTAATTGACTCTATTCAATATTTCACTAGCCTTTGGATTGTGAAAACTCAAACTAAATTCATATTATGAAAGCTCTCCTTCAAAAATAAAACCTATCATAAACCCTTGGTTCAAATTTACATTTGGTAGGATTAAATTATTGAGAATATTTAAAATTACTTTGGACATAAGCCTAATTTTCATATTAAGGCTTGGTCATATTTTTTAACATGATCAAACCTTAACTTGAAAGTCCTACTTGGTCCCTTTTATTTTCCCCCTTTTTTTTCCTTTATTTCTAACCAAGTCTAACTTTCATTTTGGCAAGGTCCTTTTAATTTATCTAGCATGGTCCCCTTTATTACCTATTTTAGCCTAAAGTCTTAATTCTAAGGATGCACTTGTATTTATCAACATGAATGAGACCTTAGTATTAACACTTTAGCCTAAGTTCTTATTTCATCCTAAGTCTTGACTTAGACACTTTTGCCTTTTATAGATCCAATGACTCTCATTTCATCACCCCCTTTATCAAATAAAGTGAAGAAATCCCCAAGATCCTAAATCATTCACCCTTCAGACCAATCCCATGCCATCTTAAAGATCATGATCAATGGCCTATGCTTAAGAGGAACCAAATATTGGATGGCATGAGATCACCCAAGGTTAAATAGGCCCCATTATTAAACATAAGTTTAAGCCTAAGTTTTTATGTAAGGCCTTGTTGTTCTTTTTAATACAACAAGACCTTAAGTTGAAACTTAGTTTTCAACTCTAATTATTAGAATGAGCCAATCATGTAAAAGTTTCCATATTAAAATCAATGGTTCATAACCACTCACTTAGAATGGATCCAATGGAGCAAAGATAATGTTGAAATGTCAAAGGCTAAAGGAGTCCCATGGGGATGAAAGTCTCATCATATCAGAGACTCAAATAGAGATGAATGACCTATGGGTCCTCCCTAGCATCAATAGGTTCAAAGCTTGAGAGCCATGGAAAGCCACTACATGGCATTCTAACATTCAAAGCTTAATGTTAATAGAACATCAATCTAACAACATGAACTCACTTGGATATTAATCAAATGGAGTAAATGTAATTTAAGATTTATGGAATATATGAACTTGAATAGCTTAAAATTGATGTTCTCATGACTGTCATTTGACTTTTGTGAGGCCATCATTGACATCTGTGAGGCCATCAACTTTAATCCCACCAAACCTAAAGAACTTCATGAGCTTAAATTTGATGTTCTCATGAAAATAATTTTATGTTTGTGAGGCTATCATTAATGTCTATGAGGCCATCAAATTCAATCTCTTTGAATATTTTACTTAGACAAAGGGGCATGTTTTATATCATTCGAGGGGTTATTTGATATCATGCTTTAAAACTTAGCATCAAATATTTTAGCCAAGTTTATGGCATGTTTATTGACATGAAATAAAATTAGCTTCAAATATTCTAACCTAATTTCCTTTCTATGATCATGTAATGATTAAATTTCATGCATATTATAGGATTAATAGTTCGCACTTCATGGGGCCCAAATGATCCAATAACATGAAATTATTGATGACCATTCAACAGAGATCCAAGAGCCTCTAATCTTGACACATGGTAGATGCACATTAAATATGTGACTGATGTAGAATACATAGCTCAAAAAAATTATGGAGACGATAAGTGGCACAATAATGGAGCTCGATGCAAAGATGGCCAATAACATGCGAATACCCAAATCATGAGCAATAGCCTATGTTGACCCTTGGGTAATGATCCAATGGTGTGAAATAAAGGGTAAATTTAAATAATAATAGATAGTAATTTGAAGGTATTTATGAAAAATGTTGTGAAAGTTGCTAGATAGATGCCAAATAAGTGCCACATAAGGTAAAAATGACAAAGATGAAGATATTGTGTGCTCAAAAAGGTAAATGTATAAAGGCAAAGGTCAAAATTAAATATGAGGCACAAATGAGCCTGATTCCAAGTAAGTCATCACCATTAAAGATTTTAGGATAGCCCCAAACTTGCATAAAATACCCTAATTTGAACTGAGATTGATCATATTCAAGCTGAAAAGAGTCTAGTTATAATTTGAGCTTGAAAGAATTAATGCAAAGACTATTTAAAACATAATGGTAAGTAATTTACAAGTTTGGAAGCCATGATAACTTGAAGGCAACAACATAGAGATAAGACAGAGTTGTGTCTATCCATAGACAATGAAGGGAGGGTCTTCAAAGACATAATAGACCTTGACACTACAACATTAAACATGGGTAATAGGAATTGGTCTAAACTCTTTTGGACCATTGAAGAGATGCAGCCCATCACAAAGGAGGAATAAAAGATTGCCACTATAAATAGAAGATAATAAAACCTTGTTATAGTCCAAATGGCTAGTCTCCACCATGTTGCCACCAAACTTAAGGTAATCCACTGTATTGACATCCTTGCTCCTATTTTTCAAGTGTAGAATTAAACATGGTTAGATTATGCATAAAAGGACCTTTAGGAGAATTGCATAAATTTCCCCATTGGCCTTTGAGAGTTACTAAAAACTTAAAAAACCCTAAGTATACTTGCCCACCATCAAGGAATGGAATGGTAAAAATGACTTAGACACCATCCTTAATCCATGGTTGCTCTAAGGGAACCATTTGATCTGAGACCCTCCTGTCAATATCCTAGTTATCTAATTTATAGAGGGGGTTAGGGTAATTACGACTCTATTGAATAAAATATCTAGATCCCCTTCAACCACTTATGTTAATAAGAATTGGGTGTCTTACACGTACTTCATGGTAGAGAAAGAGCTCACTCCCCCAATTGGAGAGATGATCAACATCTATCTAGAATGACAATTTATGGCCATCAAGAAGAAGACCAATACATAATTCTTCATGATGTCCTATCTAATGGATGCCCTGTTAGCTTGCACTAAGATCCCTCATATCAAAAATTGGTTAGTTGAGGGTAGATTCATAGTTTCCCATCACTATTCAAAGCTACACATATTCAAATATAGGCACAACATCTAATTCATTTGTGATTATGTTGATCTTGCTTTATTAGAAGCCATTACAAGAACCCCCATGCCTAGGATTAGCCATGTAATCAAGAAATATGTAGAGATAATGGGAGATATCTGGTTGTATCTAGATTGTATAGTGATCAAAATTGAAGGGATTTTGATTTACCCTTATAATTTTCTTATCTATATTCCCATCAAGATGGAAGACTAAGAAATTGCATACCAACTTCTTCATGGTGTGGACAGAGTATGCAAGGATAAGAAAAAGGCCTCATCCATCCCTTTCCTATGACCATTGGTAGAACTATGCTACAAACTTGGGGTCATGTAAGTATTATATATAGGCATAGGTAATATTTTAACTTGTATCTTGATGGGTTGAAGTAGTGGGACCCTAAGGGTATGATCTTCACACATTTGAACTCTAAGTAACTACCCAAGCTAGTATATGAGCACTAACTTGGTGTCCATGACACCTTATACATCAAAGCAAATAATTTTAAAGAAACATTGGCTAGGATTAAGGGAAATAACATTAGACTTGAGCATAAATTAGCTAGTGATCAAAAGTCCCTTGGAGATATATGGCAAATGGGGCCCCTGTAATACCATTTTCTACTTGGCCCTTCAAGGCCCCCTTAAGAGCAACCACAAATGGAAGGGCACCATCTCCAAGCATAGATTACATAAAGTCTTGACAATGAGAAATTAGAAGAAATACTTGGTGAGGGAGCCTCATCCTTAACCCTACCTCAAGGACCAACATCCCCCGTTAAATACCTAGACATGATTTCCCTAGAGCTTAATGAGACTGTGGAAGATGCCCTCAAGATCTTTTTTGAGGCAAATGGGTTTGATTCATGAGAGGAACATGTTGAATAAGAATAAGCCCAAACATAGGAGGCTAAGAAATAAAAAGGCAAAGATCCTTCCTTGGATCTATTCCCAGTGACACCATTAAGGAAGAGAAAGGAAGAATTGGCAATAGTGCTAGTTGGGAAAAAGAAGCCCAAGTTGAATTTCACTGACCCTACAAGTGATATAAACTTATTTAGTGATGAGTACCCCATTCATGGACTAATCATCCTTGATTGGTTCATCTATGGGAAAATGCAAAATATCCCCTCCTTATCCCACTCATGGTCCTTGACCTAAACTATCAATATTTATGTCCATGATGATATCAAGCCATGGATAAGGGATTTGATGAAGGAAGAGGAAGAGAGAAGAATAGTGGCTATTGTAGGGTCAGATAAGAAGAAAATAGAGACTCCACGAGTCTCAAGCAACATCCATATGGAGGCTCCTAAACCTCCAAAGTATATAGAACCAAATACCACTATATAATTCAATCCTAAGACCCACTAACTAACTGAATTCTTTTCCATTTTGTAAAACTTTTTAAGATTTTGAAAGATGAATATACTTTTGTAAAGGCATATGCTAGTTTGTTAGCATATTTGCCTCTAGGCCAATCCA
>JARHVA010002634.1:2090000-2137500 GCA_037957365.1 Torreya grandis
TGATAAATTTAATTTTTGGATTTTTAGAGATTGTCAAACCATTGAATGACATGCTGAATAAGGATGACAAAGTATCATGGAATGAGGAATCCAAAAAAGCCTTTGAATACATCAAAAGTGTAATTAGTCAAGCTCTAGTCTTGATAAGTCCTAAATTTTCAAAATACTTTTATCTCTACTCTTTCTCCTCTAATCATACTATTACTATTGTTTTGAATTAGAATGTATAATGACTTGACCATCCAATTGCTTTTATGAGTACTAATTTGAAAAATGTTGAGTTAAACTATCCCCTGATTGATAATCAAGCCTTTATATTAGTTAAAGTTGTCAATAAATTTAGGCACTACATTATTAGGAACAACATGCATGATATTATACTAGATCTAGCCACTAAGTTAATGTTAAGCTAGTGTGAAATTAGAGAATGAAGGGGTAAATGGATCTCTATTATCCAAGAGTATGACATAGAAATAAAGACTACAAAAATAGTAAGGTGTCAAGGTTTGATCCAAATTATTGATAATATTAGATCTAAGCTAAGTATTATGTAAGTTGATCAACAAAGATTAAAATATAGTGAGTGGTATGATTCTATCAATCATTTACTAATTAATTGAACTTAACTTATAGGGCTGACCAAAGAGTAGAGAAGAGATTTGAGGCTCAAGGCAACTCACTACCTCATCAAGAATGTTATCTATACTAAAACGACTTTGAAGGTGTGTACCTAAGATGTGTCTTTAAGAAATAATCCACTAAAATAATGAGCACTTTTCATGAGAAGTTAGGAAGTGGGCATCCATCAAAAAGAACCACAACTCACAAAATCCTCAGAACTAGCTATTATTAATGCACCATCTTCAATAATGTTCATAAGCATGTAAGGGAATGTCATTCATGATAGATATTCAACACAAAAGAGCCTAAGGTAGTAATGCCTTTATAACCAGTATGATTGATAAATCTTTTACCTAATGGGGGCTAGACTTTATAGGGGTAATAAACCCTAACTCATTGGAAGGTCACAAGTATGTTCTGAAAACTACTGACTATTGCACAAGGTGGACTAAGGCTGTAGACACCAAACAATATAAGACTGTAGAAGTGGTCAATTTCTTAGAAGAGAACATATGCATCAAATTTATAAATCTAGTCTCTTTGGTATGTGACAATGGGTCAGCATTCACATCTATAGAGATGATAAAGTGGGCATATGACAATAGTATAATCCACAAGTTCTCATCCAACCATTACCCATAAGGTAATAGAGTGTTTGAATCAACAAACAAAAACTTGATGAAATCCATTAAGAAATTTGCTACAGACAAACCTAGAACATGGCACAAGCTTCTCAAGTATTCTTTTGGGCTGATAAAACAAGAGTCAATTAATATCTTAAATCATCTCCCTTCTGTCTAATATATGGCTAGGAACCTATATTCCCCATCACACTCAAGATACCAACTTACAAGTTTATACTGGAGTACATGGAAGAAGACCAAGAATTTGAAAAATCAACACTGTTAGACATTGTCCAGATGGAGGATGCATGAGAAAAGGCTTTTGATAATTTTAGCAAACATCAGACCATAGTAAAAAGGTGGTTTGATAAGAGATCAAAGATCAAAGTGTTTAGACAAGGGGATATAATTCTCCTTTGGGACAAAGTATCTGAGTCTAAGGGCAAGCATGACAAGTTCACACCTATATGGATTGGATCCTATCAAATTTTAAACACACTTGGAAACAACACCTTTAGACTCAAATACTTATAAGGAATAGAGTTCACACTACCCACCAATGGGTGGTACCTAAATAATTAATTATTTTTTGATCCCCTTGAAGTCTTCATGGAGTAAATCAATAGGATGGTTAGAGTTAGTGTAGGTAGGTTATTTAGTTTCCTTTAATTCTTTCCTTTTTGTCCTTTGTTTGTACATAAGCATGTATGCATTTGTTTTATTCTCTTTTTCATTTTTATTTTCTACTTTTGTTATGTGTTTTATTTTGTTTCCTTGTTCCTTGCTTTCAATAAATCCTTTTGGACAACCCTTAGCTCAAAGTTTATTTAGTTTGATTAAAACTCCAAAGTTTAGGAATGTGGGTATGAACCTTATACATATGCTGACCATGGGTCTAAGATGTGAGCCTAATGTTGTAATTTGAAGAAACTGGTATAGACTAATGGAAAAGGCCAACTGTTCCATGAGAGCTTAAATATTGTCTTGACCTAAATTTGGTTTTAAGAAGATTTGCACTAGTAAGATGAAACCTTAATATATTAAGACATAATCATGTTTGCACTTAACAAACATCCTTGTCTAGCATAATGGTTATAGCCATAGGTGGTTTATTAAGGATCAAACACTTGACCAAATCCTTAAACCTAGCTACCCTAGTTCCCAACCTTGCTGAAAGCATAAAATATCTAAAAATACAAAAATAAGAATTTAATGCAAAATCAAAAGCTTTTCAAGCATAGGTGATTCTGGTAATATCCACTAGGGCTATGGATACCTAGATGGAAGTGGATCAAGGCCTTGAGAGGAGCCAAAATCATCTTTATCAAGGTTATGGGTGCCTAGATATTAGTAGAGTAATGCCAATGCCTTACTTGAACTAAAAGCATGATTCTTCATGAATATCTAAACATGCTGTAAGTTAGTGTCAGTGATTAAAGACATGAAACTAAGAATTTATCCCCTAAATCCAAATGAAAATAGTAAGTGTAATAAAATAACACACACAACATGGCTATGTTTTGATATTTGATCCCATCATACATGTTCAATGCTTGTTTTAACCATGAAAAAATCTTGATAATAGCATTGATCAAGTAGAATAAATGACTAGTAATTTGTCTGGACTAGAGTCTCTAAGTTATAACATATTTTTATGTTTCCCTCAAAATTTACCTTTTATTGAGGTCAACAGACCCCCCTTTTTTTGAAAATTGGGACCCTTGAGATACTTTAAACCTTTACACTATAAACTTGATATGATTAGATCATTATTAGAATTTTAAAATCATCCACATTGATAAGTATGGCCCATTTACTTGTAATTCTACTTTGAACTTTCCTAATGTTTCTAATAATTGGTCCTCATATCTTAAAATTGCAAGTTTCATAGAGATATTATTGATGAATCATGCTTATAGTTTATAGATTAAATCTATTTAGGATTTCACTAGCCTTTGGTTTGTGAAAAATCAAACCTAGATTCATATTTTGAAATCTCTCGTTCAAAAAAAAATCATAAACCCTTGGTTCAAATTTACATTTGATGGGAGAAAATTTGTAGGAATATTTCAAATTACTTTGTAATTAAGCCTAGTTTTCATGTTAAGGCTTGGTCATATTTCTTAACATGACCATACCTTAACTTGAAAGTCCTATTTGGTCCCTTTTATTTCCCCCCTTTTGTTTCCTTTATTTCTAACCAGGTCCAAATTTTGTATTGGTAGGGTCCTTTTAATTTCTCTAACATGGTCCCATTTGTTACCTATTTTATCCTAAAGTCTTAATTCTATGGCCCCATTCATATTTATCAACATGAATAAGACCTTAGTCTTAACACTTTATCTTAAGTTCTTATTTCATCTTCAGTCCTGATTTAGATGCTTTTGCCTTTTACAAATCTAATGGTCTCACTTTATTTCCCCCCTTGATCGAATAGAGAAAATGAATCCTAAATATCCTAAATCCTTAACCCTTTAAACCAATCTGTGTCATCACAAATATCATGATCAATGACCTGTACTTAAGTAGAATTAAAGATCAAATGGCATGAAATCACCCAAGGTTAAATAGGCCCCATTATTAAAAATAAGTTTAAGCCTAAGTTTTTATGTAAGGCCTCATTGTATTTTTTAATACAACAAGACCTTAAGTTAAAACTTAGGTTTTGAATCTAATTATATGATGGAGCCAATCATGTACAAGTGTCCAAATTAAAATTAATGCTTCATAGTCACTCACCTATAATGGATCCAATATAGTGAAGATAATGTTGAAATGTTAAAGGCTAAAGGAGTCCCATGGAGATGACAAGTCTCATCATCTTAGAGACTTAGACAAAGTTAAATGACCCATAGGTCCTCCCCAGGGTCAACAAGGTCAAAGATTGAGAGCCTTGTGAAGCCATTGTATGGCATTCCCACATTTAAATCTTAATATTAACAAAACCTTGAGCCAATGACATGCACTCATTTAAATCTTGATTGGATGGCTCTCATTTCATCATGGATCTTGATCAGATGGATTGAACTTAATCTAATATCTATGGAGTATAGGAACTTGATGAGCTCAAAATTGACATTCTCATAACCATCATTTGATGTCCATGAGGCCATCATTGATGTCCTTGAGATCATCAAATTTAATCCTACCAAAACTAAGGACCTTTATGAGCTTAAATTTGACATTCTTATAAATATCATTTGACATTTGTGATGCCATCAAATTCAAGCTCTTTAAATATTTTACTTAGATACAGGGTCATGTTTTATATCATTCAAGGAGTTATTTTATATCATACTTTAAAATTAGCATAAAATATTTTAGCCTAAGTCTATGGCATGTTTATTAACATGAAATAAACATAGATTCAAATATTTTAACCTAAGTTCCTTTCTATGACCATGCATTGATTAAAGTTCATGCATCTTGTAGGATCAATGGCTCATGCTTCATCAGGCCCAAATAATCCAACAATGTGAAATTATTGACAACCATTCATTAGAGCTCCAAGATCCCACTTGCTCAACATGTGACAGATGTGCATTCAATACAAGATTGATGTAGAATATAGAACTAAAAAAACATATGGAGATCCTAAGTGCTACAACCATAAGGCTTAATGTAAAGATGGCCAATAACATGTGAATCCCCAAATCATGATTAATATCCCGTGTTGACCCCTGGGCAATGATCCAATGACATGAAACAAAGGGAAGATTTTAAAAAATGATGGCTAGTGATTTGAAGGCATTTATGAAAAATTCCATTAAATTTTCTAGATAGACACCAAATAATTGCCATACAAGCAAAAAATGACAAAGATGAAGATATTGTGTGCTAAAAAAGATAAAGGTTAAAATCAAATCTAACACATGAATGAGCCTGAGTCTGAGTAAGCCATTACCATTAAATCTTTAGAAAAGCCCCAAACTTATATAAAACACCCTAATTTGAACTTGGATTGATCATAATCAAGTTTAAAAGAGTCCAATTACAATTTTAGCATGAAATAATTAACTTGGAAACCATTTAAAATAGAATGATAAGCAATTTTCAAGTTTGGAATCTATGACAACTCAAAAGCAATAACATAAAGACTAGACAAAGTTGAATCTATCCACAAATAATGAAGGGATTGTCTTAAAATACATAGACTTGGGCACTTTAGCATTGAACATGGGTAATAAGAACTCATTAAAACTCTTTTAGACCATTGAAGAGATTTAATCCATCATAAAGTAAGAACAAAATATTGCCACCATAAAAATAAGATACTACGACCTAGTTGTAGTCTAAATGGCTAGTCTCTACCATGCTACCACCAAACCTGAGGTAATCGATTGTATTTACATCCATGCTCCCATTTTTAAAGATTGTAGAATTGAACAAGGTTGGATTATTCATGAAATGACCTTTAGGATAATTGAATACATTTCCCTATTGGCCTTTAAGAGTTACTACAAACTTTGGAAACCCTAAGTAGACTTGCCCACCTTTAGGGAATGGACTGGTAAGAATGACTTAGACACCATATTTGGGCCATGATTACTCCAAGGGGACCATGTGATCTGAGACCCTACTAGAAATATCCTAATTGCCCAATTTAGAGAGAGGTTTAGGGTAATTATAACTCTATTGAATAGAATATCTAGAGCCCTTTCAACCACTTATGTCAATAAGAGTTGGGTGTCCTACATCTACTTCATGGTAGAGAAAGAGATCACTCCCCTAATTAGAGAGATGATTGACATGTATCTAGAATGATAATTAATGGCCATCAAGAAGAAGACCAGTAAATAATTATTCATGATGTCCTATCTATTAGATGCCTTTATAGCCTCCACCAAGATCCCTTATATCAAAAATTGGTCACTTGAGAGTAGATTAATAATTTCCCATCACTATTCAAAGCTACACATATTCAAATATAGGCACAACATCTAATTAATTTATGATTATGTTTATCTTGATTTAGTATAATCCATTACAAGGATACCCATAGTCTAAATTAGCCTTCTAATCAATAAATATGTAGAGCTAATGGGAGATATCTAGTTGTATCTAGATTGTATAGTGATCCAAATTAAAGGGATTTTTATTCAACCTTACAAGTTGGTAGAGCAATAAATTACATAATAAATTATTCATGGTGTGGATAGAGTGTGTGAATATAGGAGGAAAGGCCTCCTCCATCCCTTTTCTATGACCATTGGTAGAACCATGATATAAAATTAGGATTAGGTAAGTACTATATCTAGGCACAGGGAATAATTCAACTTGTAGCTTGATAAGTTGAAGTAGTGGGATACTAAGGGCATAGTTTCAACACATTTGAAATATAAGAAATTGACCAAGCTAGTATATGAGCACCAACTTGGTGTCAATGATACCTTATACATCAAAGCAAACAATTTTGAATAAATATTGGCTAGGCTTAAGGGACATAACATTAGAATTGAGCATAGATTGGCTAATGATCAAAATCCCCCTAGAGATATATGGAAAATGGGGCCCTTGTAGTACCATTTACTACCTGGACCTTCAAGGCCCCCTCAAGAGCAGCCAAAAATAGAAGGGCTCCAGCCCTAAACACATATTACATAAGGTCTTAAAAAGTAAAAATTAAAAGAAAGACTTGGTGAGGGATCCTCATCCTCAACCCTACCTTAAGGACCAACATCCCCCATTGAATACCTAGACATGCTTGCCCTAGAGCCTGATGAGACTATGGAAGATGCCCTCAAGTTCCTTGCTAAGGCATATGGGTCTGATAAAGAAGAAGAACATGTTGATGAATCACAAGCCCAAATAGAAGAGGATAAGAAATAAAAAGGGAAAGATCCTACCTTGGATTTAGTCCCAGTGACACCATTAAGGAAGAAAAAGGTAGAATTGGTAATAGTCCCAATTGGGAAAAAGAAGACCAAATTGAATTTCACTTACCTTATGAGTTAAATCAACTTATTCAATGATGAGTACCCCATTCATGGACCAATCATCCCTAATTAGATTATCTATGAAAAAATGCAAAAGATACCCTCCTTATCCCAATCATGAACCTTGACCCAAGCTATAAATA
Source organism: Torreya grandis (assembly GCA_037957365.1). Lineage (NCBI taxonomy): Eukaryota > Viridiplantae > Streptophyta > Pinopsida > Cupressales > Taxaceae > Torreya > Torreya grandis. Next base: position 2,097,324 of record JARHVA010002634.1, read on the forward strand.
TTGATGTACATGATGATATCAAGCCATGGATAATGGATTTGATGAAGGAGGAAGAAAGAAGAATAATGGCCACTGTAGGGTCATATAGCAAGAAAATAGAGACTCCAAGAGCCTCAAGTAATACCTAGATGGAGGATATTAAACCTCTAAAGCACATAGAAATAACTACCATTATATAATTCAATCCTGAGATAGCAAGCTTATAAAGAGTGACAACTAGAAGGACATGGTGGGGACTGAAGAATTCACCTTTTAAAAGGGTGAGCCATTTGTAGGCTTAACACCTATTAGGATATAGTATCCTGGTGAACTCCTCATCCATGAAGAAGAAATAAAAAGCCTAGATGAATCACATTCAAGTGAGGTCAGAGTAGGAATCAAGGGTATGAAGCAAAGAATATACAATTTGGAGAAGGAAAAGGAAAATCTAGAGACCCAGTTGGTGTTATCAGTCCTAGAGGCAATGGTCAAGATGTTAGATAAATCCTTCTATGTCATGTTTAATGCATTAAAAATAATGAAGCTATGATAGAGTGCATTGGTATAATAGAATATAGTGGTTAAGGGTCTAATATACCAAATGGAAAGCTTTAGGGGATAAAATAATAGGTTTATTTGACATACAGGTTGGAAGGCAGATCCCTGGGTTTAAAATAATTAGTTTAGGACATTTAAATCCAATTCTAGGAATAGTTATTGATAAAATCTATAATCTAAGTGCTTGGTAAAAGGATTTAGAGAGACTCCTAAAAGATGATGAGGATATAATAGAAAGGATTGAACATCTTCTTGGGACTATGCTCACTAAAATTACACAATCCACTATCCTAGTCATCATGAAAGATGATGAATTAAAACACAAGGCTACTTTGGTGACACAAAGAATAAGAAGTAAGAGCCAGGGCAAATCTAGGGAAGACAATAGTAGGATCCTAGACATGATCTTTAATGCAAGAGAAAGGATAACTAAGGCCAAGATCATCAAGGAAGCCATGGGTAAAAATGATAGGGAATTGAATGAGCTAGCTAACAAAGAGGAAGAATGTCACCTAAAATTGGTTGTGGAATTGGAGCTAGTTAATGAGTAATACCAAAAGGATATAAACATCCTCCATCAATAACAAGTGATTTTTAAAGTGTAGGGCCCACTGACTAGCTAAACAATATTCCATTTTGTAAAACTTTTTAACATTTTGAAAGGTGAATTCTTCAGTCCCCACCATGGCCTTTCTAGTTATCACTCTTTTTAAGCTTGTTGTCTCAAGATTGAATTGTATAATGGTAGTTGGTTCTATGTACTTTAAATGTTCAAGAGCCTCCATCTAGGTGTTGCTTGAGGCTCTTAGAATCTCTATTTGCTTGGTATCTAACCTTGTAATAGCCACTATTATTCTCTCTTCCTCCTCTTTCATCAAATCCATTATCCATGGATTGATATCATTATGTACATGAATATTGATAGTTTGGGTCAAGGCCCATGAGTGGGATAAGGAGGGGATATTTTGGATTTTTCCATAGTTAAACTAATTAGGGATGATTTGTCCATAAATGTGAACATCAACTTGGGCTTCTTTTTCCCAACTGGGACTATTGCCAATTCTACCTTTCTCTTCATTAATGGTGTCACTAAGACTAGATCCAAGGCAAGCTCTTTCCCTTTTTCTTTCTTAGCCTCCTCTATTTGGGCTTGTGATTCTTCAACATGTTCTTCTTCTATGTTAAACCCATATGCCTCAATAAAAACCTTGATGGCATCTTCCATAGTCTCATCAAGCTCTAGGGTAATCATTTCTAGGTATTTAATAGGGGATGATGGTCTTTGAGGTAGGGTTGAGGATGAGGGTCCCCCACTAGGTATTTATTCTAATTTCTCCTTTCTAGGACCTTATGTAATCTATGCTTGGGGCTGGTGATTTTCCATTTGTGGTTTCTCTTAAGGGGGACTTAAAGGGACATGGAACACATAGTACTGTAGGGGCCCCATTTGTCATATAGCTCTAGGGGGCTTCTAATCATTGGCCAATCTATTGTTAAGTCTAATGTTATGTCCCTTAATCCTAGATAATATTTATTTAAAATTGTTTGCTTTGATGTATAAGGTGTCATGGACACTGAGCTGGTGCTCATATTCTAGCTTGGATAATTGTTTATATTTCAAATGTGTGGATATTGTGCCCCTAGAGTTGCACTACTTCAGCTCATCAAGCTGTAAGTTAAAATATTACCTACACCTAGATATAATAACTACTTAATCCCAATTTTGTATCATAACTCTACTAATGGTCAGAAGAAATGGATAGAGGAGGCCTTTCCTCCTATCCTTTCACACTTTGTTGACATTGTGAAGAAGTTGGTATGCAAATTCTTACTCTGCTAGCTTGATGGGAACATAGATAGGAAACTTGTATGGTTGAATAAAAATAACTTAAATTCTAATCTCTATAGAATCTATATATAACTAGATATCTTTCATTATATCTACATATTTCATTATTATAGATATAATATTGGGCATGGGGATCCTTGTAATGGCTTCTACTAAATCAGAATAAACATAATCATAAATGGATTGGATGTTGTGCCTATATTTAAATATTTGTATCTTTGAATAATGATGAGAAACTATGAATCTACTCTCAGGTGACTAGTTTTTGATATAAGGGATCTTTGGTGGAGGCTAGTAAGTCATCCAATAGATAGGACACCATGAAGAATTATGTCATGGTCTTCTTCTTGATGGCCATGAATTTTCTTTCTAGATAGATGTTGATCATCTCTTCAATTAGGGGAGTGAGCTCTTTCTCTACCATGAAGTAGATGTAGGTCACACAACTCTTATTAACATAAGTGGTTGAAGGGGTTCCAGATATTCTATTTAATAGATTCATAATTACCTTAACCCCCTCTCTAAATTGGACAACTAGGATATTACGAGTAGGGTCTCAGATCACATGGTTTTTGTTGACCAAATTTGACCTTGCAAGTCAAATTAGGGCCCATATAGGTAAAAACATGAGTTTTAGGTGTTTTTAGGGGTCTAATATTTTGTCATGGGGTATGTTATAGTCCATTTGATGTAATTTTATGCTATATTAGTCTTGGTTTTAGTCATATTAATCCTTGTCTTTTAAAGTCATTTTAGGGGTCATAAAAGCAAGTGGCATGGTTTTAAAGATGTATAAGTGTCATTTGTTCCTTTAAAAACTCCAAGGTGTCATATTCCCTATTAGTAATGTTAATTCATTTGAAACTTTCAAGTTATCTAACTAAAAATTAGGAAATCAACTGAAAAAGGAAGAGTTCAACACTTATACAACCCATGAAGGACTATGACACATGGGAGAAGGTCATATAATGACTCTTAATTTTCATAATACTCAATTTCATGTTTTAAATACTTTGAAAGTGCCAATTTAAAGCTAAAACCATGCTACTCCTTTGCCCTTCTAGACACATATAAGTGATCAATAGGTTTGTGCTTAGTATGGTCAATTGAGGAGGTTACAAACCAAAATCCTTTTTGAGGTGAAATTAAACTTAGAAAGATTAATTTCCATAATAATATTGAAAGGATTGGTCGACCATGCTTTATGAACCATCTCTAATAAGTTGACTATGTTTTTGTTCTCACTATTTCCTGCACACTATAGGTTTTGCTCCAATTTGGACAAGTCCATACAATCCAGGTGGTGATGTTGACTCTAGAGGATGTTGGATTTATTATAAGATGATTTAAATTCTTAGTTTCATGTTTTTAAAATATCTCATGGGATTTTTAGTTTAGTTTATAGGTTGATGTCCTAAGTGGATTGGCAGACGTTTTTGCTACTTGCATATGGTTGTATTCTCTACAAGAGATTCATGTAAATGGGATATGGTGTTTTACATGTTTTAATTACATATTGACTACTTCATTTACATTTTTTTCCACATACTTCCATATTTGGATCAAACTTTTAGTCCATTGTCATACTCAGCCAACTCTTTACCCACTTCTACTTGTAGTCATGGTGAAGTACATGTATGGGGCCTATACAACATGTTAAAAAATGTGTGATGAAAGTTAAAAATACTTGATATTTATTTTATTATCATGGATTAGTAATTTTATCATTTAAATGGTTGAGAGGATACTATAGCAGTCATATTGAACCCTCTCACATAGTCTGCCATGGATGTATTCATCTATAAGTGCCCTCATAGGATCAGTCATGTTGGAAGGGAGTAATGATAATGAGGAGAGTATATTTTAAATAATTTAGAGAGATATAAAACTCATGAAATGACAAAAATTATTTCACTGTTCACACTCATCACTCACTACTTATAGTTTTGCACTCTCTGACTATAGTGATAGTAACCACCTACAGGTGTTAGCAGAGGGCTGAGGTACTTGATGGAGGAATTTGGATAAGTTAGAACATTTTTTAGAGTCCTAAGGTGTTAAATAAATCATAACACACATGTTTGGAGTGATAATTATAATGATAAGATGGGATATTATCTCCAAAGGTGAAAAGACTTGTTCATGGACCATTTCCCCTAAAACAGGAAAACTTATAACTTCACCTTTTGGTTGATATCATATATCATGGTTACCAAAGATCTTGATGAATCCTAATTTTCTTATATTTTATTATATACATGGGATAAGTACTATGAAAAGTTTTGGAGGTAGATGAAAAATGGAGGGTGGTCATTGGAAAGCCTAAAGTTGCATATTTATGCACTAATTTTAGTCTGTATCATCTATAGTTTTGAGCCCAAAGAGACCCCTCCATCAAAAAGTTGAAAACCTAGAATATGACACTATGATGTAATGGTGAAAAATATTGAAAGTGATAGTTATTGTCTAAAGGATCACTTGAATATGATTATGTACTATCTCTTGGTTCTCATAAACACCTATAGGTAAATCTTGGTCTAAAAAGACCACCTACAACTGGTTATGAAGTTTCACAATCCATAGGGTGATATTAAACATAGAGACCTATGAAAATATATACCCTTGTAAGATAAAATTACTTATAAAATTTCTTATATGGTTCCTAAGGAATATATAACATAGGTTTAAGGATAAAAGCCACTTACAAGACTCTGTACAGTTAACTATAGGTGACTATAGGGTGACAATAAGCTAACTAGGGTGTTTGGGTGAGGATCTAGCCTATACAAGATGAAAAAATGGATCCAATAAAGTTTAAAATTAACCTAAGGATATATAAATATGTTTTATACATTGTTTTCAAATCTTAACCATGCATTTTAACCTATAGGTATAAGCCTTAGAGAAGAACGTAGTAAAAAGTGATGTTCCATCTTAGCCAGTCAAAGTGTGGAGAGAAAGAATAGGAGGTTGAGGTGAAGAAATATTAAAAAATTTAATAATTAAAAAAATATACTCATGACACTCTCACAATGGATGTTGAATAGATAAATGATCCCATGATACAACACATAGTCCACATAAAAGAACCCTACACAGTCTACCTTTTAGGGGTCTATTTTAGGTTTTGGAAGAGCTGATGGGTCAAATGAGCTGACCAAAGGATATAATTTGGTATTAATCACATTTATAAATTTTAAGGACTCATAAAACACTCATTTTTTGTGATAAAATAGGGGAAGTTCCCTCTATTGTCTCAGATAGAGGGCAGTCCCCTCATGCATAAACCCTGTAGTCTTGACAAAAGGAGATAAAAGGGTGGGCCAAAAAATTATTGGACCCTAAAAGAAGGTTTATGAAGTTGAAAAAAATATATGGAAATATAAAAAACACCATACATAAGGAGGGAACCAAAAAATATGGTCTGGATTGCTAAGGTTGCAGTCAAGCCTAAAAGGTAGGGTTTTGTCCTAAAGACCAAATGTGAGGTCAATGTTACTTCTAGCCTTTGGTATGATTTATAACACATTTGGACATGTGTATGGGATCATAAAATATGTTTTATATCTTTTTATATATATAAAAATCATTAATAATCCATTTTTAAACTCAAAACCAACTTAGACCTATAGGGAATGGAGAAACAAGCTCAATAGGAGAAGTTTTGATGATCATATCTACTTGAATGATTTACATGGGAATATAAGAGGTTTAGATGTGTTATCAGGGGTTATAAATATCACATTATTGGAATTATTTTATAAATATAACATCCAACCTTTATGAACAAAGCTTAAGAGAAGAATGAGGCTAAAACCCTTGTTAAACCCTTAGAAAGACCCAATGAAGAAAATGAGGATGGGAAGTTGATCTAATGAAATATTTTACCTATAATTATGATTGGATGTTTTAGGGGAATCTCTTAGTATAATCCCCATACTTTTGAACTGTATAGAATTATAGGAATGGGGTATAATATAAGGTATATCTGAGTGTTTTGTGCATTGTGCAGGTTATAAGAGGTTTCAAGAGATGAAATAAAATTTAGAAGGAAGATTGAGAATTAATATAGCTCCCCATGTCCAATTAATTCCTTTAAAAAAATTCTAAGTTTTCTTTCTAGAGCTCTCATCTCAGCCAATCAAAATTGGCATAGTGAACATGATAGTGAGAAGTGTGAAAACTCCAAGTGGAATTGATTTTAAGGTTTGCCTGATGCTTCTAGGGAAATGGAGGGTATTAAAACATGTCATTCAACCCATTTTATTTATTTTCATGTAAAATTTAAGACTTTTTAGAATCCAAGTGTACAAGGTGTGTGAAAGAGGATTTTTCTTAACTGTAAGTAGTGATGGCTCACTTCTCAGAGATTCTAGGTAATTAGGGATTCAACCAATGCATGGAGAGTCATATATGAAATAATTTAATCTCATTCCAATAATTACACATATCCCTAGTTAGTTTTGGGACGTTCAAATAGGGATAAATCATGAAGGCAATTTTTTGAGCCAATAAAGGGAATTCTATAGCACTTTTCATGAGTTTCATGACTTAGAGATCCACTTGTCTCTTCTAACCTTGCATGATAAATTTCATAGCCTCTTCTCATTCAAAATTAACTCATTCTCCTAACATGAAAAGTGTCCTTTTTTGACCTGTGGAAATCTTTTTTCTCCTCTCTCTTTCTCAAGTTCTATAAGAACTAGCCATTTTGGTCTTTATAAACTATGCTCCCCCTGAATATGGAAAAGCCCTACTCATTTTCATATCATGGATCAATAAATAATATTTATTTTTACCTCTTCTATGACTATTCATAGTGTGTTCACTTGTATGATTGATCTTGCTTAGTGATGACTCTTGTTTCCTTAGCATGTTGTCTCATTCTCTCACCTATTTATAGTTGGAAAGCTTCTTCTTGAAGGTCATGTAAAGTGTTCTAAGAAGTGTCAAGTCTGAGTGAGTTAGCCTATTCAAAAGTTTCATTATAAGCCTATTCAAAAGTGTCATTATAGGCCTCTTGTCTAGTCCTCCTAGACTAAACATTCACCATAACCTCATAATGATATATCAATGTGAGAAGATGTAGATTAGAGAAGTGTATTTTTGGTTAGTCCCTTGTTTTCATGTGTAACATGCTAATAGTTGGTAGTCATTAACTAATTTGGTGTATCACCTCCTTTAGGATAGTTTAATTTTAGTTTTCTCTCTCTCTCTTTTCCCTCATAATCATAGGTTTAATAATGTTCTACAAGTGGTACATCAAAGGAACTATCCCTATCTAGAGATTCACATCATTCTTAGGCTCAGCCATAACCTAGAGGTGTTTCAATTATGACACTTGGATGAGGAGATTTGATATATCTCCTCAAAAGGTGAAAATCCAAGTGATAATAGTTTTTTTCATGCTCAGTGGGACCCTTAATCTAAGAAGTTGAAATATTTTTGGTGTTGTCTTTCAACACATCAACCTTTGGAGGCATCTATCAAAGCATCAATGGCAACTCTAAAGTTACATTAGCTGGTCAAGTAGCCCAAGTTTTCTTTTTGAAGATTGTTGGTAATGTTTCTTTCTATTCTTTTTTTCTAATGAAGTTTCATGGCTAACTTTGGTGTTGAGTATTATTTTACACAAATTGGTGAGGTATATCAAGCTTATGACATCCCCTATCAGCCTTATCATGATCCTTACTAGTTATAATATGATTCTAATCAACCAAATATGACCCTTATCAAATTGGCCATGAAGTGTATAAGCCTTCTCAATATCTTGCTCCTCCTAGTCAACCTAGTCGCTTCTCAAGTTAGTCCATTTCAAACTTCAAGTGATAGCTTTTGGGATATGAGAAGTACATGTTGGATCTTGATAAACTAAGGGGACATGTTCAATATGTTCCTAGTCATATTATTAATAATGTGAGAGATACATCAGGGATAGTTAAAAGAGAGTGGGCACCTATTGAGAGAGCCATTTAGCAAAGGCTCATAGGTGAGATGCTAGATGTTAGTGGCCTTATTTCATCCTTAGAGGATAGGCTAAGAATTCAGGAAAATTATCTTCACCAAACCTATCAACCTTCATATCCATTTACCCAAAATATATATTGGTCCTACATGATTCTCACTCATGATCGCAAGTAATCTTAGCAAAGCCATCTTTTTCCCATTCAGCTAGAAGAGAGAGTTGGAAAGACAAACCTTATTTCTGAAGTAAATATTGGTAGGAAGATTGAGTTTGCTAATAATAAAAGGTATTAGTCTATATAATCAGTAAATGAAGTGGAATTTAAGCCTTCTATTCCCTATCCCATTGCATCCCCACCTCAAGAAGAGTCTCCTAGATATGAAATCCCAAGTTAGAGACAAGGTGGAAATTCTAAGCCTAAACAGATCCCAAGTTTGTTGAACACATCATCCAATCCTCAAATTGTATCACCATCTCAAGAAGAGACTCTTAATCCTAACATCCTAAGTTAGAATAAGATAGTGGAGTTATGGGGACATAAAGAGGATAGAATCCTTGATAATGAGTGTGAATTTGAGAAAGAGTTTGATCCTATGCAAGTCCCTCCCACCCTTTCTCAAGAGACCTATTGTGTTCCATGTCATCCCTCTTGTACCACTTATCCTTGTGAATATGCCTATAAAATTCAAGAGATAATTTACCAAGAGAACCTAGCCAAGTTGATTGAAGAGCTGGAGTTGACAATGAAATTGTTAAGGTATGATGGAAGGTCTAGACCCAAAAGAAGATCCTATGCCTAAACACACCACATATAACCTCCCACAAGAGAGTGTCTAAGTTAAATAAGATGTGAATTAATTTATTGTTAAATGGAAGGAAGAAAACCAAGCTATTTTAGACCAAGGTCTACCTCTCCTTCCTCAAGAGATTCTAAAAGGATCCCCTATAATTCATTATCAATCTAATTTTGAATCATATGTTCCACCTCCACTAACTATTTCATCTTGTCCTAACCCAATAAGCTTTTCCTTGAGGGAACTATTGTATGGGAACCTAAAGAGGATCATTTGGTTGAGGAAAATTTAGAACTCTTACTTGAAGAAAGTGTAACTCTTTGGCTACCTCATTGGGCTAAGTCACCTAATTTCAAGATGCCTAGTCTTGGAATCACCAAGAAAGAGAATGAGATTGAAGATATTGCATCCCTTGAGAAGAAAAAATTAGATTATGATAGTTGAGATTAAAATTAAGAATCCTCAATAGGTCCTAAATGCCAAGGAAGAGGTGAGTCCTTATGTTGAGTCTTCTTGATTAGTTTATAATTAAGAATGACTTCTTTGTGTCAAAGAATAAATCTTGGATGAATTCCTTTTGGATTATAAAGAAGAGGATGAAGGAACTTATATTTTTTTCCCCTTCAAGATGCTAATAAAAAAGAAGATGAGGACTTGTGGCAGTAGTTTGAAAATATTTTCAATGAGTTTGAGTCTCTCAAGGGGTCTACAAATTCCTTAGAGCTGATTATAAGTGATGGTAGGAAAGATGAAATCTTTCAAAATGTCATAGAAGAGCCAAAGAAAAGTTCACCTCAGCCTTTAGAGGTCAAAACAAGCTTCTATTGGACTCAATCTTCTAAGGAACAAGAAACCATTCCTCTTGAAACCATGCCTATAAAGAAGATTCAAATTGATCATGAGATGAAGAGTGGGCAGAAATATGAGGTATGTGTATAAGGCCAAGAGGAATATATTTACATTGTGGACCTATTTGAATATGGTCTACTATAGAGCATAGTAAGTGAAGTGCCAAGTAGTAGGTTTGAATTATCAAGTGTCCAATCTAAGGAGTAACATGCTTGGCACTATCATTCATCTCTTGAAGAAGGAGATACAAGGAACTTTCATTTTGATCCTAGAAATGGGGGTATGCTTAGTTTCTAATTATGCATAATAGTTTGTTTTATGATTTCCCTAAGTCCCATGAGCACATGTGTGTATGTGTCTTGTTAGCTTGTTTGTTTTGTTTTGTATGTATGCTTTGTTTTGTGTGGTTGAGATAGTCAAGTGGTTTTATCTTGATCAAATCTCATTTTCAATGATCAAAGTCCTCTTTTTATGTCTCAGACTTTAGATGACTCCCTAAGCCTAATGAACTGATAAGGCTACTGGTCTAGTTAGTATAACAGGTATACTACCCCTATGAGTCACCAATTTATTGACCATATTTGACCCTATAGGTCAAATTAGGACCCATATAGGTAAAAAATTGAGTTTTAGGTGTTTTTATGGGTATAATATTTTGTCATGAGGTATGTTATAGTCTATTTTATGTAATTTGATGCTATATTAGCCTTGGTCTTAATCATATTAATCCTTGTCTTTTAAAGTCATTTTAGGGGTCATAAATGCAAGTGGCATAGATTTCCATGTGTCCAAGTGTCTTTTTTTATTTTCAAAAATCCAAGAGGTTATATTCCCTATCAAGAATGTTAGTTCATCTAAAATTTTTAGGTTATCTAATTGAAAATTAGGAAAGCAACTGAAAATGGAAGAGTTTGGAACTTGTATGAACCATGGAGTGTGACATGTGGGAGAAGGTCATGGAATGACTATTAATCTTACTAAAAATCAATTCCACATTTAGAATGATTTTAAAGTTTCATTTTTGATCTAAAACCACTTTTCTCCTTCTTTGCCCTTTTAAACACATAGAAGTGGTCAACAAGTTTATGCTTGGTATGACTAGCTGAGGAGGTTTCAGACCAAATGCCTTTGGGAGGTTAAATTAAACTCATAGAGATTCATTTAAATAATAAGAGTGAAATTATTATTCAACTATGATTTATGAACCATCTTTAATAAGTTGACTATGTTTTTTCCTCACTATTTCATGCACCCTATAGGGTTTTCTCCAATTTGAACAAGTCCGTACAATACAATTGGTGACGTTGACTCTAGAGGATGTTGGATCCCTTATTAGATGTTTTAAATGCTTAATTTCATGTTTATAAAATATCTCATGGGATTTTTAATTCAACTTTTAGGTTGATGTCCTAGGTGGAATGGCAATCATTTTCACTACTTATTGAAGGTTGTATTAAATGAAAGAGCTTCATGTTATAGGTATATTGTGTTTTCCATGTTTCAATTCCATAGGGACTACCTCCTTTCCATGTTTGGCCTCATAATTCCATGTTTGGATCAAACTTTCAGTCGATTGTCATACTCAACCAACTCTTTACCCACTTCTACTTATAGACATGGTGAAGTACATATACGAGGCATGTAAAACATGTTCAAAAAGGTGTGATGAAAGTTAAAAATCTTTGGTGTGTCTTTTATCAGCATGAAGTATTAATTCAAGCATTTAAATGGTTGAGAGGATACTATAGTAGTCATATTGAACACTCTCACACAGTCTACCATGGACACCTTCATATATAGGTGCCCTCATAGGACCAATCATGTTGGAAGGGAGTAATGATAAAGAGGAGAGTCTAGTTTCAATCCTTGATAGAGATATAAAACTCATGAAAGGACAAAAATTAATGCATTATTCACACTTATCACTCAGTGTCTATAGTTTTACACTCTCTACCTATATGTGATAGTAATCACCTATAGGTGTTAACAGAGAAATGAGGTACTTGATGGAGGAATTTAGACAAGTTATAACCTTTTCTGGAGTCTTAAGGTGTTAAAAATATCATAACACACATGTTTTGAGTGTTAATTGGATAGATAAGATGGGATATTATCTCTAAAGGTGAACAAACTTGTTTAGGGACCATTTTCCCTAAATCATGAAAATAGACAACTTCACCTTTTGGTTGATAATGTATAGCATAGTTATCAAAGCATTTTATGCTTACTCATGTAATTATATTTTAGTATTTACATGGGATAAATACTATGTGAATTTTTGGATGTTGATGACAAATGGAGGGTGGTCATTGGAAATACTAAAGTTGCATATTTGTGCACTAATTTAAGTCAATATCATCTACAATTTTGAGCCCAAAGAGACCTCTCCATCCAAAAGTTTCAATCCTAGACTATGAAACTATGATGTAATGGTGCCAAATAGCGAAATTTATAGTTATGGTATAAATTATCACTTAAATATGATGATATATTGTCTCTTGGTTCTCATATACAAGCCTTGGAGCAGAACATAGTCAAACGTGACACTCAGCCTTAGCCAGTCAAAGTGTGGAGAGAAGGCATATGAGGTTGAAGTGATGGGAAATATTAAAAAAATTAATAATGAAAAAAATAACATCATGAAACTCTCACAATGGATTTTTAATAGATAAAGGATCCCATGATACAACACACAGTCCCCATAAAAGAACCTTGCACAGTCTACCTTTTAGGGGTCTATTTTAGGTTTTGGAAGAGTTGAGGGGTCAAATGACATGACAAAAGGATATAATTTGGTATGGATCATATTTTTAATTTCAAGGGACTCATATAATACTTACTTTTTGTAAAAAAATTGGGTAAGTTCCCTCTATTTTGTCTCAGATAGAGGGCACTCCCTTCATGCATAAACCTTGTAGTCTTGACAAAAAGAGATAGAAGGGTGGGCCAGAAGATGATTGGACCCTAAAATAAGGTTTGTGAAGTTAAAAAACATATATTTAAACATAAAAAACACATCATATAATGAGGTAACCCAATAGGATGGTCTAGATTTCTAAGGTTGTAGTCAAACCTAAAAGGTAAGGTTTTGTCCTAAAGAACAAATGTGAGTTCAATGTTACTTATAGCCTTAGGTATGATTAATAAATCATTAATACATGTGTATGTGATCATAAAATATTTTTTAATTATTTTTTTATACAAAGCACAAGTAATCCATTTTTGAGCTCAAAACCAACTCAAACCTGTAGGGATGGAGAAACAAGATCAATAGGAGAAGTTTAGATGCTCATATATACTTGAATGATTTGAATGGGAATATAAGAGGTTTAGATGTGTTATCAGGGGTATTGATGATCAAATTTGTGGAATTATTTTGAAAATAAAATGTCCAACCTTCATGAACAAAGCTTAAGAGAAGAATGAGGCTAAAACCTTTGCAAAACCCTTGAAATGACCTAATGAAGGAAATGAGAATGGAAAGTTGATATAATGGAATAGTTTTACCATAATGATGATTGGATGTTGTAGGGGAATCTCTTGGGATACTCCTCATGATTTTGGACTATAAGGAATTTTATGGATAGGGTACAAAATAGTGTATATATGACTATTTTATGCATTTTACAGGTTATAAGAGGTCTCAAGAGATGAAATAAAATTTGGAAGGAATATTAAGAATTAATATAAATCCCAATGTCCATTTAATGTCTTGAAAAAACACCTTATAATTCTTACCAGAGCTCTCATCTCATTTGGTCAAAACTAGCATAGTGAACATGATAGTGAGAAGTGTGAAAAATCCAAGTGGAAGTGATTATAAGGTGTGTCTGATGCTTATAGGTCCATGGAAGGTATTTAAACATGTAATTAACCCCATTTTATGCATTTTAATTTAAAACTAAATCCATTTTGGAATCCAAGTGTATAAGGTATGTGAAAGAGGAGTTTTCTTGATTGTAGGCAATGATGGATCACTTATAGGAGATTTAAAGTGATTAGGAATGCAACCAATCCATGGAGAGGCATGTATGAAATACTTACCTCTCATGCCAATAATAATAATTATCCATAGTCATTTTTTAGACATTAAAATAGGGATAAATAATGGAGAAGTTTCTAAGCTGGCAAAGGGAATTCTATGCCACTTTTCATGAGTTTCATGACTTAGAGAGCCACTTATTTATTCTAAACTTACATGGTACATTTCACACACTCTTATCATGAAAAATTAACTCATTATCTTATCATGATAAGTGTCTTTGTGAAATTTTTACTTAGTACTCCTCTCTCTCTCTCTCTCTCTCTCTCTCACACACACACACACACACACACACACATTCTATAAGAACTAGCCATTTTGGCCTTAGTAAACTATGCTCACCTGAGTATGGTGAAACCGTGTTAATTTTAATACCATGGATCAATAAATACTAATAATTTTTACCTCTTACATGAAAATTCATAGTGTTTTCACTTAGATGATTGATCTTGCTTAGTGATGACTCTTGTTTCCTTAACATGTTATCTCATTCTCTCACCTATTTACAGTTAGAAAGCTTCTTTTTAAAGGTCATGTGAAGTGTTCTAGGAAGTGTCAAGGTTGAGTGAGTTAGCCTATTCAATAGTGTCATTAAAGAAATATTTTCTAGTCCTCCTAGACTAAACATTAGCCATAACCTCATAATGAAATATTGATGTGAGAAGATGCAGATTTGAGAAGTGTATGTTTGGTTAGTCCCTTGTTCTCATGTGTAACATGCAGTTTGTTGGTAGTCATCAAATAATTTGGTGTATCACCTCATTTAGGATAGTTTGATTTCATATTTGTCTTTCCCTTTTCCCTCAGAAGCATAGGTTTAGTAGTGTTCTATAAGTGTTACATCAAGGGAGTTATCCTTATCTAGAGATTCACCTCATTTTTAGGCTCACCCATAGCCTAGAGGTGTTTCAATTATGCCATTTGGATGAGGAGAGATGAGACATCTCATCAAAGGGTTCAAATCCAAGTGAAAACAATTCCCTTGGTATAACCATAACCTAAGTATGGTGTCCAAGTTAATCTTGCTAGTCCATTCTTTGATGGTGGCCAAGTCTACTTGGGGTTTTTGAAGTTTGTAGTAACTCTCGAAGGCTAGTGGGGAAATGCATACAATTATCCTAAAGGTCTTTTCATGAATAATCCAATCTTGTTAAATTATATATTATTTAAAAATAGGAGTAAGGATATCAAAATAGTGGATTACCTCATGTTTGGTATCATCATGGTGGAGATTAGCCATTTGGACTGCAACCAGGTCATAGTAGCTTCTATTTATGATGGAAATCTTTTATTCCTCCTTTGTGATGGACTACATATCTTCAATGGTCTAAAATATTTCAAACCAATTCTTATTACCCATGTTAAATGCTATAGTGTCTAGGTATATGTCTTTGAAGACCCTCAATTCATTGTCTATAGATAGATACAAATCTATCTCATCTCTATGTTGTTGCCTCCAAGCTTTCAGGGCTTCCAAACTTGTAAATTGCTTGCTGCTATGTCATAAATGGTCTCTAGGTTAATTATTTCATGCTTAAATTACAATTGGACTCTTTTCATCTTGACTATGATCAAATTAAGTTCAAATTAGGATATTTTATATAATTTTGGGGTTCTCTTGAAGCTTGAATGGTGATGGCTTATTCAGACTCAGGCACATTCATGCCTCAAATTTGATTTTGACCTTTGATTTTATACATTTGCCTTTTCAAGTGGATAAGATCTTCATCTTTATCATTTTTTACTTGTATGGTGCTTATTTTCCATCTATCTAGCAACTTTCATAGCATTTTTCATAAATGCCTTCAAAGTGCTAACAATTTTTATTTAAAATATACCATTTTTTTCATGCCATTGGATCATTGCCTAGGGGTCAACATGGGCCATTGATCATGATCTAGGGATTCACATGTTATTGGCCATATTTTCATTGAACCTCATAGTTGTGCCACTTGGTATATCTATGGGTTTTTTGAGCTCTATATTCTATAGTAGTTGCATATTGAATACACATCTACCATGTATCGAGCCTGTAAGCTCTCAAATCTCTACTAAATGGTCATCGGTGATTTCACACCGTTGGATCATCTAGACCTGATGAAATATGAGCCATTAATCCTAAAAGATACATAAACTTTAATCAGTGCATGGTCATAGAAAGGAACTTATGTTAAAATATTTGAAGCTAAGTTTATTTCATGTTAATAAAAACACCATATACTCAAGATAAAATATTTTATGCTAAGTTTTAAATCATGATATCAAATAACCCCTTGAATGATATAAAACATGCCCATTTGTCTAAGTAAAATATTCAAAGATATTGAATTTGATGGCCTCATGGATGCCAATGATGCCCTCATAGATGTCAAATGATGTTTGTGAGAACATCAAATTTAAGCTCATGAGTTTCCTTAAGTTTGGTGGGATTAAAGTTGATAGTCTCACAAACATCAATAATGGCCTCACAAATGTCAAATGATGGTCACAAGAATGTCAATTATATGTTCATCAACTTATTATATTCCATATATCTCTAATTCAATTTTGTCTATTTGATAAAGGTCTGTGATGAATCAAGAATAGCCTAATAAATATTTGAGTAAGTACACACCATTGGCTCAAGGTTCTATTATCATTAAGCTTTGAATGTAGGAATGCCACATGGTAGCTTTACAAGGCTCTCAAGCTTTGACCCTATTAACCTTGGGGAGGACCCATGGGTTATTTATCTCTATCTAAGTCTCTGAGATTATGACACTTGTCATCCCCATAAGACTCCTTTGGCTGTTGACATTTCAATGTTATCTTTGCTCTATTGGATCCATTTTGGGTGAGTGGCTATGAATCATTGATTTTAATCTAGACAATTATACATGATTAGCTCCATTGAATAAAGAGTTGAAACCTAATTTTTAACTTAAGGTTTTATTATATTAAAAAATACAATGAGGCCTTATGTAAAAATTTAGGCTTAAACTTATTTTTAATAATGGGACCTATTTAACCTTGTCTGATCTTGTGTTGTCTGATCTTTAGTTCCACTTAAGCATGGGTCATTGATCATGTTATTTGTGATGATGTGGGGTTGATATAAAGGGTGAAGGATTTAGGATATTTGGGATTCCTTCACTCCATTAGATCAAGGGAGGTTATGAAGCAAGATCCATTGGATCTATAAAAGATAAAAGCATATAGGTTAGGACTCAAGATGAAATAAGAACTTAGGCTAAAGTGTTAAGAATAAGGTCTCATTCATGTTGGTAAATATGAATGAGGCCTTATAATTAAGACTTTAGGCTAAAATAGGTAATAAAGGGGACCATGATATAGAAATTAAAAGGACCCTACCAATATGAAAGTTAGACTTGGCTATAATTAAAGGAAATAAAAGGGGGAAAATAAAAGGGACCAAGTAAGAATTTCAGGTTAAGGTCTAGTCATGTTAAGAAATATGACCAAGCCTTAACATGAAAATTAGGCTTGGGTCTAAAGTAATTTTAAATATTCCCACCAATTTTCTCCCACCAAATGTAAATTTTAACCAAGGGTTTATACTAGGTTTTTTTTTTTGAAGGAGAGCTTTCAGAATATGAATCTAGGCTTGAGTTTTCAAAAACCAAAGGCTAGTGAAATCTTTAATAGAGTCAATTTGTAAACTATAAGCATGATCCATCACAATTTATCCATGAAACCTACAAATTTAAGACATGAGGACTAATTATTAGCAACATTAGGCAAGCTCAAAGCAAAATTACAATTAAATGGGCCATATTTATAAAAGTGGATGATATTCAAATTCTGATAATGATCTAATCATATCAAGTTTCCATTATTAAGGTTCAAAGTATTTCAAGGGTCCCAATTTTCAAAAAATGGGGGCATATTAACCTCAAAAAATGGTGAGTTCTAGGGGAAACATAACAATATGTTAGAACTTAGAGACTCTGGTCCAGACAAATAACTAGGTCATTTATCTTACGTGATCAATACTATTATCAAGATCTATTTATGGTTGAAACAAGATATGGACATGTAAGATTGGGATCAAATATCAAAACATATCCATGATGTGTGTGTGCTTTGATTCAATTTACTATTTATCATGGGATTTTGGGGACAATTTCTAGGTTTCATATGTTTAATCACTAACACTAACTTGGAGCATCTTTAGATATTCATGAAGAATCATACTTTTAGTTCAAAGAAGGCTTGGGCATTGATCTACTACCATATAACCATATAGGTGTCTATATCCCCAAAAAATATGCCTTTGGTTACTCTCAAGGCCTTACTCTACTACCAGCTAGGTGTCTATAGCCCTAGTGGAGATTACCAGAATCAACTATGTTTGAAAAGCTTTTGATTTTGCATTGAATTCTTATTTTTTTAATTTTAGATATTTTATGATTTTATTAAGGTTGGGAACTAGGGTAGCTAGTTTTAAGGATTTGGTCATGTGTTTGATCCATAGCAAATCACATATGGCTATAACCATTATCCCAGATTTGGATGTTTGTTAAGTATAAACATGACTATGTCTCAATAGATTAAGCTTTCATCCAACCAGTGAAAATATTATTAAAACCAAATTTAGGTCAAGACAATGTTTAAGCTCTCATAGAATAGTTGGTCTTTTCCATTAGTCAACATAGATACTTTAAAATTCATAAGGACCACGATGGCTCCCAACCACCAACTAATATAAATTTATGGAACATTTAATTTACTTTGCCTCTACTTCACCATAGGTAACCAAATTACCAAAACCTACTACTCATGCCATGAATTCCTAGAATTCTAAAATGAGAAGTGTTCTTAAACACTAAGAACACCTATGATACACATAGAGAAATCAACATAGCCTTAGGAATTAAATCTCATCCAAGGTGAGTTAAGGTTGTGTTTAGGATTGAAATGGGTTCAATATAAAACTAGATGAGTTAAAACTAACTCTAGTTGAGTTAATAGCTATCAATTAATTATGATTTTAAATTACTAAGCATGGCTCTGAAATTAGATATTTTAGGATATTTTCAAAGAGATTGACAAATCATAAAGGCAATCATGAAGGGATTAGATATTTTGAATTTTGGAATTTCTATTTTTAGATATTCATTATTTTAAATGGATAATTCAACTAGGAAGTTAATTTTGTTTAGCTTGTTAATTGATTTTGATTAGCCTTTTAGCACTATCAAGATTTTATATTTGTTCAAGTTCCCCACTTAATAGGTTCATAAGACAAATTGATAGTTTTGATGCCAAAAGGTGATTAAGAATGAATCTATGAGAGGTTATTATTGTATATTATATAACACCCCAATTAGGGATGCCTAAAAATGATTATGAGTATTGATGAATGATGTGCAAGTAAATTTGGGATGTTTAATGATTCCTTGGCTGAATTTGCAATAGTTGGTAGGAATTGATCTAAAGTCCAATTATAATCTATTTATGGTAAATTTTAAGTGTCTATAGTTCACTCCTATTTTAAAAGGCATTCTAAGCTATAGACATAATAATATCTTCTCAAATAATGAAAAGGTATTGTATGCCTAATAGTTTAATGATAATGGATAAGCTCTGGATGCCCCCTCAAGGGAGTGATTAGAAAATGAGGTTGGTGATCAGTCCCTCAAAAGAAGGAAAATGATGGGATGAAAAGTTAAAATGGGGTGGAAAAATACTAATTTGCCTATATGTGGTTTTAACTAGTGGCATGATGAGCTACCCTAGTTGGGAAGATAAATAGGATGATTTGCCCATATGAGGTTATAATAATCGACATAGGTAGGATAAAAAAGATAATGATTTTCCCAAAGGCAATTATAATCATTGAAAAAAAGATAAGGGTAACAAGAGAATGATTTGCACAAAAAAATTTATAATCATTAAAAGGGAAAATAATGATTTTCCCACAAGTGGTTATAATCATTGGCAGGATAAAAGCATGCCCCAATTGGGGGGATAGAGATAATGGTTTGCCCAAAGGTGGTTATAAGCATTATCATAATAAAAAATTTCCCTATGTGGGAAAAATAAATATAATGATATCCCCAAAGGTGGTTATGATCATTAGCCTCTAAATAAATTGAAAAATAATGATTTACCCATAGGCATTTATAATCATCAGCTCTGTGGGTGGGATGATACACAATTATTTTCCCAAAGATAATTAGAATTAATGGAAT
The DNA here is from genome assembly GCA_037957365.1 of Torreya grandis. Lineage (NCBI taxonomy): Eukaryota > Viridiplantae > Streptophyta > Pinopsida > Cupressales > Taxaceae > Torreya > Torreya grandis. The sequence goes on from JARHVA010002634.1 coordinate 2,117,554, forward strand.
TGAAAGTGAGGTGGTACACAATGATTTACCCAAAGGTGATTATAGTCATTATTATAATGATGGGAGTAACATGAAAAATTTGGAAAAGTTGGATTACATACTGAATCCATACTCACAAAGTAAGAGTAAGAGTAAAAGTAATATGGTATAGAGGAAAAAGATGAATTTAGGCAATCTGCTCGTATGGATATGCACATCCTAACTAGTAAGGATTAAAAATTCTATCATGATTTATTTAATCTATATTGGGGAATGATTAGGAATTATTCAGGTGCTAGAGAGAAGTATGTTAGCTGAATTACTTGTAAGACTTATTGATCTGATTTTTGCTTTAGCACATGATGATATGCATCATAATAGAATACCATGATATCTTAGCCAAAATATGCATAAGGAATGACACGCGATCTAATAAATAATTGAAAACAATACACCAATGATAAAAACCATGATAATATTGTTAATACATGAATATGGATGGACTTAAGTATAATGCTCAAGGAATCACCCAATGAATGAAAACATACTAAGTCAAGGCATAGCAATGAAATCAAAAAAATACACAAAACATAAAAAAACATAAAGACAAAACACTAGGAAAAATAAAGCACAACAAAACAACAAAATGAAAATAAATAACACACAAACAATGATTAATCTTAATGTTAGTGCAAATAGAGAACAAACAAAATGAAAAAAATTTCCCCTAGGTTTTAAGAGAAATCAAAATAAACAAACAAAATGGGAGGAATATAATAAAATGAAAGGGTAGCTAAGTTGACTCTAGATGCACTAGGAAAGTGGATGTTACCTACATAGTTCCATGGATGCTAGGTCTAACATAAACTTCATGCTAGATGTAGTTCTCCCTAGAGATGGGATACAATAAAAATGATAAGTGAGAAAAACATGATTGTGTTGTAGAGGAATAATGGGAACGGGTTCACAAAATGGTGAGAGAGTGGGACACTAGGATAATAAGGATGGGGAAATTAAATAACAAATGGTTTCTTATGAGATAACTAGGGATCCTATAATACTTAAGGTAAAGAAGTGGGTGATGTGGTTTTATATAATTTTCTAGATCATTTTTGAATGTTTTTTGGATTTTTTTACATATCTCAACTCAATTTATAATGATGAGATATGAAATAGTCTAACTCATAAAATGACAAGAGAATTTGAACTTAAAAGAGCTCATAAAATGGTGAAATCATGGCAAAGAGTTATTGAGCTAAACTCAACATGAATCAAGTGCTACCTACATATTCCCAAGATGGGACTTCACGTCACTGTAGATCTACCTTACAATGGAGGAATTTGACTAGGAAGGAGTAAGTTCTCAATTAAAATAGGTAAAGTAGGAAAATGGCATAGTACAACATAGGAATGGTAAGGTGGGACTTCAAGGCATGATTAAAAGGTGTTGTTCCTAATTTTTCCATAAGTGATTATAATTAGGAAATAATGGCATAGGTCAATGATACTAATTTTCCCATAGGTAGATATAAGTAGTATTATGATGGAGAGACTCTAATTTTCCCAAAGGAATTTATAATTAGTAATAATCAAAAGGGAATGCAAATAATAAATAAATGATGTATCTACCAAACCACTATCATACTAATCCAAAATATGGCCTCTATCTAGAATATTGAATCAACTACTAAACTTGGTCTGAATATTTTTGCTAAAGGTACTTAAAAAACCAATGGAATAGAACCAAGGGCAAAGGGGTTGGGTAGGGAGGACAAAAATAACTCTATTCAATAGGAAAGGCATGGTAGAATGGTATATGGTATGATATAAAGAGGAATGTTGATATTATGCTACAATGACATGAACCTCATAGATAATACTTTGATTCTCTCAAGTGAAGTAGCACTTGAGGTGTAAAATGTTCATCAACTCATCAAGTTCATTCCTATCTAGTGTAAATATCAATTATACTCTAGATACATAATTTAAAATAATGACGTATGGTGCTATCCAATTGGGTTTGAACTTTCCCTTGTGCTTCTTCTTAACCATGGTATTTTATTGGTTTTATTTGAGAAAAAGATTACCAAGATTGAACTCTCAATGTTTGACTTAGTGGTTTTAGTGGCCATGGAGTCTATTTTAGTATGCTTGAGGGCTATTGAAAATATCCATGCATTTCTCATCTAGTAACTCCAACTCTTTCAAGTGAGCTACTTGGTAATATTCATCATCTATAAGATGTTTCAATGAGATGCATAGATAAGGTAACTTGACCTCAATGGGAAGAATGCCCTCAGTACCATAAACTAGGGAATATGGAGTGGCTCCGGTTGGAGTATTATAATTAGTGTAGTATGTTGAGAGGGCATGGAATATTTGGAGGTAAAAATAATGGTCAACATCATTAATAAATTTTTAATGATACTAAAAATGGTTTTGTTGGATTCTTCTACTTGGCCATTACCTTGTGGGTAATATGCTATAGAAAAATGTTGAGTAATGTTGTATTCAAAATAGATAAATTTGAAATACTTGATTTTAAATGATCCACCATTATCAGATATAATATCATATGGGATACCATAGTGGAAGATGAGATGGGTAAAGATGCACTTGTAAATTTGCTTTCTAGTCATGTAAGTGAGGGGTATAACTTCAACCCACTTAGTAAAATATTTGGTAGTGATAAGGATGTATTTATGGCCATCAAATGAGGTTGGTTTATATTCTCAATGAGATTAAGGCCTGATGTTTCAAATGACCATGGTGTAAGAATCAGTTTGAGTGTTTTGGGTAGGGCATGAATCAAATTAGCATGCCTTTGTAATTTTTTACATCTTTTGATATAAACAATTGCATATTCACCCATAGTTATCCAATAATACTAACTACTTATAAGATTTTTGGCTAAGATGGCCCCACGTTTTTAGGCTCCACATACTCCTTCATGAACTTCTCATAATGCTAATGTTGATTCTATCAAAGTTAGACAATTAATTAGAGTTATATCAAAGTTGCAATAGTAAAGGGTTAGTCCAAGTAGGGTATATCATGAGGCTTGGTGGGTAAAGGCCTTTTGTTATTAATAGGATAGGTCAAGTGGCATAATTTGGTTGTGTAGGTAATTAAAAAGGTCTGAATACCATATAGATCTGGGACCAATATTATCAAATAACATTGCGATGGTTAAAGGTTCATGAGCAGGTGATAAAATATTTTTAACAAAGAATCGATATTATTTTGCCTTATCAATATAATGGATCAAAGAGCCAATGGTGGTCATGAAATATGTTTTTCTATTACTAGCTCTTGGTATATGTTAAAACTATATGTCATTAATCTACTGTTTGAGAGTCTCAACCATGGCCTTGTATGACACTAACTTGTCATCCTTGGTATAAAAGCAGTTTATAACCTGATTGATGATTAACTAAGAATCACCATGAACCTTAAGATGTTTGATATTCCATTATACTATTAGGTAAATCCATGTAATGAGTGATTCATATTCAAACATGTTTTTAGGACAAGGAAAGTTGATACAAAATGATTTAGGCATAAGATCCCCATGTGGTGTAATAAATAATAGGACTTCCCCCAATCCATGTGTTGTGAATGATCCATAAAAATATAGCTTCCAATGATGCTCATTAAGAGGTGTTTCAGTGATGCTCATTAAGAGGTGTTTCAATGATGGTCATAACAAATTCATTTGGGAATTGAAAGGTTAGAGGTTCAGTATCTACAAGGGGATCTTCAACAAGTTGATTCGCAAGCACTTATCCCTTGATGGCATTTTGGTTGAAATATTCTATCTCAAAATCCCTTAGAAGAATGATCTATTTAGACATGAGGCCTTGCAAAACTATCTTAGATAGTATATAATTGAGCAAATCTCCTTTAGAAATAATCATGGTCTTATTGTTTAACATGTAATGTCATAGTTTTTGGGTTGTAAAGACCATATCTAAATAAGCTTTTTCAAAAGATGTATAGATGTACTCATACACAACTAGTGTATGGATTAGTTATTATATGTTATAATCCTTTTCATTGTTATCATCCTGAGCTAGAAGTGCCCCTAGGGATTTATTTATGGTAGACATGTTTAATAGAAATGACTTTCCTTGCATAGGTGCCAATAAAATAGGTAGATTGGAAAGATATTACTTGAGGTGCTAGAAGGATTTTTGGCATCCTTCATCCCAATGAAATGTAACACCCTTATTCAACAAGTGTGTAAATTGATTGATTTTTTCAACTAATTGACAAATGAAATACCTGATGGATTGAATCTTACCCTAAAAACTATGAAGCTACTTCAAATTGGAAGGTGGTGGAATTTTTGTAATAGATCATCATTTAGCATGATCAACTTCAATGCCTTAGTGGGACACAATTAAGCCTATCAATTTTCCTGAAGTAACACCAAAAATGCACTTTTTAGGATTGATTTGGACCTTATATTCATTTAGTCTCTCAAATATATTTCTTAGTATGATTGGATGATCAACCATGGTCTTTGATTTACCTAGTATGTCATCGACATAGTCTTCAATAATTTCATGCATCACATCATGAAATACAATGCTCATGTCTCTTTGGTATGTGGCCCTAGCATTCTTGAGACAAAAATAGCATAACTTGATAGCAAAATGTTCATCATAAAGTAGTGAATGTTGTCTAATGTTGATATTCTAATATAATCCATATGTAGTTATATCCTAAAAATCCATCCATCAATGAAAGTATTTAATACCCCATTGTGGATTCAACTATATTTAAATGTTTTTCAAAGGAAAGTCATCTTTTGGGAAAGCCTTGTTTATATCTCTGAAATCAATGCATATTTTGATTCCTTCTAGCTTCTTGCTAACTAGAACAACATTTGAGATCCACTCTAATTAGTTAATTAGTTGAATACATATTTCTTCTAAGAGATTTTACAACTCTTTATTTACTAATATATCAATGTGAGGATGCATCTTGTGTAATTTATGTTTCAAAAGTTTGGCATTAGGATATAAAACAATATGGTGTACAACTAAGGCATGGTCTAAACTTGGCATGTCTGAATAGGCCCAAGAAAATATGTCAACAAATTCCCTCAAAAGGGATATAAATATTTTAATTTTCTCCTTAGTGAGGGAGGCACCTAATTTGATCCATTTCAAGTTGTCTAGAGTCATGATGTTGACTTTTGTAGTGTCTTATACAAAGAGAGTCAATCTATCTTCTAGAATGGTTGGCAATGATTTAAATTAGCTGACAATGGCAAAGTCCTATCTTTGGACTGGATCTTCAAGTTCTCATAGGCTAGATGGATTAAAATATCCTAATGGTAGGGATCACAATGTTACAAAAACTATTAGAAACTCTTGAATGATTTTGATAAAACCATATTATCATTCAGAACTAAACTCAAACCCATAGGCAAGTTATTCATTGGTGGTCTCCTAAACTATGTTTGGGGAAAGGTGAACACCCCCATCTAATGGCACTTGAAATAGGTTTTCACCAGAAGACTGGACTTTTTATTTACTTTTACCTTGGGCCAAAAGTGCCTCAATACAGTTTTCACTTTGAGACCTCAATTTTTATTTAATTTTTTATGGCTAAAGGTGTTTCCCCACTCTCCAAAATAGGCTGTAGGATCCATTTTGATTAAGAACCCTTGATTGTTTTCTCCCAACAAAACATTGTCTCTTAGGCCTATAAAATCATAAAAGTCCTTATCATTCTCAAACTTGTCTATAGGAACTATGGATTCTTTTTGGTTTGAGGCTATAAGTTGAGGGTGATATAGAGGAATCAAATTGTGTCAATTAATTAAGATAAGATTATAAATGGCATGGGTGTCAAATAAATAGAATCTAATTTTTAATTAGAATCTAATTTAATACCATCATCATTACCACCAGTCATTTCCATTGGAACATGAATAATATACATGAGGTCACCCCTAGGAGGTTTAAATCTAAGACCATATGTTCTTTTGTGTCAAGTTAGTAGAAAGTGGCTCAAGCATTCCCTATTGAAATGGTACAATGCCTCCTCCTTCATATGCTTGATTCTCCATGATCCTATTAGCAATGGATTATTTGGAATTTTTGTAACAATAGTCTAGTTTGTCATTGTAGAACCATGATTCATCATTTGCTAGTGGGTCCTATTCTTGGCTAGTAGTTGGTGTGAAAATGATAGGAAATAGACTATGAACTTTTCCTTTGTCCTTTCACTACCATTCCATGCAAGGTGTCTTGGATTTAGGTCTTCCATAGGACTTGGGGTTATGTGGAGGCTTAGCAATGTGGAATGTATCATGAGTCAAATATTCTCCTAGGCCATTATCTATGATGGTAAAATGATTAGACATTTTAGGAGGTGGAATATGGGAAGATGAATTAAGGCTATGGGTCAATACAATTGGATTCTTAAAAATTAATAAGTATTTATTCATACCATAAAATAAGTAAAGTATCCTTTCACATTATTTCTTTTGTTTATTTAGATTCATGCACCTTGATATACTCAACAACTTAACAACTCATGCCTTATTTAGTCTTCCTCCTATATTGTATTTACCTTGATTATTCTTAAATCAATTTTTTGATTTAATTGGAGGTTGAAACACACTTAAAATAGGTAAATAGTCCTTTAATACCCTAATGAAGGCTTTAAGAATATGAGTAATGAGAAAATATACTATTCTAAGATGACCTAGCAAGTAGATCTAAGAGAGGTCTACTTGCATCATGATCACTTACCACACCTTTTGTAATAATTTTGTAACATAATTATATGTAAATTTACCATACATTTCAACAAATTCAATAAAGTGCAAGGTAGATTTTTAATGCTCAACAAAATGTTAAGGCATATAACAATGTGAATATGTAATAAATTATAACACAATCTAAAAGATGAAATAAATGAGAATAATGAAAAAAATAAATGTTGAACAATATATGTATATATAATATCCAAAAAATGTATATAAAGGCATATAAAATGTGAACACAATACAATATCCTGGGTCAATACCATAAATAAATATACATCAAACCATATAGGCATACAAAAATGTCATAAGACATGATCCTAATCATCAAAATTCATTGCTCTCTTTGCCTTGATTGTAGAAGCCTGTCCCTTAGATGCCTTTATTATAATTAGAGGTGTCAGAACTTTTTGACTACGAGTCTTATTCCACTCAAAACTTTCCTGTAGTTCTAAATGTTAATATGCAAATATTGTTATAAACTTTACACATGTAATAGAAGATGATACTTAAAAAATTAATAAGCCAAGATTTTAAAATGATAAAAAAATATTCATAGGTTCACTTACCACAAGCTAGTTGTCATGATCATTTTTAGACCATCACTCAATAAGGATAATGATAGTTTCATGTTAGCAAACATGAGTATGAAATGGATCACCAATAGGAGTTGGTGATGTGATCATGATAAAAAAAGGTATGGTTCCTTAAAAACACATAAAAAAATAAAAATTAGTTCATAAAAATTCAATCCAACTTACTTAATCATTGAAATATAATATACAAACTTGTAAATTAAATTGCAAACTCTACCATGTTAGGCCTGTTGATCATTTCAATATGACTAAAATACATCACTAGAGGAGTCTACATAGACATTATTTTATGCATCAAATATTTATGCAAGTATAGAGGAAAATTAAAAAACACTAATTCATATTTACACTTAAACATTAAAATAAATATTATGTACCTTGGTGAGTTACTGTGTAGATAAAATTATAACAACACCTAAAGTTGCTCTGTCCTGAATAGATGGAAAAGTGTCTAGTGTGGTCATCAACTGAATAAGAAAAATATCATTGGTAGTCACTTTAACACACACACACACACACACACACACACACATATACATATATATATATATATATATATATATATATATATATATATATATATATATATATATATATATGTATACATATATATATATATACATATATACATATATATATATATATATATATATATATATATATATATATATATATATATATATATACACATATATACATATATACATATACATGTACAATAACCATAAAATTTATGAATCCTTAAAAATCACCTCAGTATAGGTATATACAGGCATAGTATCAACAACACATGTGTTCATGTGATGTCCAAAATCCCAATGCAATGCAAAAAATTCATAGACATTATTGAACTCTCTACATGAAAAATAATTATTACCTTTTAAATTGTAAAAATATTTGAAATTTAACAAGTCTATTTTTTTTCAATAAATAAAATATTAAAGATACCTGGGAAGTTGTAGCCAAGGTGTCTAGATAAAATGTAGATGGTTGAAACATAGTGAGATTAATATCATCTAGGCCAACATAAATACCACCATGAGTGGGATGCATGATATCCTCCTCATCCTCCTCCTTAGGTCCAATGCATATAATACCACATGATCTAAAATAGTGAGTTCACCAAGTAGTAGTGCTAGATGAAGCCTTGCCATGTCCACTCTCACCAATAGGATTATAAAAAATTTGGATTGTAATTTGAATGAGGGTGTTGGTAAGTTCCTTAAGCACATGAAAATTATCAATATATAAAATATCCTTAAATATAAAGGGTATGATCTTAGAAGTATGTGGTTTTATGATACATACTCTTGTAGTGTGGTTAGGTTAATGATGTGTCTCTGGCCTATCCTACATAGATCCCTTTCCTCTACCTTGGAACTCTGATAAATCAAAATAGTTTGAAACTTCACTCAACATAAAATCATAATACAATTTTCTTAAAAAATACATTAGGACCTTATTATTGTTGTAATGTGGGTGATCAAATACCATCCACCATCGGTCCCAAGAGTTAAATTTGATCAAATTGTGAGTACACTAGTGGATTGGAATCCATTTAGCCAACACATTTAATAGTGAACCAGTTTTCCCATCATTGAATAGGGAAAAAATTTGGGATTTGGTTATGTTTTTATGTCTCACAATGGCTATAGAAAATTTATTGGAATAGTATTCCCTACATCTATTTCTATACTCAACCCACTTATCAATTTGATTCATTAACGAGTCAATTTCACCTATTAATGTATGTAACATGTTTATTAGATAAATTAGGTGGGCTTATTTTCAAGGGGATCCCTTAGTTTCCTAATAAAATTATAAAGTTTGAGTTGAGTTTCAATGATATGGGCTGTTAATTCTTCTTTACTACCTTGGGGGACTTGAGGAACTATAGGTGGGTTAAGAGGGTTTTACAGGTGAAGAGGCATAGGAGGGTTTTGTGAGTTATGAGGGACATGAGGGTTATGTGGGTTAGGAAGGATAGGATGGTTTTATGGGTTAGGAAGAATAGGAGGGTTAGGATTTTTTTCATTTCCACTTGGTGCATTATCCTCTCCATGTGCTAAAAAAATTATCTAATTGGATTCTTAAAAATCAATACATTTATTCATACCATATACTTCTATACATTTCTACAAAGTCATGATTGTGTTCTTATAAATCCTTGATTTGACACTAGTAGGTAATATTTGTGCTCTAAATAAAGTAAAGAATTAGGTGTGCCTGAATTTTTTTATAGTACAATGTTTTTTTATAATGTTATGTTGTTTGATGCCATAGAAACATTGGCTTATTGTAAATAAAGCTCTATGAATGGTTTATAGTTATTCATAAGATTTATTTAAAAATAGGTTATGGGTTTGAAATATTGTGTTGTTTTGATATCTTAAAGTGCATAAACTAGAGATAAGATATGTAGTCATTGTGAGGTGAGTTAAGCTTGAATCAATGTTACTATGTGAATATGGTGAGCATATTTTGTTTATCTCAATTTCTTTCCTAATAGTAATTCCATTTTTTTAATCAATAAATTTATTTGTGTCATAAATGATTGTATAGGGATATAGGGTCATAATTTTTTTTCTTGCGAAAACTTTGTTTTGTCATTAGTAGGTAAGATTGTGTTATGTTATTTTGATTTTTTTTATAGCACAATGTTGTATGAGGGCATGTTATTATCACTTTACTATAAATATATATTTGTTAATCATTTATGATTTATCTTAGGGTTTATGTAAAAATAGGTTGTGTTTAAAATGTTGTGATGTTTTCATAGCTCAAAGTGCATAAACCAATTTTATTTAGATTAATATGTTTCTCTTGTAAACTTATGTAAAATTATGTAAGGTTTTGATTTCATTTTTATCAAAGCCCTCTTTTTGTATTAGAAGGTAAGATATATCCTTTATATAATTATTTTTTCTTCATTTTTTTTATAGTATTATAGTTTTTAATGGCATCAAATCATTAGATTATTATAAACAAAGTTATGTGAATGGTTTATGACTCATATTAGGACTTATGTAAAATAAGGATATATATTTGAAATATACTATTGTTTTGAACATTGGATTCACATAAATAAGATATTGGAAATGCAACCATTTTTATGTGAGTTAACATATAATTAGTGTCTCTAAATGGATGCTACAAGAAATTTTTTTTTCACCTTTGTTGTTGACATCTATACCAATTTTTTTTAATACTTTTTTCATAAAATTATGTACAACTCTACAAGTTTTTGATATCATTCTTTCCAAATATCTATTTTGTCATTAGAGGGGTTTCATGGGAAAAAATATGGGCAAGTTAAAATAAGGTTATTATTATATTAAGGTAAGATAATAATTTAAATAACATAAATAATTAGATGTGTTTTCATTATTTTTGATAGTATTATGTTGTTTGATGGCATGGAATCATATATTTCTATCTTATTAATTCTATTGTGTTCTCTTGATTAAAAAATATTTTTTTGAAAATTATAAAATAAAATATTATATTATAATTATTTTAACATTTTAGGGTTTAACTATGTATATCCTATGTTTGATTAAAGGGTTGAGTAGTCTAAATCAGTAAAATAATATGTTATAAATAACCACTGATTTATTGTATATTTTGACTAGCTTTGACTTTATAAAAATATTAATAAATATGTGCAAATAAAGACTTATCTATAAAAACTTGACAAATAAGATTTGAGTGCTAAAAATAAAGATATGAATAGGTTAAAGTGTCATCAACCAGATCCCCATATCAGATATCTTGGATAGTAGGACCACACTTGGACAATAGTGCCATGTGGCTCAAGTGTCTTAAAAATGGTGTTAGTGTTCTTTATGCATGATTGATCCTAAATTTTGGGTGTACCTACACCTATGTTTCTAGGTTATATTCTTATGTATATAAAGTTTGAAACTTTTTATTGTGCCTATAATAGATGATTTATGATGCAAGCCCTAGTCTTGCTTATAATTAAGGCATGAGCTAAAAAAGTGTGTTTGTTATTAGGATAGGATGGACATCCTCAACACCCTACTATGAAGAGATTTTATTACATACCAATACTCCAAGGGATAAATCTCGATGTAGTTCTCCCCACCTAAGTGCTAGTACAAGTGTAAGTGATCCTAGAAAAATAATGGTGTTGAATGCCTTGAGTGTGTTTAAGATTCAAAATTTTGAAAATCTAGGCTTAGGGCAACTGTAGATGGTAGTATGTAGAAGTAGGATAGAATAAGGATTAATGACCTTGATTTTTCTCAACTTATTTCATGTTTTAATAAGTCTTTTACATATAATTTCCATCTAGTGGATAGAGGTCTAAAATTCATGTATTTATAGTGTTCTATAGCCTATGTAGATAATAAAAGATGTTTAGGATGACCTTAAGAGGCTTTTACTTTTGAAAATATATTCATTCAGGAAAGTTAGTGCAAGGGACATTAATGCCATTTTGGGGACACTAGCACCACATGGCTCTAGTGTTCTTAATGTGGTGCTAATGTCCATCTAGTAGGTAAATAGGCATGAAGATATAAGATCTATAAGTGAGGGTCTAAGATTATGTTTTAGCTAACTAAGGATGCTTTTAGTCCACATAATGGCTAGGAAAATGTGATAATAGGATCTAATATTGGTCCAGGGCTAATATATGAATAAGTTTTCTCAAGTAACACTCTTATCACTCAAATACCACTTTGAGGTGATTACATTTTCTCCCACTTTATTCTATATATGTAATAAATAAAAATGAATAGTATAAAATAAAAATAAGTTTACTTGGATTTACCTAGGAAGTGAATCCCATGAGGTTGAGTTTGAGTATGTAAAGCCAGGTTTATGTATGTGAATGATGATCCAAAGCATGAATTGTAAATAAAATGTGCATAAATCAGTCCTTAAGAGATATCAAAAATAAAAGACTATGTTGAATGAATAAGTAATTGAGTAAAACTAAATAAAGATATGGGAAAGAGGAAAGGAACAAATACACCTTGTTGGGTATATGAACCAATGCTGCATAAACCTAGTGATAATCTATGTATGTGAATGTATATAGTGATCGAATCATTGAATAACTTGGATTGAGATGATAGCTTTCTCAATATTCAAGTGTGGGTGGGTTAAGAACTCAATCTATTTTTGAATCCATTTTTGCCCACCCTTACTTGGTGGATCATGACCTATGAATAACATAGATTAGACTAAAAGTGTTTCTAATCCTCTCATGTGGGTGGCTCAAGAACTCAAGTTGTTTATGACTCCATTATTGCCCACCCATGTGTAGTAGATGAATTTGAAACTAAACTACAAAAAATGATAGAAATATTTAACTGGGTATATTTAACTATGTATGTTGGCTCCACGACCACTTTGGTATATTAGGTGGCTCTAGGCCACTTGGGAATGACAACCACTATGAATGGAGTAAGGCATTATATTGGTGACAAATTGGAATATGATGGCAAGTGCATATAGTATAGAGAATTACATTGAGTTTCCCATTCCATTTGATCAACCTATGCATAATTGAGCATATGTAAATAATGTGTTGCACACATGCTGCCAATATGATACTTGAGTATAATAATTCTAGATTGAGTTGTAAAAATTGTATTTGTGTATTTTAAAAGAATATGGGGATGATTATGCCATGAATTATTCCCATAATATGAGTAAATGATATGAATATGAGATAAAATAATGTGAATATGAGCAAAATTTGATCATAACTATCAAACCTATAGCTATATTTGTGCAAACCTATTCTATACTTGGTGTACCATTCTAACTAATTTGAACTAACCTAAAATTAGGGATACTTGATAGCTATGTTGTGTCTTAGAAAATATCACCATTTGGGACTATTATCCTTATCCAGGTGATAATGTCTATCTATTGTAGATTCTTTGTCGCTGTACTACTTTTGGAGTCACTATTTTTTCTTGTATTTTACCTATGTCAAATTTTATAAAACTAAGCTTGTGTGTTAAAAAATGTTTTGTGAATACAATGTAAGAACCTGATCTCTATGACAAACCCCTATCAATGCCCCCTATTTTTACGGTAGTTTTTGATCTTATATAAGAATTTTTGTCAAAATAAATATCTCTACAAAATGTGTTAGCCAAATCATAAATGATAACTATGTGATAATCCAATACAATGTGCAAACAGAACATAGAAATATAAAAAAATCTAAGCATAAATATGTAATGTAAGACGTATGTCATGTATATCATTCTACAAGTGTGTCAATATTGATGTAATAAATTTATGTAAAAAAAAATCTAAATAGCTACATAAGGGGATGGGATATGATGTCCATCACAACACCTGAGTAGGAATGGTAGATGCATGGGGTCCCTTATTGCATCGAGAAATAGTGTGTTTAAAAAACAAATATAAGTGTCATGACCATGATGAATACAATAAAGTATACATAAAAAACACACAAATAACACAAAATAGGCCAAGGGGACACAATATAAGGGACATGGGCACATGTCACCAAATTTGAGAAAGGAAGACATAATAGGACATGTTTAAATGTCCACATACACAAGAAACAAGTGAGTTAGATTAGAACCACATATAACGACATGTTCAAATGTTTGCATACACAATCAGGAAATCACATGCAAGGTACATGGTCATATGTCTAAGGCATACATGAATAAAAGTGATGTAGAGCCAAAGAGTAATGGCATATTCAAATTCCCTCAAATAGAAGAAGCATAGAAAATACAATAAAGTCTAAACTAGGAAATCTATAAATGAAATCATGCATGAATTTAGTATAACTATATGTAAGAGCCATGATGTACATATTTTGAGTCTAAACTAGTGATAATCAACAAAAATCTAAATATGAGTAGCAATGATCAATATTAAGATATATCAATGTGAAAATTAGAATGTAAAGAATGTAAGAATAAAACTTGGTAATATAAATTGTGTATAAGATTCCCCCAAGGGGGTGAATGTGTCAAATACATAACCCTTAATTAGTGTATATGCCCCCAATGGGTATATGATAGAAATTATAGATCAGTGTAGTGGACCTGAGTCCTATATGTAATCTGTAAGCACTCAAAAAGAAAAAGTGAAGCATGTATGTATTATAAAACTGACTATACTAAGATAGATAACATATGTAGTGTTTGGAAAATATAAGAAATGTAAACACAATAATGCATACAATTTGTGAATGTTGTATTTTATGAGTAATTATTTGAATGTTTTTTGTGTTTTTAAAATATTTTACTATTTTTTGTATGTTATGGATATAAGCTATGTACAAGCAATATGAAAATGAACTATGTACAAGGAGAAAGAGAGATAAGAAAAGTATGTACAATAAAAGAGAAACCATACTAATCGATGTGTCTCATGGGAGACACACTTTCATTCTGGTCTATGTCAAATATAGGAATGGTAATCTCTCATGAAGTGTATATGCTATGCTATAATTGAATGTTGTTGTTGTAGGAATCTGAGTATTATTCATCATCAAAATCATAATAACTTAGAATGCTAGAGGGAATTGCCTCATAATTTGGATTTGACCTTTCTAAATTGTGCTTTGACATATTGATTGTGATTTTTCCCTTTGAAATTATGATTATTATAGATATACAGTTTTGTGGGGGCTCTTTTAATAGAAAGCCTATTTTGAGAATACTTATTTGTGTAGCATGATTTTGACTTTAAAACTTAAGATCTTAATATTTATATAACATTTCTTATGTATTTAAATATTTTTTATTGATAAACTATATCTATGAATGATTTGAATTAGGATGTTCAATAAATCCCAAACCTTGTTGACAATTATTATCAACTAATAGAATAGGAGTAGTGATGCCTTGGGCCTGATTTCATAAATCTTGACCATGATAATCAAATTTTTGTAGATATTTGTGGCCAAAGTTATACCATTTTTAAAGTCAAGCCTCATTTGCGAGTGGTAGCTTTACATTTTTTAATTTCTTGACTTGTGCTAGTATTATTTCTTGTTCTAATTATGCTTTTGGAACCTATTTTTGTTCTGAGTTATGTTTTGGTAACCATTTTTATATTGTTTTTGAATTTGACCTTTTTTGAATTTGTATATGTGTCATTATATGTTGTGTGGATAATGTGTCACTATGTGAGTCATCTATATCCATTATCTATTGTATTTTCCTTTTCAATGCTAAACATGAATATGTGTGGGGCCCATGTATTCTATTATATGCACAAAAATATTTGGATCTCCTCATTGGGTATAGAGGAGGTATGTTGATCAATGTAGATTTAATAATTTCCCTTAGTATCTCACTTAAAATCTTATTTGATCTTTAAATACATTTTGAATTACTAGTTGTAGATGTACTTTGTTTTGATTTATGATTTGGATATGTCACATTGTTTTCCATCATTTGACTAGGTGAAGATGCATATACATGTTTTGTACTATTTTACACTAGAGGCCTCTATCTTATAAATTTATTTTCCAATGTTTTAATATTTTTATGTAATAGTTGTTTCAGATTTTGTAAACTTGTAATTATCTTTCTCATACTGATAATTTGATCACATAGAGTCTTACAAGTACAACCCTTATCTATTTTTAATTAAACATGTAGGTACACACCCTATAGAGAAGATGTGTGAAATAGGATGAGTATAGGGATTAATGATAGTGATATTGGTTGATTCATCTCATGGAGGAGTGATAACATGGACCTGGTTATAAGGAAAGTATCTATCACCCTCATGGATATGAGGAGGATAAGGAGATTATTTCTTGTGCATAAGATATGACATTGAAACTTGAAACATAGTTGTTAGCTTATATGCTAAATCCTATATGTGTGTATAGGTTTGATTTTTTATGGAATTTCACATAAGAGAAATATAACATGCTATGAGATCTAAAATATATTTTAATTGATATAAAACATCGTCTATATATGTGTTTATGTCTTTTTTGAGTTCTCTCCAAATTAAAGGAAAAAAGCATGCAAATGAAAGTATTAAAATTTTCAATAGAAAATGATACACTTCTTTAGTCATTATTATCATGATTAGGTTAAATAAAATCAGAACATGTATGGATATGGAATTTTAATGATGGAAATGTAACCCCTAAGGTTATATAGGGTTAGGGTTTGTGCACTATTTTAAGTAATTTAGTTTCACCAAATTTTATAACCTTTTAAGGTTTGACTATGTAAATATTATGTTCGATTAAAGGGTTGAGTAGTCTAAATCAATGAAATAAATAAACACTAATTTGTTACAAATTTTGACTAGCTTTGAATTTCTAAAAATAGTAATAAATATGTGAAAATAAAGAATTATCTATAAAAACCAAAGATTTGAGTGCTAAAAACTAAGATAAAAACAAGTCTAAGTGTTTTCAACTAAATCCTCATGTCAGACCCTCTCTTATAAAGTAGCACCATGTGACTCTAGTGTCTTGAAAATGGTGCTAGTATCCTTTGTGCATAACTATTCTTGAATTCTAGGCGTACTTGCACCTATGTTTTTGGGTTCAATTCTTGCACAAAAAAAGTCTAAAACTGTATATTGTGACTCTAATAGCTGATTTATGATGCAAAACCTAGTCCTCTTTGTAAGTAAGGCATGATCTAAAAATATGTGTTCATTACTAGGATAGGTTGGGCATCTTCAACACCTTGTTTTGAAGAGAGTTTTCTACATACCAATACTCTGAGAATGGATCAAACCCAATGTAGTTCTCCCCACCTAAGTGTTGGTGCAAGTGCAAGTGATGCTAAAATGATAATGGTCTTGAATGCCTAAAGTGTGCTTGAGATTGAAAATTTATAAAATTTGGGCTTAGTGAAACTGTATATGGTAACATGCATAAGTAGGGAAGAATAGGGATTAATAACCTTGATTTTTCTCAACTTTTTTTTGTTTGAATAGGTCTTTTGTATCTAATTTCCATATAGTGGATAGAGGTCTAACATTCATGTATTTATAGTGTATTGTAGCTTGTGTAGACAATAAAAAATGCTTAAGTTGATATGAGGAGGGTTTTACTTTTGAAAATATATACATTTGATAAAGTTAACACCTATTATCACAATTTTTTTAGCCTTTGTGTAGACTACAGGCAACCCTAATCAACTAAAACATAGTCTCAAAACCTCATTTCAAGATCCTAGCCCTTTATGCTTAATAACTTTCTAGCTGGATATTAACACCATTTTGAGGACACTAGTGCCATGTGGCTCTAGTGTCCTTAATGTGGTACTAATGTCCAACTAGAAGGCTATTAAACTGAAGGGCTAGGATCTAGAAATGAGGGTTTGAGACTGTGTTCTAGTTGATTAAGGATGCCTATGGTCCACACAAAGGCTAAATAAGTGTGATAATAGGCTCTAGGATAGGGCTAAGACTAAGATAAGAATGGGTTATCTCATGTAGCACTCTTATCACTCAAATACCATTTTTAGGTGATTACAATAACATTATAATTGCATTATATTATATTATATTATATTATATTATATTATATTGTATATTGTACAATATTATATAAAATAAGATAAATATTATATTAATATAAGTATTTAGTTATTTAATATTAATATTATCATTATATAATATAATATATAGTTATATAATACTACAATTTATATAGTTATATATTAATAATTATAATATAGATATGTCTCATGTTGGTTGGATAGTTGTTTATTTTGAATTTGAAGTACATCCCAATGAAATGGAGATTGGCTTGATGTGTTATTAACCCATGAAAATTATTTCTATATGGGTCCTACAAAAATAATCTAAAAAATATAATGTTATTCGATGCTACATTATTATTTTGAGTTATATTTGAGGAGAAAGCAAAAACATATTTTTTCAATTTATTCTTTTAAAATCCAAGAATATATTTAATATTGGTCTGAATGTATGTTTGTGTCTAGAGTAGGTTCATGCATTGGGTGTGTGTGTGTGTGTGTGTGAAAAAACTAATTTTTAAAAATGGTTTCTTTCTTCAAAAGTATTTTTTGGGGTTTATTATTTTAATTTATTGAGAAAAGTTTAATGTTTATTTAAGTAACGACAATTTCAGTTCAAGAATCTATTTTTTTTGGTTTGAAGGGTTTTGATTACATTGTGATTATGATTATTAAGACAATTACGTGAGGACCTTAAAATAGGGGATACAAATTTTCATTGCTAATTTTTTCAAGTTTTAATAAATTTAGGTATGATCAATCCCAAGAAACATATTACATCATTTATTCAACTCAAAATTTGGGCACATACACTTTTGTCGAAGCCAGTAATTAGTGTGTTAATGATATTATTTTTAATATGGAACCTCATTGATACATCCCAAGCTAGATGATATACTGTGTTGAAAAAATGTTTTAAAAATTTTCCTAATGAGAAGAACATTCCTAAAAAAATAAATCATAAAATTTATTTATTCCAAAAACATTTGATTCCATTTGTTGAATGCAAAAATATTGACTTGATTTCAAATTAAAATTTTATTACATAATTTTTATTTGTAAATTCTAAGAATTATTTTTATAGTTTAATATTTTTTTAAATTTGAATTCAGTATTATATTAAGTCTTTTTTCTATCAATTAAATTGAATAGTTTTTTTTAAATATAGTATGCATGTTTGTAGCATTTTGATATATGAAGTAATATTAAATTAATTTTTTTTATAGATATTGAGGGTAAGGGCCCTCACCCATATAAAGAAGGAAACCAAAAAATTCATAAAATAAGTAGTTTTCTCTTTGAAGTAGAAACAACCAAACACTTGAAAGTCTCAAATCAAGAGATATAAAACATCAAAGGATAAACCTCAAGAACAAGGAGGAATAAAAACTATAGCAAGTTGAAAAAACTAGCTACAGGGGTGAGAGAGGATTTAGACATGTGGACTTACATGTTGGGCTCAAATAACCAACATCCTCCCTGTTGCACTTTCTAGGATTAAAGGTAGACCCAAGCCAGATACATCAACTATTGACTAAAAATGATCCCACATGATTTGAGAATCCATAACCTTGGATTCCTTAGGAGGACCACCACTAAGCATTTTGGCCTTATGTTCCTCTATTGTAGTCACCACTCCTCTATTGGAGTAAAAGTCCATAAGGATTTACGTTGGAGAAGCTAAAGGCTCAAAGTAAAATATAATAATGAAAGGGGCTAGGGAGGGTAGAGGATAAATCCAAAAATTCAAGGAGATATATATAGGGATGACATTTGAATATCCATTTACAAAATCCTTTAAATTTTCTTGTAATTTTATAAAACAAAATTCCAAATCTTGAAATATAGTCAAGGGGACCAGACCTAGACACTATTATCCATAAATGGGAAGAACTAAGCCAATTACCTATGGGAAATGGTTCAACCATATAAACAATCCACATCTAATATCCTTCCAAACAAGAGTCTCTACCATGGTCTTGACCATCTCATAATTTTTGACCATGTGAAGTAAATTTTGTTGAAAATGGATACCATATCTGCACTCATTTTTTTCCTCCATAACACATACAGATACTCTTCCCCAATTATA
>JARHVA010002634.1:2142500-2446198 GCA_037957365.1 Torreya grandis
TGCATTTTTATCATCTTTCATGAAAATTTAGTAGTTTAGGGATCTATTTTGAAATATGGTGTTATTGTCCTGAGTATCGCACTAATGTCCTAGACATGGCATTACTATCTTGGTCATGATGCTACTATCAGTGTTATTTTATAGGATGTAGCACTACTCTCCACTAAGCCAAAATTTCTAGTTTTATTTATTATTTTTGTTTAGTGATTTTTATTACATTTTTATCTAGTATTCCTAAATGCTAATTCAATATTTGGTTGTATGTTATATGTGTATGTGTGTATGAGAGAGTCTTGGAGTGGCCAGATGATGGAGTGTTTATAGGTATTTCCATTGATAGATGATGAGAGGGCAGTGATTGATAGATTAGGTTTGTGTTACATGGCATCATTGGTTTTGATTCTATGGGATAAGCATATTATGATAACATTTTGTGAGAAGTGGAATGCTAATACCTTTAAATTCTAGTTCTTAAATGGGGAGATTAATATGACATTGGAGGATGTGTATAGGATCTTAATATTTACCATTACTAATTAGAGGTTAGTGTTATAACAGGCCACTAGAGACAAAACTATAGAGTAGGTTGTGAGGTACTTTACATCGATGCCTATATGAACTCATTGTGTAGGGATTAATAATGATTTATTATTGTATGTGATTGTCATTATATGCAATTAGAAATGCATCATGTCTATAAATCAATCCTAACTTGGAGAAGATAGATCATACCATAAAATTATGATTGGGGACACATTAGATGATCAGGAATATGACCAATATATGGAAATGATTGACCATATTAGGGGATATCTTGCCAAAATACAGTATTCTAGGGAGGGTTCTGAAGCTTTCAATCAAAATAATCATGCAAAAACCCTAAGGAAGTCCTATGTTTTGATATCTCACTAAACTAAGAACAAGTAAAGTAAATTCTAATTTAGTGCTCACCAAATCTTGTGGCACAAAGTGGGGGTTGTAAATAATAAAAGTAAACAAACATAAGAGACATATACTCACGTCAATGTATATAAAATACTAATGCATAGAATAAAATTTCAAATGCATATCTATCTACTCTTAAAAAGGAGGAACAAAATTATGAATACTTACCTTTGAAGATGAACCTACTAAGCCTTAATCTCTCCCTTGGCCAAGGTGATTCATAAGAGTTTGTTATGATATGTAAGGATGAAAAAGACAAATCAGCTCTAAGATACACAACCTATCAATACATCCAAAATACTTCTCCATAATACAATATCTATATCTCCAAAGAAAGTATGTAACCCTAAACTTGATCTTTAAGTAGAATGGTGGATAAGCAGATGCATAATAACTCTTACATCTTATTTTCTCCTCTAAATAAAGGTGAAATGAAATTGTATGTATATGCAAATCTAACCCTAATCCCTTCCAAAATTTTCAACCAATAGGGTTGACTCAATCAAGATAACATAATTTTGGAAAAGAATTCTCTAGGTCATGGGCTAGGTCAACCAAGAGCCTACCTAGACCCTAAGTGAATTTTATGCAAAATTATATAGGGTTGACCCAGTCGACCTAATGTATCCAATAGTAAAAATAAGGCTAAGGTTAGAAAAAAGAGGATATAAGTGTGGAAAATTATTAAAGAGTGTGCAATATAAAATTTCAAGCTTAGGGATAACATTTTTAGGATACAAGTGTGTAGATAACAAGTGGCAAAAGGGACAACAATCCTATGAAGTACCAATGGTCTACCCACCCTTTTCTCAATACACCCCTTAAGGCATGCACTTAGAGAGATTGAGACTCAATGCGTTCTTGGAAGATAAAAAGTGTCAGTAAGTGAAAATTTTAAAAATATTGTGTATACATATTCCCCACTTGAATCTAATCACATGTCACGTGAGTGCAAAATGAGATGGTACTTCAAGAATAGAACATGATAACACATAACACTGATGCTAAGTAAAATGAAATAAATAGAAAATAAGATAAATGAAAGGATAGACTTGAAAAACACATACCTTTAGTTACCTTAGTGTTGTAGATAAAGAAGTAGATTGTAAAATAAGTGAAGGCATCCAAATTTGAAGAACATTAGGTGAACTTGTAGAGTTTAGTGTAAAAAATAGCCAAAAATCAAAAAACTTGGAAGATAGATATATAGTAGTGGAAAATATTCTCTACATCATCATGATTCTAGAACATTTTATGGTTCAAAAAATGGAGTATTAAAAACAAAGATTTGATTAAAACAAGGAATTTGATGAAAAATATTTGAGAGGTAATGAATTATGAAAAGTAAGTTTAAATAATGTAAAAGTGAAGTCACTTGTTATTTTTGACTTTTTTTTGGGAGAAAAAGAGCTCTGAGAGACCAAATGAGCTAGGATGGTGAGGAGGCGATAGAAAAGATGAGAGGGACTCCCAACAACAGTGGTGGGTGTATCAGAGGTAGGCAACTTATAATCACAAACAAGTTTTTGAATATTTTATTAAAATTAAGTGTTTTTTTTTGTAAATTTATGTTTTAAAGTAATTCTATTAATCAAAATGAACCTAAAAAAGTTGCTAGTGGTAGGAAAAACCAAGTAGAGAAATGGGTTTGAAGGGATCAAAGTAATAACTACCAAAAGGAATTTATTATTAAAAATGTAAGGGGTTGATAGGTAAAAATAACTAGGTTGACCTAGTCAACCTAGTATGCTGAAATTATGCAAAATCCACACTACCAACCTAGTAGGTATGTACCAACTTAGTGTGTTTTCTAGGCTATCAAATTAGTACATGACTACTGTCTTAATAAAAAATCCACTCTATCGAGTTACTACTAAGGGGGGGAAAATTATAGGGATGATTTAGTTTGTTAAGTAAACCTAGTCAAAATAAGGAAATTTTGGTCAACCTAGTGTTTGACTAAGTGACCAGAATAATATGAAAATGCATGAAATAGGCTAAAAGAGTGATAGAAATGCCTATAATTGTCTATCAAGGGATAAAAGGTCCGATTAGTCTAAAAATAGGTTGAATTTATTAAAAATTAATAAATTAGAGCAAAATTAGGCTTGTTTTTGTTAAAATTTTGAAAAGAATGTATTTTGATTATAGATGACATGGAAGATCTAATACATCTCTTATTATTTTATGGTTACAAGGATGGCCTAGATTTTGGTGCTTAGTGAATGTGGCATGGATATTTGACTTATTAGAGTGATTATTTATTGGAGATCAAGTTAGATTGATTGTCTTAGGTTTAAGAGGCATCATGGAGATGTGTAGGATTCCACTGAGTTTGGATTTGCTTGTCATGTTCTTAGGACCCTGGGAATGGTTGAATAATACATTTAGGTGGGAGGTGAAAGGGGATATCATAGAGGTGGGTATCACTTTTGAGGATGGTCATGCTATCTTTTGACTAACTATAATAGGCACACTCATGGTTATGGGAGTACCAAATAGTGAGGAAGAGAGGGGAGGCTTAACCATAGGGGTGATAGGGTTAGAGAGGATATACCCTAGTTTGAGAGTTAGTTTATTTGATGTTTATACCTCATAGATTCTAGACATCCAAAAGGTGATGATAGTAATTGTGATATCATAGGTAATGTCATAAGTCAGATGGCAAGGCACCACTATTTATGATAGATTTATACTAGATAATACTGGAGGATGGGGTGTTGTATGATTTAGGATCTATCATCTAGGTACATATTGTGAATGACATATTTGGGATGTTATCTAAAGGGTAAAAGTTGATAGGGCCTATTATATTATTGAATGTGTGGATATATAAGAGGTTTCCTATGTATCAACCAACTGGGTTACCCCATGTGGTCGATGATAGGTTTCCTTAGGTATAGAGGTGGGAATAGGATTAGGTAGAATGGGCCATTCCCCATATGTTAGTGTTATATATGGTGAGGAAAGAAGACATTGTATGGTAGCCTTATGGACACATTACTATAATGTCATCACGCTGGGAGATAGTGGAACCAAAATTGGTATAAACAAAGAATACCATCCACTATACCTAGTGGATGAAGACACATCTAATGGCATAGTTACTAGGATAGATGGGATTTCCTCACCTAGTAGCACCGATAGTGGTGCCCATGTTTTATGTTCAAGATGTGAGAGAGCTAATGGGAAGAAGATGATATTGGCCACTAGTTGCTAGGCCAATGATTAGAACATATTGTGAGAGATCATGGATGGGTCAAACATGATGGTAGCACAGAGAGAGGAAATAGATGTGGATATAAGAGTATCAGATGTACCATCAATAGCACCATATAAGGAAGAACAACAATTATATCATATACATCATCAATAAAGGTAATGGGAGTAGGAAAGAGGATAGATAATAGTCATCCTAGATGACCCATTAGGTAGGACAAGATAAAGTTGGGTGATAGAGAGACCACTCAAATGTAGCCTAAGATGGGCACAAGTGGTGAATCTAGGATTTTTTTTTGGGTAGCAACCTATAGAGGAGGTTTTTTGAGTATGCATTGATGGGGAGACCATGGTTGAGGGTTACATAAATGGTGAGATAGTGGTAGGTGACACATAGACATCTAATAAAAGATGGGTAAATTTTTGCTTAATTTATTTGAGATAGAGTATAGATAGATTTTGAGATATATCAATGATCTAATATCTATCTCATTGGCATTTTATAGGTGTTACAGATGAGGATAATCGATGGGGGTCCCTAGTGGGAGAACTCAATGATATCCTAGATGAGGTGATGATGCCATATGACCCTACCACATATGAGGATACCATGGTACCATATTCCCTAGCTTAGGCAAGCTAGTATAGACTAGCAAGAGAGGCCACAAAGAGGTCATAGACACATAGAGAGGGGACATAACCACTGGTAGGGGTGGGTGTAGGAGAGGCATAGACATGGTAGGACCTAGATCAAGAGAGAGCCATGCATCTAGATACCATGACAAAAATGGGATAATTATAGGCCCAAGAGAGAGTGGCACATCTAGTGACCCTAACCTAGCTGGCATAGGTATAGGCTTAGGTGGCTCATCTACAAGGGTAGGTATCAGTATTGAGATCTTAGATAACCTATTTATAGTACTATATTCAAAGGATTCAGATCATGGATAGGCCATGAGATGGGCATGATGGGGCCTAACCATAAAGTTGGAGATATGTACTTTAGTACTTTGTATCAAAAACACATGATATATATAGAGACTTAATTTTGGTAGTTGGATGCTAATTTTATGTGTTTACATTATGGTTGTGGTTGTGGATGCTTGGATATATTTATTTATATCACATGTATTTATATTTTTGTTGTATATGATATAGGAAATATATGAGTTGTGATTTATTTTCTAGCATTATGTAGGACACATGCATGGTTTAAAATAAATAGGCAAAAATGATTTGGCTAAGTATAATCAATTAAAAATGTACTACACACTATTTCATGTTGGGAACTATGTAATAAAAATAAAATGACTAAGTATAAAGAACCAAAGGGTGGTAAACAAGATGGAAAAAATAAAAATTATTTTTAAACCATGAAAAAGAGCTTTTGGCACCAAATTAAAACAAGTAAAATCACACTAAATCCTGTTGGGAAGTATGATATAATGAAATAAAGTGGAAAAAATGTGAAAGAGCAATGGCATAAAAATAAATAAATTAAATCAATCAATCACACTAAATCACATTGGGAAGTATAAGATAAAAACAAAATTGGTCTTAAATTTATCACACTAATTCAAAATGGGAAGTATGAAAAATTCAAGAAATGGTTCAATTCTTAAATGTAATTAGAAAATAAGAAGATAAAAGGTGAAAGAGAAATGAATTAAGCATAAAACATACTAAATAGATATGTAAATCATGTAAATGACATGTAACTTCATAGTTAATACAATCTTATCTCATATTTGACAGATGTAATTTTGATTGTGACTTGGATTTTTAGAATTTTTCATGAGGAAGGTCAGGTCCTATCCATGGTCTTACACTGTAACTCACAAAAGGAAAACTAATGAGGTGGAATTAAATGTGAAAAAACTAGTATTAAAGTGATGTTGGTAATAATAATGTGAAACTATTGTAATGTTTGAGGAAGGCCAGGTCCTATCCATGGTCTTACAATGGTCTTATAATGCAACTCATAAATGGAATCCCTAGGGGAGTGATCAGTGAACAAATAAATATTTATTAAGAGGAAATATGAGGAATGTAGGGAATTAAAAAGGGAATGTAAAAAATCATAACTGAGGCATCTTATGTGAATACCTTAGGAGAAAGGAGGCATACTAAGGACATTAGAAGACATTAAGTGACTAGTGACCATCTATGTACAAAGGAAACCTGTTCGCTATAAACACAAAGTTGTGTAGGAAAATAAGTATGATAATAAGATAAAATCATGAAATTAGATTGGTAAAAGAAAAATAAAATGGGCCTACCTTCCCATGATGTGTTCCCCATTCCTCAGGACCCCTTATAGAGCCATCAATCTATTGCAAAGATTGGGTACTTGAGTGAGAAAGTAGGTCACACTAAAATATATTTTTATTATCCTTTTCTAATCTACTGGTCTACCACACCCCAATGGACCTTAGCTCTACCATGAGGCTAATTTTTGAGTTTTATATTCAACTAGAAGAAGGATATGCGCTTTGAATTATATCCTTTAGTGTGATTTGACTTTTAAGAATTTTGAATGTTTTTACCTTTTTAAATCATTATCTTTTATTAAATGATTTAAATTTTAAATATTTTTTAAATTATTTTTACGATTCCTCCTCCATATGGATTTAGAATGACCAATAATGAGAGATAGAGTGATACACATGAATGAGCTTTAAGCTTTGGCTAAAGGAAGTTAAGTAATCAAAAACAAGATTGACTAGGACACTTAGGCTTAATAATGAATTAAAATGTTATCTCAACTCTCAAACATGTTGGTTCTTAGTTTGTGAAAATGAATAAAGGGAAAAAGGAGATCCAAAGTGGACCAGTAAGAGGAAATTATATTGAGATGAATTATTTGCTAATTTATCACATGGTATAGAAAGATTTACTAAAGGGAACAAAGTTTGTATAACCAAGTCATAATGACAATTATATATGTATATAGAGATAAGAAAGCAAATAATCATGAAAATATAACAAGGGATTTATTAATAAATAAAGTCAAGAAATAAAAATAAATCAATGACAAATAAGACATCCATAAGTAAAAATAAATGACATTGAAGCAATATAGAATGAGAAATTAAATTGACCATGTAAGATCAATAATAATTTGACATAATGTCAAATGATATAACAAATAGATAAAGATAAGAATATAACACACTTCCAATCCAAAATGAAAATGTGAGAAAACCATGTATGTGTTCATAAGTCCTAATAAATTTTCCCACACACATTATCTAGAACATTTGATAATTCTCTATGAATTTGGATGTGAACTAAAACTAATATCTCATCTATCTTCAAAAAAAACTAGGAAAATAATTCATGTCTAATGTCTTGAATAGAAAAGGGAGGAATGATTGATGGATCATGTTGAGGAGGGATATTAGGCAAGGGATGCTTATGAGAATGCATGGGAGTGAAATCTATAGGAGATGAAGTGATCATCGATGGGGAAGGATTGATGGGTGAGGGACTCATAGGTAGAAGGATCCAAAAGTGAGGGAATGTCCGTGGGTGGAGGAATAGGATATGAAAAAGGTACCAAAAGAAAGGATGAATCCATAAGAGGTGGAACCATGGGAGAATAATGGGGATCCTTCTTGTATGAATGACCTATGGGAGGAATAGTAGAAGGTGTGGGAATAGTTAAGATATGATCTTTAAGGTGTTGTTAAAGGTTGAGGTATTGATTAGTGTGATGGGTTCCACCTTGGTGCCAAATGTAATACACCTCTCCATACATATGAATATACTTAGGTAATACCTTTGGGTGAGGTATGGCCTTATCTAAGGATTGAGGGATAGAAAGATTCAAAGTATCAATATATTGTCATAGCTTATGATAATGCATGGATGAATGATTATCTATGCCATGTAAAAAATAAATATTCCTATGAGTAGACTTAGTATAATTAATCAAAAGAGAAGGTGTAAAAAAAGTATAAGGAGCTTTGGAAGGTTCATCAGCCCATTTGGTAGGAAATGGATCCATATTTGATAAGGGAATCAAACCATCACCAAGAGAAGGTCATGTTGGTGAATGTATTAGAGTAGTTTCTATGGAAGGAGTGATGGGATCAAAAGAAGGGATAGACTTAGCTAAATCAAGAAGAAAAATGGGATCCAAATCAAGATTTACTAAGGGAGGGGTGGGGTCTCCAGAAGGCCAAAGGAGGATTTTATGCATCTTAAGGATAATCAATCTATAGGGGTTAGGGTACCTAGCAAAATGGTAAGGCCTAGTCATAACATGATCCATAAAAATGATCCTATGTGGTTCTTTAGAAATTGGAGGTGTTTACACCATCTCTACCCTATGATAAATAGGAAAAATACTAAAATTAGGAACTATATATGATGGAATATGAGAAGATACACTAAAATACTAAAATAAAGAGGAATGATAACAAATAATATTAGCATCATGGGCCTAAATAACACCACCTAATAATGGATCATTTAAGGTATAACCATCATTGTAATAAAGTGTATTAAGATCAATGATTTAGGTATGGATGATTTTATCATTTGATAAGGTGTGATGAATGGAATGCCAAGTCTTAGTCAAGACAATAAGGATGCCATCACAAGGTGGTTTACAAGAATGAGGATACAAAGATGTAAGAATCTGAGAGATGAGATGATGTGAGAGATCATAAGTTTTAATCTTGAGGTTGATATCATCAAGTTCATCATCATCATAATCTAGGAGGTTAGGGGTAATATTCCTAATGAGTTTGGGATGACCATTGTAACCTCAAGTGGAATTTATGGGAAAGTTAAATCATTGAGACTCATGAAATGGAACACTTGGCAAAGGTTCAAGAGTAGGAATTTTGAAAACACCATAGTATTGGAATTATTCAAAATTATAAGGGTTAGTGTTACCTTGAATCCTATATATAGCTCCATTGTGAGGGAATTTAATGCATTGACAAGCAAAAGAAGCAAAAGCTCTCATGTAGTGAGTCCATGACCTACCAAGTAGAATGTTTTAAGATAGAGGAAAGTTAAATATCATCACCTTCACATGAATGGTGATAGGTGGGATGATAATGGGAAGCCACACACAACCTAAAGGAGGAATATACCTTCTATCATAGCCTTAAAATGTATTGTATGTGGACTTGAGATTGCATTTAGAATATCCAAGGGTTTTGATAAAATTAAGAGAGGTAACATAGGTGTCAAAACCCTCATCAATAAAGGCATGCTTGACTTGGATATCACCAATTTGGACACTAATGAATATAAGAGTATCATCCATAAAATGTAGAATCTCATCAAGAATCATAGAATTGATGGGAAATTTTAAGAAAAGAGAAGTGTCCATTATTTCATCAATATGGATGGACATCTCTTCACATTTTTTTAATATCCTATCTTCAGATCCAAATAAGGTTACATCACTGCTAGGGGAGGATAAGGGATGTTTATTTTGAGTAAAAGTTGCATGAGATGGTTTTGATGATGCAAAGAGGTCCTCATAATATTAAGAAATGAAATTTGGGATGGGATATTAGTGATTTCCATGATAGGATCCCACTCATCATAACCCATAAGAAGATTATTATAAATAGGTGCATAGTGTTGAAGGATGTCCTTGAAAGGAGGAGTCAAAGTACATTTGAATTTGTGTTGATAAGAGGGATAAGGTTTAGAAAAAGGTTGTAAATTATGTTGATAAGATGAATTAGTTGGTGTGGGTTGGTTTTAAGAATCATTAGAAGAAGTATTAATAGAATATTGAGTGAAATTAGTGTTAGGTAAAAAATATGGAGGAATAGTAGAAATAGAATGGGAAGTGTTATCCAAGGGAGGAGATGGAATTCATTCATAAAAATTTATAAGGTCATCTTTCCAAAACTCATTTAAGTGAGTTGGAGAATAATCTTGGATAACACAAAATATGCGAGACAATGGAAGGGTGTAGATAGGTTAAGGATCAATCAAAGCAACCACCCTTTTCATATTAGTCATATTAACCACATTCTCTTTAGGAGTTGGCTCAACAATAACTTATACATTATTGGTGGAAGGGGTGGGCTTATCTTGGTTATCTTGGTGGTTTTGGTGATTTGGAAGAGGGTATTTATAGATAGACAAATGCATATTATCTTGGTTCAAGGTTTGAGATTTAGTATGAGTTTCATGGGTTTTAAAAGCAATGTCATAGGCTTATTAGTGTGTATGAATGATAGAATCATGATAAAAATTAGGACCAAGAAGAAAATCCATAGCTAAATTACAAAGCTACCTATAAGTCTCAAGAGAATGACCCCAACTAGAATGAAACCAAAAAAACTTGTTGAGATCATACTAATATTTTATAGGATGAGTGGGATCAAGTTATCATGGTAGAGGCCTAGGTAGTTGTTTAAGTAATTCAACTGGGGATAAATTTTTGTGAGCATTGATGTTATTACATGAAGATAAATTAGGATTGGTAAATTTTTGAGAAGGGGAAGCTAGTTCCAAATATTTGTTAAGAACAAAAACGTGAATAGTGTGAATGGTGTCATAAGAGTTTGTGACACCATCATGGGTATCATGATAATTCTTATTCTTGAGTAAGATATAGTACCTATAGAATGTGCAGGTGGCTTGAATTGATGCATTAGGAAATTTTGATGTTTAGCTTAGTTAATGACCTTATATAAGGTACATGAAGAGAGTGTGGAGCCAATATTATAACTTCATAAAAATATCATTGGCAAAGAGATTGAAAAGGTTATCATAGGCCATGTTATGTTCACATTTTTTGGGCAATGTTTTCCACCTTTTAACAAAAGCTTAGGAAATTTTGTTTTCAAGTTACTTAAAATTTATAAAATGGGCCAATGTATTCTTAGGAAAATCACTAGTTTGGAACTCTTGGACTAGAGCATTCACTAAATATTCAAAAATATTAATAGAATGAAATTTAAGTTGGTTGTAGCAATATAAATCATCACCTGTGAGAGTTTTGGCTAATATCTTGGTAGCGACAAAAGTATTTAAGTTGACCCAATATTTATAGAGATTTATAAATGTTTTTAGATGAAGAGTAGGATCAGTTGACCCATTATAAGAAATGTTAGGGGTGATACCTCCTATATAAATATTATCAATTTGAGATGTAAGAGGCTCATTTTGAAGATGCTTTGTTGTATTGTTGACAAGAGGAGGTTGAGGGATGAGATTACCATGGGCATCCTAAAGAGGAGTTGGGGGAACATTTTGATTATGCATGCCCCAAGTGATTGGTTAATGGTGGATTTGAAGATGGAGAAGGTGATTTTACATTCTCATCATTTGATTTATATTATGATCTTGAAAAGTATTCAATTGATTAACTATTTTTAATAAAAGTTGGTTTGTTTGATTAGAATTGTTAGCATTATTTGAAGCATTGGAATTAGAAGTAGTGGCTTGGGTACCACTATTGGTATTAGTAAGATCTTGAGAGGAATTGCTAGAATATGAGGCACTAGTGGAAATTTTTTCTTGTGTAGTAAAAGATGGATTATGAGAGGGATGAGAAGGAATAATAATAGAAGAATGATTAACATGGGTATAAAATGATGCACTAGGAGAAGATTTAAGGAAAGTGAGTCTTAGGAGAGGCTCACTAGATGTCAAACCTACCATATTAGTGGATATACTAGGCATGGAGGTAGAAGAAGTTAAATAAAAAGAAGTCATGGTATGAGAAGGGGTCATAATAGAGGGAAGAGGTTGAGAATAATAGAAATTAGTACCCTCAAATACACTTGAGAATGTGGGAAAAGGTAAATAAGGCTCTTCAACTTGACCAAAAATCATGAAATGGTAAATGGCAGAAGGATCCTTTCCTTAGTGTTGAGGAAATTTAGAGATAAGAAAGAGTTTTTCATGGGTATACTCTAATTCAAGTTGATCTTCAAGTGATAAGATATGATTACAAAGTGAAGAGTAATGATGAGGGGTATCATAATTCATTGTGTGAGTAGCTATATGAATATTACTCTAATCTACGAGAGGAGTCTTACTCTACTTATGAGAGACCCTATGAGGGTTGGTAAAACTCATCATATCTATTATATTCAACTTAGTGTTATATTAAAATAGGAATTTCATGATGAAAGTGAAGGATTAAAAAAGGCAAGAGAGATGCAAAAATAAGGAAATAAGAAGTGACAGTAAATTGTACATAATTGATGAGGTTGACCTAGTATAGAAAAAA
Organism: Torreya grandis; assembly: GCA_037957365.1. NCBI lineage: Eukaryota > Viridiplantae > Streptophyta > Pinopsida > Cupressales > Taxaceae > Torreya > Torreya grandis. The sequence goes on from JARHVA010002634.1 coordinate 2,154,886, forward strand.
GGGTTTGAAAACTATACATAGTCGATAGGGTTGACCTATTATAGAAAGTAGGGGATAAAAATTGAACATAATTGATAGGGATGACCTAGTATATAAAATAAGGGCTAAAAACTATATAGAGTCGATATATTTGACCTATTACAGTAGGTATGGGGAAAATAGATAGTCTATAAGAGACTATGTCAACATGAACAATTGTGTACTAAAATAGTAATTTTTTTTCAATTAATTTGAAAGAAAGAAAGGAAAAGAAACACATAATTAATTTGATTAATGAGGTTGATCCAATTGAGGCACACAACACAAAACCTTACACCAACACTGGATAATGTAAGTTTTTGCAATATAAGATAAAATTGAGCAAAGAGCAAGCAATCAACTTGGAAAGTCAATGTTAATTAAGAGTTCATGATAAATGTTGTTAGATTATTAGAATAAATATTTTTAATCATGATAGGTAGTTGGATGTAATCAAGGAATTATAAATCAATCTAAAGATGGTTTTAGGATATGTAGGTTGAAAAGGATCTATATTGGTAATGGTACTAGCTTAGTATTAGGGCCTATCCCCTCACTTCACACATCATAGTGATAACAATTTCAGGTGCTTATCCAAAATATACCATTAACCACATGTTTATACTTGTCCAAAAAACCAAGTTGGCTTCCCCCTTGGTGATGAAATCTAAGTAGGTAAGCCTTGGGTAAACAATTGTTAAAGTGCATTTTAAGATTTTATGATTCGGTAGTGTGTGCATAAAAGAGAAAATAGTGCAACTAAATGGTATATAATAAAACCACCTAATTATAATATGTGATATATTTTAAGCATGAAAATAATAAGAAATTAAACTATGAGATAATTAATAGCATAATACTGTTAATTCCAACATTAAAACATAGTATAGTGTCGATTTAGATAATAGTGTATTCACAAATTATAGAATAGAGTTGATAGTGTCACTTATATACTATAGAAGAAAGGGTCTAAAAATAATTATGTTGATAGTGTCAACCTAATTTTCGAGATAGAATACAAAAATACATCAACAGGGTCAACCTAGTTGACTGTATAGGGGAATTTTTAAAGAATATAAACTATGAAAAACAAATCTATATGGAATAACATTAATGATACAGAAGGATAGAAAAGAACCTTGGTGGGTTGGATGATGCATATGAAAATGAGATTACTATTGAATTATCATGATTTATACTTGTAAATTTTGCCAACTGTGTCAACCTAGCTTTGTAGATCCTATTTGATGAAAAATTATAAAATGTACTACATCAATAGAGTTGATCTAGTATGTTTTCTATAAGTTTAAAAATGTACAGATTCAATGGGGTCAACCTAGTAGCATGATCTAGATGTCTAAAAATGTATTATGTTGATAAAGTTTACCTAGTAACCTATACCTAATGAAAAACTTGCACAAATATAACACAGTCATATTGATGTGATTGTGTGTTAAACCTACACACATAAGTTAGAGTTGAATTGACAATGTCAACCCAGTATCAAAAATATATAAAAATGAAAATAAAATGATAAAATAATGAAAAATATGATATAAATTTTTTAAGGGTTAGATTCACATTGGGTTCACTAGAATGTATGCAATAAAAAATGTATCATGTCTATAAATCAATCTTAACTTAGAGAAGATAGATCATACCATACACTTGTAATTGGGAACACATTAGATAATTAGGAACATGACCAATATAATGATCTACTAGACCTAATTAGGGGATCTCTTACCATCATACACTATGATAGGGAGTGTTCCAAAGCCTCCATTCAAACACAATCATGCAATAACCCTAAGGGAGTCCTATGTTTTTATATCTCACTGAACTAAGAATGAGTAAAGTAAAGTGTAATCTAGTGCTCACCAAAGCTTGAGGCACAAATTGGGGGTTAGAAATAATAAAAATAAACATGCATAAGAAACATATACTCATTTCAATGTATATATAATCCTAATGCATAGAAGAGAAGCAAAAATGCATATCTATCTACTCTTATAAAAGAGGAACAAATTTAGGAATACTTATCTTTAAAGATGAACCCACCAATCTTCAATCTCTCCCAAAGCCACTTCACAAGAGGTTATTTTTATATGTAATGATGATAAAGATAAATTTGCTTTAGGCTACACAACCTATCAATACATTCAAAAGATTTCTCCACAAGACAATATCTGTATTTCTAAAGAAAGTATGAAACCCTATGCTTGATCCTCAAGTAGAATGGTGGATAATAAGATGTGTAATAGCTCTTACTTCTTCTTCTCTTATCTAAATAATGGAAAAATGAACTTGTATATATAGGTGGATCTAACCCTAAGCCCTTCCAAATGTTTTGGCCAATAGAGTCAACTCAATCAACCTACCACAATTTTGGACAAGAATTCACTAGGTCATGGGTTAGGTTAGCCAAAAGTTAACCTAGACCTTAAGTGAATTTTACCCAAAACTATATAGGGTTGACATTGTCGACCTAGTAATTGAAATTCAAAAAAGGACTAAGGTTAGGAAAAGGAGGATAAAAGGGTGGGAAATGACTGGAGAGTGTGTAATAGAGAATAACAAGCTAAGGGATAAGGTTTTCAAGAGACAAGTGTGTAGATAACAAGTCAAAAAATGGAAAACAATCTTGAAAAGCACCAATGGTATGCCCACCCCTTTTCTAGTGCACCCCTTAAGGCATGTACTTAGAAAGATTGAGACTAGATGGGTTTTTTCAAGATATAGTGTCAGTAAGTGATAAAAGTTTGAAAATACTATGTGTATATAGTCGTGACCAATGTTTTGTGGTTGTGAATGTTTTTGACAGTGATACTAGCTTATTTCATTATATTGGATAGGAGTGGGTGTCCATTTCATATATTATACATGGTATAGTGTAATACATAGAGGAACATGGGACCATATATTCATGCGGTTGCACTATGTTGGTACACTTATATCAAGATTTATACCATTTCACTCTATAGTTGTGTGAGGGTGGCATTGGATCTTCAACATTATTGCACTATTAGGCCTATGATCATATTGTAGTAGCTATATTGATGGGGTTTTCATGACCAAATTGGGGTCACCTACATATTTTTTCAAAGAGATAGAGTAATATTATTATTGTACCTAAGAAGATCATGATGTGTTGTCGATAGGTGTTAGATAAATTAATTTCTAGAGATGTTATTTGGAGACCCTATAGGAGCTTTGAGGGGTAGCCTAAAGATGGTGTTCATTTGAGATGGGTTAGAGTGAGATATTGACTACATGACCATTGGGTCAATGTGTTTGATATATTTTAGTATGAATGAGTGACATGGTAGTTTGGTGTGGTTTAAGATGTTCCACTGTCACCTTGGGTTTGGATAAGGAGTTCTCAAGCTCTAGTGAGGCTAGGGAGTAGGCCCAAACCATTAGTGGTGGAATTAGCTCCAATTTTTTTGATAGATCAAGATCTAATGCTATATATATCAGACATAGGGTATGTAAGAGTGATTGATGCATATAGATCATGGTGGGTGAAGCATAGTTTTACACCATTATTTCCATGAGGTGGGGTTATCATGGAAGATGTGGTGGATGTTGATCCCCTAAGGGAAGTTGAGATTAGCTTGCCATTGTATATATATGTTTTGTTTACTCTATTATTTATTTAGGTAGATATCTAATGTATTGTGTTGGTATGTGTAGGTATAAGTGATGAGGAGTATTGGGAGACTATCATTGAGTATTCACTCTAAATACTAACATAGATCTCATGGATAATAGACTAGTGGAGAGAGCCATAGATGTTGTTAACATTCATTCCCACTTGTTTGATTAAGTAGCCATTACTATTACAACATACAGTTAAGAATCTACTGATAGGTATGAGGCATGTGTGGAGCTATAGAGATGAGTTATTCCCACACCCACTATTTTGGGTGGGGTAGGTATCAAGGTAGTGGATGACTATATATGTCTACAATAATAACATGTAGAGGTTTTAGTTGAGTTAGAAGTGGTACTAGATAAAAAGAGTAGACATAAGTCTCGATCAAGATCTCAGAGGGATGGTGGAGAATTTATCCCTAGTATGTATGTATCAGAGAGTGAGAGTAAGGGGGTTGGCCCTAGTAACCAAGCTATGATTATTGAGTGACTTGTGTCATTGTACTGAAACTATGTTTTGAGGTATATATGTATGTATGTTTTTTGTTATATGGATATTTTATAAATTTGTATCTTGACTTTTGTATCATGTATTTTCATGTGTTTTACTATATTCATTGTTTATATTTTGACATGGAGATATGTTATGTGTCTAAGGAATGGTATCTAGTTATTTATCTATTTATAAATGTTTAAGTAGCCATGTATATTGGATTAGGAATGTTAGTTGTTAATATAGGTGTTATAGGAGTATCTTAGGAGATCTAAGTGTGGATCATGCAACTAAGGCATGCACTATCTAAACCTATATGGCATGGTGAACAAGTGACCATACTAATCATGTTGTGTCAACATAGAAGTACACTCTCAAACTAATAGTACTCATGATAAAATACTAGTAGATAGGTGTGTAGAATCTATACTAAATAACCTAATCAACTGTCAAACTAAAACTATGATATGATTTCTATGATCTATGATAAATATCTTTATTATTTCTTGAATTATGATCTCATCTCTATGATCTATGGAAAATATCTTAATTGGTTGTTGAACTGTGTTTTGATTTATGTGATCTTTGCCAAATATCTTAATTAACTATTAGACTATGCTCTAATCTCTATGATATCTAGAAAATATCTTAATTGGTTGTTTAATTGCATTATTATTTCTATGATTTTATATAAATATTTTAATTAGTTGTTGAACTATGTTCATATTTCTATGATTATATATTATATCTTAATTAGTTATTGAACTATAACTGGGGATTGAATTATGTTCTATTTTTGTACCATGATGTTATAAGTAGGTAGATCTATGTGAAATGGATACCATATCTACTATCTCTATGGTGCATGAGATATGTCATAAGTAGGTGTCCTAGAAACCACATGAATCATATGATGAGTAACCAATGGCTCCTTAAAAATAAACATCCTAAAATAGCTAAGTCGTAGAGGAGTGTGATCTAGGAGAGTGTGGAGATTGAGATCTCGATGCCCATTATATAAATTATATAATGCCTTATCAACATAATATATAATACGTTCTCAGAGTGAATAACAATTTTTGTCCAAATGTCCATTTATTTTATGAAAATTATAATATGGTTTATTATGTATCTCATACAAATGGTGTCTTAGATGGTGATGAGTAGAAGGAAGTGCGATCATTTCCTTATCTAATAATGTAAGTAAGATATCATCAACCCTATCCTTACCTAAAAATTATATATCCCCTCTACTAGTGTCCTATGTTCTACTCACTGTAAGAGATGCTTTGTGAAGTGGATCCTTGCCCTTGTTGATTGTTTTTATTGGTTATTTCTATTCCAATTATTTATTGATCATAAGTGGAGTAAGTTATTGTACCATATTATATGATTTTGGATATGAGAAACATACATCTAAATTTTCCCTTGAATGTGTCCCAACTAGTCCTTTTTCTCTAATGCCATAGTTATGTTACATAGATGTTAGAACAATTTGGATGTCTCATATAGTAATTTTTCCTTAAGAGTAAAAATGAGGCTTCTAGAAAAGATGTATTGTACCTCTAAATCTATCAGCTAGTAATCAACTAGCGAAAACACGAATTGAATCTTAGAATTTACTTAGATACTATTTTTATCTCACCCTAGTGTAGTGAATGCAAACTATCATATGTGAATTGAGGTCCCTTACTCTGTATGTAGTGCCCGAGAAAGACTAATTATAACTCATCTTATGTATGTATTAAACTATTGGGGAGTGCATGGTGAAATTAATTTATTTCCTTAGCCTCTAGAGAATTTGAAAATAACTATAGTAGAGTCAAATTATGAGTGACATTTGCCATGATTTTTTCATAATATTGAAGGTAGAAGTATGCATTTTCATGCCCATCAATTTTTTATAATGTTGGTATCTAAAAGTTGGGTGGTAAATTTGTAGTGAAAATTTTGTGTATAACATGATTTATATGGATGGAATTAGAATTATCCAAAGAGTGGTATGTGTAGAATTATCACTGTTGTATTAAAATTTTAAATTTGACCAACATTCTGCAATAACACACAATCTTGACCACAATCACCAAAATGATCTATTTTATTTAAAGACATTATGTACAAGTACCAATTTACACTCATGTATCATTGAGTGGGGAAATGCATTTTATGTGATCAGTATATTTTTCCAATTCACTTCATGTCAAGTTTGTAACCAAGAAAATTATTGTTCTAGAGCATTTAAATTCTCTTATTCATTTTTTTATGTCATGTGCAAGTGATGATTTGTGCTTAGGTGTCCTTGAATGGGGAAATTCACCATTCATAACTTTTGTCATCCTTTGATTTAACTCAAGTCATTACAACCAAGTAAATTGACATTTTAAACCATTTTGATTAAATGTGTAGCTAATTTCCAAGAATTCTAAAATACTAGGTAAACTCATTAAGCAAATCAAATTAGATTAAGAGATTAAGTGGAAAATCCATGGAAAATTACTGAATATCTTTAATTGGAAATTGATAATTCAAAATGGGCCATGACATTACCCATGACATCATCTAAAGGGTGTCAAGCACTAGGTATTAATGAAGATAAATATTAGGTTTAAGACCACCCATGCCTTATTAATGTTCCCTTGTTCTCAAATATTAATGGCTTTGTCCTCCAAAATTAAATTAATCCTTGGCCACACATCTTGATCTCAAGATGGATGATCATGGTTGATTCTCAAAATTTCTAGAAAATCTATAAATATATGAGCCATGACCATAACTTTTAAGCTTTATTTGTACATTATTATTAAGCATAAATAGATTCAAGAGAGATAAAGCTTTTTAGTGCAAACAATCTATGCAAAAATATTTCTATAAGAGATTCAATAAATATCCAAATTGACCAATCAAATAGCTAAAGCCATTGATTTTAGAAGCGATGATAGAGGCACTTGCCCAAATACATTGACAAAGAATTGGATCACTAAATCTAGGCATAAACATGTTTATGGACCATATTTGAAGGAGAAACACTATGGGATGGTTTTTCTTATCTTTATTTCCTCATTAGTTTCTTTATTTCAATGATAATATCCCTTGATGGAGTGGGATTAGCATGTTAGGTTATATTTTATTATTATTGGTTTTCTTTTCTAATGTATGGACTAACCTATTTTGTAATCTTACTCTACATTTTGGCACACCTGATGGGACTGTGCATCTCATGTACCATTTATCCTTCTAATTGTGAATTAAAACCATATTTTGATGTTATTTTGCTCTTTTCTTCTAATTTTCACATTTTTTGTCTTCTAGACAAAAAAATAAAGTTTCTCTATAAATGGTGAGTTCATCCTAAAAATTGTTGAGATCGACCTATAGAACAATGAGGTCACCTTAAAAAACAATGAGGTCACACATGAAAATGAAGAGATTGAGTGTTGTGAATTTTTATTTTATGTATGATTTTATAGATTGGTGAGATCAACATACATATTCATGATATTGACTTTTGGAATGGTGGGGGTCATTTAATCATCCATGAGATCATCTTGAACCAAATTTATAGGCAACTAATGTGTATTGAGTGTAATTGAAATTGACGAACTCATCTTGCTAATTGGTGAGGTTATCTTTCTAATCGGTGATGTTATCACTTAATGTGTTTGTATTGATGTGGAATAGAGGGATGTATCTATGGAATGGTGGTATCACCCTATAAAACATCATGATTTATCTATTGAATGACAATGTTGCCCTGTGTCAAAACTCTAATGAGTTAAAATAGTAAGCTTCAATTTCCTTTTGATATCCTACACCCTTGCTTGACTACTAACACTCTCTTTATTAGGATTAAAACACTTTGATAGTTTAATATTTAAAACAACAATGGCATACTTCATTTCACACTTTACTCAGTGATTTAAAATGATCACAAATCCTAGACTAAGTGTTCTTAATAGCTATTTCTATTTTAATTGTTTGTTGTTTGTCTTGTTTGTTTTCTTACAAACCAATATTAGTGCATATGTTCTCCCCCCATTCCCTTTAGGGAACTTAGGTGACCAAAATTTATTCACTTATTAATTTTTTTTCTTATTTTAAACATAGAAGGAATGTCATAAAGTCACTCCCCAAGATCCAAGTTATTTGGGGGATTCCAAAATGAAATTTAAAGTCTATATTTTTTTTCTCATATCTTAGTTTGTGGTTAGGATTTCATTACCTCCCCATAATTCATTTAGGGAAGCATTTGTTAAAGGTACAATCACTAGGGGTGAATCAGTGATGTTAGATAATCTAAACTTCAATTCCAATCCTTTAAAACTCTTAACAAAATAGCATTATCAATCATGAAGCATACACATCATTTATAATAATGAATAAGAAAGATAAACAAGATCACACACATAATACAAGATATGCGTGGAAAACCCTCTTAGGGAATAAAACCCACTAGAGCCTATAAAATAGACTATATTACTATAATAACAAGATCCAAATTTATAGTAGCACCAACTAATCAAGGAGCACCCATCCCTTAATTTAGTGAGACACTCATCCCACAAGGAGAAATCAACCCCCTAAGAAACCAAGCACCCACTAAACTACCTTGATCTGATCTCCATCTCTGATCTAATGTCTTCTACAATTAATGGTGGAATTATCTTTCTTGCACTCTTCTTCACCCTTCTATGTCTCTCAAACAACCTCTAGGGCTTACTCACTCAATCAACTTCTTCTAGGCTAATTTGGTTTAATAACCTATGTTTTTATCTTTATCAACTTGATTAGATAAACATGTCTGATCTTTGTCACAATCTAATGGTACTCATTGACTTATACCTTATATTCCAAAGGTTCTCTCCTTCACTCAATTCCACACTTGCTCAACTCTACACTCTTTTTCAACTCATCACACACCCTCAAACTTGATCATATAATAAATGCATCCAAACACCCCTTTTATATCACTCTAGGATTCTTCACTCATCTTCAATCTAATATTTACTTCAATCCATCCATTGATCACACTCCCTCTGATCTCTTTCTTTCATCTCTATCTTTTACTCTTTTAACACATCCACATCCAAGTCTTTTTAAAAACCATTACGTTAGATTTGATTCTATTTAGAGTCTTCATGATTATCAACTTTTAGGTTAACCATAATACATGACTTAACCCTTAAGACTTATATCATGCTAACACATAGCTCAATACCATCCTCATAAGTCAGCCATATCATCCATGGGTCACACTTAAGTAGCTACACCTTTTAAATAGTCCTTAGTATCCCTTATAGGTCTCATGGAAACCTATTACCCCTTTAGCACTTCATCAAAAAAATTAAGAACAAAATAATAATTTCAAATGCATGGGTCCACTCCACATGAACCATATGACATATTTCAGTGATTACTCCTACCAAAATGAACTTTTGATGAAGCAAAAATTTCTTAAACAATATTCTGTACACAATAACACCATGAATGAACAAATAATCAACTTTTAATAGAAATAAATGCATCTGTATAGATAGTCAAACCTCCAAACTAGTGTTTTATATATCCCTTGATATTATATATAACTTTTCTTTTTACACCATTATCAAATTATGCCATATGATCAAGATATAGATAAAAACCCCCTCACTAATTTTATTTCATAAATTTGAATATTTAAATTCCAATGATAACTGTGTAAAGCATAAAGCTTCAGACATGTGTCTTCATCTCATGTCCCCTAGAAACTTAAAAAAAAATTCTCCATTGATCTCATCACAAGCCTCATTCTTTAACTCTTTAACACTACCCATTGATCTTCAATCCTTGATTCTAAGATCATGCCACTTGGAAACTCTGCTTGCCTTCTGTGCACCTTGCTCCATTCAGTCAACATGTTTGTGCCACTTGGAAATCCTATGTGCCTTATGAGAATCTTTTGACATATTGATTTAATACAAACTATTGGATCACTATCTAATAAGATCACTTGATCTGTTAGATCCTTATCTAGTTAGATTAATTGTTCATCATAGATCTTCATCACCCAATTAAACACTCATCATATATCTTCAATAATGTAAATTTGGCTATGTATGGGAACTTAGTGAAATTTTCTTGAAAATCCACCTTTTCACCTTAATAAATTTTGCTATGTTTCATGTCAAAACCTTAAATTTTAATCACATGATCACTGATGAGGCCACCAATTTATCTATTTTATAGGCCTCATCCATACCTAGTATATATCTTTTCCTATGTAAATCCTTATAACCATCCATGAATCTACAAATGAATGAATGAATTTATGATTTTATGTGTGCATTGACATATATATATATATATATATATATATATATATATTATGAATTATTTATGCTTTTTACTTGATTAGATTATACTTGTGTAACTTTATTAAGCAAGCATTTGAAGGATAACATAAGGTTGTAGGATCTCATTTGGGCACAACACTTAAAAGCTACCCATAAAAACTATAAGATCCACCTATAGGCTATTCATAGCTACTATATATTTCCTAAAAAAATTATAAGTTTTACCTATATGTTGCTTGTAGCCACTATAGAGTGCCCACAGCAACTGTAGGCTTCACCTACAAGTTGTCAACAGCCACTATACAAAATAGATCCATTGTTGTGATCAGATCTTAAGGACATATCCAACTATCTTGGGAATCAAATGGATGATTGGAAAAGACCACAAATGTTTTATGAACTCCCTACATGCAAGGAAATTTAGATGTGATACCAAATATGAGAAAGATAAGGATAATGGGAAGGAGACAAAGAAATAAAACAATAAAATAATATACATTGTCTATAACCCAATCAAGCCTAAAACACATAACTTTGGTTATTAACCACTTGACGATTGACTAGGGTAGTTTCTAAAGTATTTGGATTTTTACTATTTTGATGTCTTTGGTTAGAAGTTAATAAACTACCTTTCGGTATTTGATAATAGAGCCTAGATTAGATTAGGAGTTGGTGAGTTAAAATTGAAGATTGGATAGTTAATAAAATTATAGAAGTCATATTGTAATCTTCTATGCAATCTCTAATTGCTACAGATTTGAGTAATGAGAAAGTTGATTCTGTAGGAAGCTTTTTCATTTATCTTAGAGAAGGATTGGAACTTCATTTTGAACAAGGAAGGGCCCCTCGAAAGGAGTTGTAGTGAAGATCCTGACCCTCCTTAGTTAAGAGTGTGTAAGTAGATTTTTTATTAATCTGATTATATAAAGTGTGATGTATGTGTGATTTATAAGTGTGAACTATTTTTGTATTTATATCATAATAGTTTCATATTTTAACTATCTGGTGAATTCAACATAAGTTATTTATACTATAATTAGTAAAGCAAACTGATTTATGAATCAATAATACATATATAGTGATGACATCCTTGAAAAGCGTATGCACCTTGGGATGATAATTAAGTTTAATTAGACTCAAGAATATGGTATTCATTGGGTAATTAGTCTACATAACATTTTGGCATTATTTCTAGGGAGGGTGTCAATTATTATTTTCTAAAATCAATCATTATTTTTTAATATTGATTAATGCATTATTCTACCCAGTCGAGCAAGTCGATTGAGGACACTGTGGTGTCTTATGCTAGATGTCTATGTTCCTAGAAATATAGTTCTAGTTGAGCAAGTTGAGTGAGGTCACTACAATGTCTTATGCCAGATGTCTAATTTTTTGGAAGTAAATGGTGCATAGCCTTGAATGCCTCTTTACAATCTTGTAATTTACTTAGTTTGTGTTTTTAGGATTTATTTCTTTTAAGAGTGATTTATATTTTTCAAAGTGTGCCTTTAATTTTCTTACATTCATTTCTTATTTTATAAGATAATTTTCCTACTTTTATTTTCTATTTTCTATGATAATTTTCCTACTTTCATTTCCTATTTTGTAGGATAATTTTTTTGCTTTCATCTTCTACTCCCTAGAGTAAATTTATTTCTTTCAGTAGATAACTTTACAATTTTTTAGAAGTAAATTTTCAATTATAGTTATTTTGATTTTTTTACTTCTTTATTGTACTTTTTGATTATATTAAAATAACCCCCTAGAACACTAAAAAAAAGACACTAATCCTATGTAGGAAGGAATAAGACAACTGAAAGGTGTAGCATAACATTTATGTAGAGAGAAAGAGATTCTCCAGGGAGATTCCTACAAAATAAGCCACAAGTTTCTACCGAGAGAGAACCACAAATACCTATAGCAACTAAGAATCCTATTGAAAAATATACCATAAGCCAGAGGGCTCTTGAGAAAGGAAACACTATAAACTAAAGGAAGTAACTTGCAAAAAAAGTACTATTAGCTTTGAAAAAGGAAACAAAAGCAAAGGAAACATTAGCTGAATTAGTATGGAGAAATGAAGGAGAAGAACTTCATGAACCAACCACTCTAAAAGTAGCATCATAATAACATTCTATCAAGTATTTCTTGAACAAATCCAAGAAAGCTCAGGAGAATCTTTAGATTTCTCATCAAGAAAAAAGACTGTGGAGCAGTAGATAAAAATTTACTATCATGATGATGAAGGGACTGATACAAAATTTGAATACATGATATTGAGTAACTCTGGTATCCATAGCAAACACCTTTGAATAGATTAGAATGGCTCCTATTGTGTCTCCTACGCGTGCACAATTTCAAAATTCATCAGAGGTCATGGTTCCTACGTCAGATGCCTGTGGAGGTTTTTTAGCATCTCCCCATCCTCTTTCCTCTACCAGTGTTCTTCTGAGGGTAGCTGGTGGGGCTTCCTCTACATGTGGGGGTAGGGTTCTGATTACTCCTCACACAATTTCTTCTGCAGCTGGGGGTTCTCTTCCTTCTGCCCCATGTCTGGCTTATGGATCTCCTACTCCTAGTTTAGGTCTTGGTTTCGAGGGAAGGAATTTTGATGATGTGGCTATATTTGAAGCCAAATTACATGACACTCTTCCTCATGCCTCATTTGGGACTTCTCACGTTTCGCTTGTAAGTGCTTTAAAGCCTATTAGGGTAACTCTAGATCCTAAATTAGTTGAAGACATCTTCCATACGGCAGAAGAGCTTTCCTCTCTTGCTACCATTTTTCACTTCCATGGCTTTTGGCCCTCTCTTGCATATCTGCATGGTTGGATCTCCAAGAACTATATGCCACTTATTGAAGATAATGTCCATATCTTCCCGTGTGCTAAAGGTTTTTTTATAGTTAAGTTCCTTTTCCCTAATGACATGAAGATTATTTTGTGTCATAATAGTTTTTCTTGGTAGAGTAGATATCCACTAATGGCCAAACCACGGCATTAGGATTTTGATCCTCTCTCAGAATCCTTTAATAAGTTCCCTATTTGGGTCTGGCTCCCTAATCTTCCAATACATCTCTGGCACGATTCGGTTTTTGAAACTATTAGAAATGTTATTGGGGATTCTTATATGTGGATGCAAACACTTTGGATATTTACCATTCGACCTATGCACATTTTCTAGTAGATTTAGATGTTTCTAAGGGCCTTCCTGAGGTGATCTGCTTGGATTCCTTGAGGGGTACTTGGACACAAATGTTGGATTTTGAGGGTATCCCTTTTCATTGTAGGAAGTGCCACCTAATGGGTCATATTGCTGCTTGATGTGCTGCTAGGAAATATAAATCTAGGTGACCACCTTCTTGGTGGTCTGAGGCCTCCTCCGAGTACTACATGGTTAAACAACCCTTGGAAGATTTGGTTGGTTCTGAGATTGAGGATAGTGTTCACTCTGAGCCGGTGGCTGTGGAGGATTCTTTGGTGAAACATTCCTTTGAAGCTCTTGTGGAGGCTATGGTTAGTGATCTTTTTGAGCCAGTGGATGAGGTGGCATTGGTATCTTCCCCTATTTCGAAGGATCCTCCTAGGAGCCAGACATCGTTTGATTCTCACAGGGAGTTTGTTGCGGTGTCTGTGTCCCCTGGGTTCCATGGGTCTTTGTCTTCTGAGGCATGGGTTTCTGAGGTAGAAAAGTTAGAGGATGGATGGACAGTAGTTAAGAGGAAGAAGTCTAAGCCTTCGATCCCCCATCTAGATAAGAACCTTCGGTCGCGTAAGGAAAATCTCAATTCAAAAGGAAAATCTAATGTTCCCTTATGATGACTGGTTGTTTGTGTTGGTAAACTAGTTGCTTCACTAGTTTGTTGGTTACTGGTATGGGAGGTTTTTTAGGTTGCTGCTCTAGTCTGTTAACTTTCCAGGTTCTAGTGTTTTGAGGGTATTTTTATCTGGTCACATTTGTTGGTAGCAGGTCCCTGTAAAACCTGGTTTAGTTGTTTTACTAGTTTTAGGTTCTTTTAAAACCTGGTTGTGCTTAATGATTTATCTTTCTTTTTAATGTAAAGGGTTTTGGGGCCCTTTCAAAACCTACTTTTACCTAATCTAAAACTCTAGTATCCATATCAAAAAGAACTCCATCATGAATGGAGGAGACTTTATGGATGACAACGAGACTCCAAACATAGTTACTTTTAAATTTTTGATTCTAGATGCAACTACAATACAAATTAAAAATATCCCACCCTAAACCTTGCCCAATTTTAGAGGTACATTATCAAAAGACCCAAACACATTTTTATTCAAATTTGATATCTTCTATAGAAGCTATGACTATAGGTAGGATGCACATAAATTTAAAAAAAAAGCCACCCTCAAGGACTCAACACTTTGTTGGTTCATGGGACTAGGTAGTAATTTAGTCCTCACTTGGGAGGATATGAAAAAAAAAATTCTAACTAAGTATCAGGAATATGAAAAAGGAAGAAGTTATATAAGAATTAATATCTTGAAGATGACTTAAGAAGGCAATGAATCCTTGGAAGAGTATGTTGAATCGTTCATGTTTAGTGTATAAAAATTCAAGAAACATGCACTAGGAGAAAAAACTCTAAAAACCATCTTCTTGAAAGGAGTCTGAGAAGAATATATAAAGTCCTTGGACCTAATGAGTGGGGGATATATCTCCCATCTGCCATTTGGAGACATCAAGGAATTAAGTAAGAACTATTCTAGGTCTACCATAAAAACATTAAGGGTAGCAAGCTTCCACTGAAAATTGCAAATAGACTATCAAAATCTAAAGTTAGTAACCTATTAAAAGACATGAAATAGGATATCCTTAGTCATTTGGACACCCAATTGGATAGCCTATACTTAATGAAAAATCAAGAGCCTTGGATCAAGATTTGACCATCTATTACCTAGATTGTAAGAGGAGGAAGATAGATTATATGTGTCACAAGGTTTGGGCTAAAGTAGCTAACATCATAGCTGAAGAACCAAAAATAGTAGAGCTATATGTTGTAGGAGGAGATGGAGACTAGGTTTTCTATGTTGCACAAAGAAAGCCATGGGTTCAATGACCATGTTATCCAGGTATGGGACAAAATCCACTTTTTTCAAATTCTACCTCTTTTAACTCACACTTTGAAAATACTACTCCCAACTACACTAGTCCATAGATGAATGTCTTACCTCCTAATTTCAGTTGGTAACCACCTTAGATAAGCTACCCCACCACCTATTGGTAACCTCCATAAAATACATCCCACCTCCTAATTCTAACTAGTAGCCACCTTAGGCAAGCTACCCCACCACCTCCTAGGAACCTCCACAAAATGTAACCCCACCTTAGACACAAGCTTGGAAACAACCCCAAGGCCCACCCTTCACAAACTATTAGAAGTAGCTCTAGAGACCCAATCAGCCCTAGAGAAACCATCAAGGATGATTACCTCCATAATATAAACAATAATCTCTTGCTCTTATGCCTAATATAGAAGTTTCACCCAAGTCTATTTAGTTCCTTACCCAACTTGTGTAGAACCCTATAAATAAGTTGGTTCAACCAACATTTGGTATTGAACCTATCTAGTACACAACATATGTGGTGAACACCAATGAAGCTCTCCTACATTTAAGAAAAGTTATACTACCTCAAACCCCAACCACAATAATGGAGTTGGATCAAGAAACTCTAGAAGATCATGCTAACCCACCCTCACCACCACAAGAACTCTCTAAACTAGTAAATAAAGTTGTTGAAACAAACCCACCATTTCCAAAACATCTTACCCTTCAATGCCATGTAATTGAGCCTGAATTTGATTTCATATGATAGCTCAAAAATATTTGTGTTAAAATTCCTCTCTTCTAAGCCATCAAATATGTGCCCATATATTTCAAATCTATTAGAGACTTATGTTTATGTAAACTTATAAGGAAGAAAAAGGATCCCAATACAATGCATGTGATTGGCTAGTTGGTAGACCTTATGGTAGGAAACACCCTACCAAAAAAATATTCAGATCTAGGATGCCCAATAGTAACAGTCTAGATCTATGATCAATAACTATCTAATATATTTATAGACATGGGCGATATAATAAATGTAATGACAACTAAAACCATACACAAACTACATTTGAATACTATTCATCGCACATATACAATGCTAAAAATAGTTGATAAGTCTACAGTCAAACCAGAAGGAATCATTGAAGATATTGTCATTACTATATATTCTTAGGAATATCTTGTAGATTTTATTATGTTGTAGCCTAAGTTTAATTTGGGTGGATATCCTCTTATCTTAGGACATCCTTGGCTTGCCATAGCTAGTGCCTTCATCAGTTGTAGATCAGGTGACATGTTAATCTCCAATGATAACCACACTAAGAAGTTGGTTCTCTATCCCCCAACACATCCATCCTTGGCATTAGAGCATACGTTATGAGATAAGGAAGATGAGGTAGAGAAGCATCCCTAGATTCCTATATTCACCATAGACCATGTATGCACCTTGGCTGATCAGAAAGATGATACATCTATCCAACATTATCTAGAATAATTACCAAACTCATTATATAAATCTTAGCCACTTATAATGTGTTGATTTCCCATTTTTTAGCTTCTAGGAAGTATATAAATCTAATAAATCTATATAGTAAATATTTCACCATCTTTTATCTCATAACTATAGCCAAACTAGATCAATTAGCAATATATAAATGATGAAAAAAATCTCATGACAAATTAAAATCTCTTCAATAAAAATATTTCTTATTAATATCAAGTTGGAGTCAAATGAGAAAAAGTGATTTTGCATGGGATTATGAAGACATGCATGAAATTAGCCCATAAACATGCACACATCATATCTATATCAAATAAGAGTTCTAACCAATCAAATAACCACAATGTAGGATGAATTTAGCTCTTAGAGAAATAGTCAAAGTGGAATTATAGAAACTACTAACTGTTGGATTTATATACCCCATTTTAGATAGTGAGTGGGTTTCATCTTTGGTAATTAAACCAAATAAAAATGGAGAATGGTGTGTATGCATATATTATAGTGAACTTAATACAGCAACCAAAAAGGATCATTTTCCTCTACCCTTCATTGATAAGGTGTTGGACACACTAGTAGGGAAGAAATATTTTACCTTTCTTTATGGCTTTAATAGTTACAAATAGATTAGCATTGCACCTGAGGACCAAGAGAAGACCATATTCACTTGTCCTTGGGGTACTTATACTTACTTTTAGGTTGTGTAATGTTCCTGCAACATTCTAGTGGGTTTTCTTGAGTATCATTGTAGATATGGAAAATTAATGTGTAGAAATTTATATGGACAAATTCACTATTTATAGAGAAACATTTGATGAGTACCTAAAATTTTTGGAAAAAGTGCTATAACATTGTCAGGAGCACCATTTATCTTTAAGTCACAAGAATGCTACATGATTATGATAGAAGGCATTGTCTTAGGCCATCATGTATCTATTGAAGGAATTAATGTTGACCCTACAAAAATTAACATCATAAAAAATCTCCCTATTCCTCAAAAATAGAAGGATTTCAAGAGATTTTTAAGACATGCTAGTTATTACAGGAGATTTATCAACAATTTTAGCAAAGTAGTAGCATCATTATTCACTCTCTTAACTAAAGATAATAAATTAATCTAGAATCCTACCTGTGATACAACCTTCAAATAATTAAGGAAATTATTAATCACCACCCCTATTTTAATTGGTCTTAATTAGAATTTTTCCTTCCATATTCACACAGATGCTTCATATACTGTCCTAGGCACCATGTTAGGCCAAAAATAGAGAGCACTCAATTATGCTATCTATTTTGTAAATAAGAGCATACATGCAACAGAATTAAATTACATAATCATTGAAAAAGAGTTTTTGGAAGTAGTCTACACTATTAACAAGTTCTATCACTACATCACATGGTATCAAGTTTTTGTCCATATAGACCATGCAGCCATTCAGTGCCTTATAAACAAACCAACTTTCCTAGGTAGAGTGATAAGATGGTTACTCTTATTACAAGAATTTGATATCACCATTGTAGATAAACATGTTAGGGACAACATCATGGCTTATTTTTTATCATGCCTACAGTCCCTTGAAGAAGATACCATATTGGATGACTTATTTCCAGATGAGTACTTGTTCTCCCTCACCCTTACCACACCTTGGTATGATGATAGTGTTAACTGCCTTGCCACAGGGTTACTCCCACAACACTTCTTCCCTAAATAAATAAGATTTTTGATTAAAAAATGTGGTAGGTATTCATGGTTGTCTAGATTTTTTTCTATACTAGGCCTGACTCCATCATCAGAAGATGTCTCAGAGAAGATGAAGTTCTAGATATCGTCAAAGCCTACCATGATGAACCCTATGGAGGGTACTTTGTAGCCAAGTGTATAGTAGTAAAAATATTGAATATATGATTTATTGGCCCTCACTCCATAAAGATGCAATAAGGTATACTTATCATTGTGATATATGTTAGCGTATGGGGAGACCTACATGTTTAGATAAAATGCCTTTGTAGCCTCAAATGGTGCTTAAACCATTTGAAAAATGGGTCCCAAACTTTGTAGGACCTTTTGATCCAAAATCCAATAACAAAGAGTACATCCTTGTATATATTGACTATGTTACTAAATGGGTGGAAGTCAAGGCTCTTACACACACTAGGGATGAGAAGGTAACAACTTTACTCTATGAATAAATATTCATAAGATATGGTGTGCCATGAGAAATAGTCACTGATCAATGAATCCAATTCAATGCTAGTTTAATTACTACTTTGGTTCAATAATACCAGATTAGACATAAGAAATCAACTTCATATCATCCACAGTCTAATGGACGGGTGAAAGTCAACAACAAAGAGTTAGAAAATATTTTGACCAAGATTGTTAGTATGTCCCATAAGGATTGGGAGGCTAGACTTCCTAAATATGTTTGGGTTTACAAAATCACATGGAAGACTACTATAGGCTTCACCCCATATGAGTTGGTCTATGGTAAGAAACCTATCTTTCCAATATAATTTGAGCATAAGACCTTACAAACATCACTAACACTTAGGATGGATATATCTAAAGCACAAAAAGAAAGGATTATACAATTGAATGCCTTAGATGAATATAGACAATATGAATTACATGCCACATAACTTATATAACACTAGAAGATTAGATGGAATGATAGGTACATTACGACTAGGCAATTCAATGTAGGAGATTGGGCCCTTCTTTTTGATTCAAAATACAAGGATGACAAGGTCAAACTCTAGACCAGATGGCTTGGTCCATTTGAGATTGAGCATCTTTATAACAATGGAATAATGCAACTCTAAACCATTGATCCAGTAAGATTTCATCTATTGGTTAATGGCCAGAGACTAAAGTTGTACAAAAATCCACTAATTCAAGAAGAATTTTACAAGCACATACACATACAATTACAAAATGGATACAATTGTGTGCTAGATTAGCATGATGTCTCACCAGACAAAGGTAGAACTAGCCAACACATAGATGCAGAAGGAGAGGAGGACATCCTAGCCCTTTTTCGACATGATGACTAAGACCTTCACTTAGTCCTTGACCAATTAACCTCACTAATAACTTGGTAAATACCCACAATAAACATTCTACTATAGGTAGTAGTTAGAGTCAAAGAAAAAAAAACATAATAATGAAAACTCTTTTTCAGCATTATTGATAGTTTTTGGGTAGAAAACCAGCTTGCTGGCTACCCAAAACTATAAAATGGACCTAAATAGAAAACCAATTTTCTAGATATTTAAGGGTAAAAACAAAAATGAAAAATAAATAATCATTTTGAGAAAACTATTCATCTTCCTCCAGTTACTAAGGGTTATTTTTTAGCTATTACAAGCACCTCCTTCAGTTGCTATGGGATCTTCTATAGCTGTTGTAACCACCTCCTTTAGTTAATATAGACTCTTCTTTAGTTACTACAAGAATTTTCAATATAGTTGGGCATAACCTTGAATTTGTTATGGGTACCATCTCTGGTTGCTACAGGCATACCCTAACATTTCTCTAAGCACATGCATGATAGTTCTTCCCAAACTCTAAGCTATGGTCTTGGCTATGAGATTTTGAGGATAAAAATAAGACATAAGACCAACTAGAGGAGGACTGAAGGAGGATTAGATTAGAAAATGAAAAACCTTGCTTAGGCTTACCCTTGAATAATAAGGCAAAGTCACTAGGTAGAATCCATAGGTAGTATGATAGTACAAAGGCAAATCATGTAGACTCATGTAGAGGAAGATTAAAAATTAACAACAAATTTAGCTACCCTCTTCCATATTCATGTAGCACCTGACTTGGATCACCCATCTCTATAATTACTACCTTGTGACAAGAGAGCAATAATCTCTCATCCAAGTCTAAGACCCCTATTTCAATTCTATGTAGACTATCATGAATCACATGCAGGCACATTGAGGTAACCATAGAAACCTACCATCTTGTGATCTAAAAATTACTCCAAAGAGGACCAATTTAGTCTAATTACATTTACAATCATAATCATTGCAGTCTATTAATCACTCACATACAAATCCTTAGTGTAACCCTAGGTAAACTATTAAAAAGGTACACCATATATTTTGATCATTGAAAAATATTCATTATTTTAATATAGCATGTGTGACATTGAAAAACATATTAAATCATGAATCAAATCATTCATTAAAACCACTCAACTCACACTTAAACCCATATGATGACATCCCAACCCACACTTATACCCCTAATTATGAACCTGTTCTATCCCTTCCATCCTATTGACTCCACATCACTTGAGGAAATATGATGGCTCATGTGGGGGGGAAGATGTTGTGGGTGAGAATAGCATGCACTATGAGATCCATACATGGGATATTAGATGCCATAATGAAGCCATAATATCCTATAGGGAAAACAATCAATTTCATTGCTTTTCCTTACAAGTACAACCATTCATGCAAAGCTGAAGCATGCCATAACCTATAAACCTACAATTTTCAACCATAAACTACTATTATTAAACAAACCCTACTTTATTATAAGTATATTTTGATAAGAAAAATAGAGTGTGTTGCTAATTACTAGTTGAAAGGATTGATAAAAATGTTGAACTTAGAAAAATGAGAGGGTCAGTTGTGAGGAAAGAACCTATAGATCATAGGCAACTTTAGGAAGACTAAGCTAATTGGGTTATCTTCAATAGAGCTGGTTGGACCACTTATTTTGAGAAATTATAGAATTTCTTAGGAACCCCTTGCTAGGGAATTTGTAGGATATTTTACTTGAGACCAAGATACTATACATGGCATGACATTCCTAATCACTAAAGAAATGGTGAGCCAAGCAATTGGGATAACAAGTATAGGAGAGAATTGGCAAGACAAACCCAATGGTTAAGAAGCTAGATATAAATTTTGTCAGGGAAATGAAAGACTAGTACTAAAGAAAGGTGGTGTGGAGAGACTCTACTTACCTATAGATTTAAGGGTGATATCCTCATATATCATCAGATATATGACCTGTGAAGGAAGGTATTCAATAATTTATACTCTTCAATTTAAATTTTTGAATCATTTAAGGTATGAAAAAATCATTAATGTTCTAAATCACCTATGGAAAATTCTTAAAAAGATGTCCAAAGAGTACTAGAAGGGTATTGAAAGAGCCCAATCCCATCATTACCTAATATGGTTGATAACTAAAAATAGAATAAACTTTTTCAGCCCTGATCTAAGTTCGGAATAGTTTTCCTAGGGAATAATGAACCTCAACAAGAATAGGGTAATAATGAAGAAGAATCCTCTAAGGAGTAGGGCCAATATATTGTACAATAAGATGTTGTGGGAACTAGTGCTACTAGCCAGCACATAGCTACTAAGGGTCCATCTAAAACTGCTACATGTAGAAGAAAGAGAAGGAAACTAGTCCTACCTCTTTTTGACACATAGGAGGGAAGTCCATAATAGCATATTCCTTCTCCCACTGACTCCTCACCATAGATTGATTCTTCCACCATAGCTCCTTTAGGACAAGAGAAAGTGCTTCCATCAATTTCTGCACAAGAAGAACAAGTTCCATCAGCCACCCCTCCTAAAAGAAAGATGAAAACTAAAGAAAATAAACCCATTGTATCAATAAGGAGACCTCTTCCTAGGATATCTCATAGAATTAAGAAAAAAAGACAACTACAACCTCCTCAACCATAGACATCAGTGAGGATGAAAATATAAAAAAAGAGCCCAAGTTTTGAAAGACCCCTGATAGGTTTGAAATTGAAGAATGGTCTACTAATGAGGAATCTACCAAGGAAGAAGAAGAAAAAACACCCTGGCTATCTAGATTCACTAAGGAAGACATTAATCTCTTTACAAAATTATATATACAAAATAATAATTGAGAATGGCAGATCAACCTATAGTAGAACATGAATTAGTTGAAGAAGAGACTATGGAAAAATAAGTAGAACAAGGGATGTTTCCTCATGCCCAAGAGTTTCAAAGATTGGAACAATATATAAAAGAAATATATAGGTTGAGGAATGAGATAAAAAAATTTAAAGGGAAGAGAGGCATTGAAACACTTCTAGGCTTAGAAAAATTTGTAAAACCTTCTAGAGATAGAGAAAGGTTATTAGAGAAACCTTTAGTAGCTTCCCTAGAGGAACTTGCAGTGACTTCATCTACCTTGGCCATAGAAGCACCTACAATATATTATGCTCTGGCTTTGGTATATTTCTACAATAGATTTCCTCCTCCATTGACCACTACAAAAACACCTATAGTAGAAGTTATTGATGTGGATCTTTTAGCTACCACATTTGTAGAAATTGATGACCTTCTACATTTTCTTAAGGAACAATTTGGTGATGATGACACTCACTACAAGAATTTAGTACAAAGATTTAAGATATGTGTTGAAACAAGAGAACAACAAGATGAATTTAAAAAAAGACTAGAAATGGATGAAACTAGGATCAAGTATTTGAAGGAAAAGATTAATAAAATGCCTGAAACCACTAAAATATTAATGGAGTGAAGATCACCTTCTAGGGTATATGTTGTTTATTTAGAAGAGAGATGGCTTAAATTTAGATATGATAGGATCTATAATGATTAGTCTTTATGGTTTGTGACCCCAAATCTTTATTTTAAGTATATAGACATGTTGATCCTAACCTCTAAGTTCAATTAAGTGAGTTTTACATCCACCAATATGTTTTACCTAGTGATGAAAATTGGAATCTAAACATCTACTTGGAAGATGTCCATCTGAATGCATTTTATTCATATGTCCTTAATGGAATAGGAAGAAGGAAATAGGTAGAGGAGTATCAAGAAAAATTAAAAAAAACTACCTTAATGATTAGGGGTGAATCAAGTAATCCAAATGCTATAATAGAAGAATGTATCTCTTTCATTAACTCAAGTACTCCATAAGCACGGATCATAAGTAAATAAGTATAAGTTTAGAATTATTATTTGAGTCTTATGGAAGGAGATAGAAATAAAATTTTTCTTTCTTGTTCTCACAGATGGGTAGAACTCTCTGATGATTTAAAAAGAAAGGAACTTTACTCCACTTAAAACCTTAGGGAGGCCATACACATATTATACATGTATATTGATCTTCTCAGGAGGAGAAGGGTAAAATGGTTGGGATTGATGTTTCAAGCTCCTTTGTTTTGGTTCCCAATTCCTGACTAGGGGTGAAAGGTCCCAGATAACAGAGAGGCTAAGAAGAAAATATGGGAGAACGTTGATGATGCTAAAGGCTTCTATATCCTTGAAGGGTTAGGCTATACTGAGCCCCTTGATTTAAGAAAACTATATAGTTTTAAAATGTAGTCAAGGCTTGCTTGAGGTCGAGTAAGAGGTTAAGTATGGGGGTGTGATGAGGCCACTAATTGATCTATTTTATAAGCCTCATCCATACATAGTATATATATTTTCCTATGTAAATCCTCATAACCATCCATGACTCTACAAATGAATGAATTTATGATTTTGTGTGTGCATATATATATATATATATATATATATATATATATATATATCTCTGTGTGTGTGTGTGTGTTATGAATTATTGATGCTTTTACTTGATTATATTATACTTGTGTAACTTTATTTAATAATAATTTCAAGGATAACATAAGGCTACAATATATCGTCTGGGTACAACACTTACATGCAGCCCACAACAACTGTAAGGCCAATATAAAGTGCTCGTAGAAATTTTAAGATTCACCTATAACTTTCTCATGGCCACTATATAAAACAAAGCTATTTTTGTGATCAGATCTTAAGGACACATCTAGCTATCTTGGGAACCAAATGATGATTGGAAAGGGCCATAGCTATTGTATGGACTCCCTCAATGCAAATAAATTTAGATGTGATTTTAAAGATGAGAAATACAAGTAAAATGGGAAGGAGACAAAATTAAATACAATAATAGAATAGTATACCTTATCCTTAACCCATTCAAGCCTAAAACAAGTAACTTTGGTTACTAACCACTTGAAGGTTGACCAGAGTAGTTTCTAAAGTATTTACATTTTTCCTAGTTTGGTGTCTTTAGTTAGAAGCTAATAAAATACCTTCTACATTTGATGGTATAAATTAGATCAGATTAGGAGTTAGTGAGTTGAAATTGAAGATTAGATAGTTAATAGAACTATATAAGTCATTACATTGTAATCTTCTATAGTAATCTTTAATTGATATAGATTTAAGTAATGAAAAAGTTGGTTCTATAAGAAGATTTTTCAAATCTCTCAAATAAGGATTGGAACTAAATTATGAATGAGGAATGGCCTCCTTAGAAGGAGTTGTAGTGAAGATCCTAACCCTTCATAGTTAAGAGTGTGTAAGTAGATTTAATTATTAGTTTGATTATATAAAGCGTGATACATGTGTGATTTATAAGTGTGAAGTATTTATGTATTTATGTCATAATAGCTCCATAGTATAACTATCTAGTGAATTAAACATAAGTTCATTGTACTATAACGAGTAAAGTAAGCTAATTTATGAATCAATATGCATATATAGTGCTAACATCCTTGAAAATCATGTGCACCTTGGGTTGATAATTGATGTTATTCAAACTCAAGAATCTAGTATTCATTGGGTAATTAGTATGCATAAAAATAACATCTCATAGGTGAATCTATCCATGTATCAAACTATTATTAAAACCCTTACACATGTGAAATATGACACCATCAATCTGCTCACTTAGCCTAAATTACCAAGATGACTAGAAGAACCTAGTCATACATATGACTGCTCTAATGAATTCCTTTCACTTCTAAAAGTGCCCCAAGAACTCATAACACTCCATAGGTTCACTTAAACATGACCACACCATCAATAACATCCACCATCTACCAATCCAAGTTAAACATTGAAGAACTATGCAAGAACATTGAAACACACTTTGCATTGTCATTCTAGCATAGATGACACCTCATCAACATCATTGTTCACCTTGATGACATCACTGATAAAAATATAATAACATTGACCAAGGATTTCATCTCCCAACATTATATCAACCCCACTCCATGGTGGGGAATACAAATTAAGGGTGACTTGTTAGGACATTAGTTTGATTAGCTAAACTAAATCTGTTATTAATATCTACCTTAGAATAATGGCCTAATTTAGACACCACATTACACTAAGAAATTTTATAGATGTAGTGGTTGTAAAAAATATGAACTTTTTACAATAATATAATTATCTTAGATCAAAATGATGTGTTTCACCTAATGTTAAGCACACATATGGAACCATATACTTATAGTTTTTAGGCAAACCCTATGTTTTGTGGAATATTATTAGTGTAGGGTGAGTAGCCTAAAGTTACATCATTGTATGATTTATTTAGATAATAGGGGGTCTACACAACCCTAATTTTCATGTGCATATAAATTTATTAGTTTAAAAACTTATTTCTTCTCAAGGAGTATATCGACAAAATCCATTGGTACAAAGCAACCTTGTCAATTTTTAGGATAGGACATATACTTTAGTGTTTTCTTGTTATTGTTTACTTACATTAACATTTTGAGTCTAAAATTATTTGTGTGTTTTACATGTAAAAAACCAAACACTTTTTATACACCATCTTTTGAATAAAGAGGCATTATGCTATTCAAATTAATTCAAAACATTTTTGCCTTGTTGAAAAGTGAATCAGATCATTTGTGTTTAAATTTCCAAAAAGTATCATTATGTTGTCCATTTGGTTATAGAATATTAATCAATTATATATCTAAGGTCCTTTAGTCCAAATATGAAAATTTTACCTTTCTAAGTTCAAACCCAAAACATGATTGGTTTACGTCAAAATCTTGCCTTCAATTTAGGCTTGGGTGGTTTACCTTTTCTGATTGGCTTGTGTGACTTGGGTGAATTAGCCTATTTGTTTTGAAAACCTTTGTTTTTATTCTAATCATTATATTATTTTTCTAAATTTTCATTCTCTCATTCTCTAAGTTCTTTAACTATTTAAATTTCTTTTCTATTAGGCACCATTGTCCTACCCATTTATTTTTAATTTTAGAATTAGGATTTTATGTGTTAGCATACATCCTAAGGTATTTAGATCACTATAGAATTCTTATAATTTTTATGATCACGGACCACCATGTTTATGCTCATATTTTTATGTACTAACATACTTTGAACTTAGGTTTTATTGTGCTAACCTACACCCTAAGCTCCAAGGTTGTTCTAGCTTCCTCTGATTACTATTTTCAACCAAACAAGTTTGATTATTCTTAGGAATTATTTTCCTTATTCTTATTATAAGGCATCAAACCAATTTTTTTTATTATATACCCAAGTTGGCCTTTTATTTACTTGATTTTACAATTCAAGCACCTTTTGATGTTTGCAAACAAAAAATTGATACACTTCACAAATATAAAAAGTCATTATAAAACATGTAAAGGTATACTCATAGTGGGGTATCTTATGGCCCTAGTTATAGGGAAGAAATTTTTTAGGATGGGGAATAACACCTTATTGTGTTTGAGGACATCCCAACCATGGTAGGATCTAAGTAAGGTTACTTTGAACACCAACTTATAGAGGATAAATATGAATCTCTTCTAAGGTTGATAAAATCAAGAGTTCAACTTTTGCCTAATTTCCCAATGGAGTAATTGCATACACTTGTTCACATAGAGTATAAATCACTAGATCAACCTCTTACTCATATCACAAAACCCAAATACTTCACCTAGTAAAGGGAAAGTCCCACTTGTGGACTCCTCCCTAATTGATCAAGATCTCATGACCAAAATACAACAAATTAGTAAATTATATGCTAATCAACTTGTTTCAGACTTAACAACTTATTTAGATGCAACCTCAATTGATAATATTGATTTTTTATAGAAATAACAACCATTAGAACAAATGCAACAAGACCTATCCAATCCTCCATCTGATGTAGACCTTATGGCTTCTCCTAAACAAAATAAACCCATAGATACTTCATAGTAAGTTCTACTTGATATGAAGCACACTTTATTTAAATATCAAGAGACTCTTACCTAGTTGTAATGACATGTTATTCAAGACCCATACAATCATAGGTTGGGGGTATTTTACAAAAAAAAATTCCAAGTTATTCTCAAATGCAATGAGTTCCCCTTGAAAACCAACAATGATAATTCCCTTTTGTAAAATGATAATAAATACCACAAAACCAATATATTTACTATAGATCACAATAAAATCTTCCTAGTAATTAGAATCAAGAATTTAGGAATCAACAACAAAATATTTTGAACTAATTGTGTTAGACTTATTCACATCCATGGATGAACTAAAATATACATTCTGGGAAAAGGGTCCATATCCCTAATAGGACCACATAGGGGGTACATTCTTCCCCAAGAAAACTACCTTCCAAGAGTGGAATTTAATAAAGGAGATAATCACAAGGCTTGAAATAGGCAATCATATCAAAAAATACTTGACAAGATATGTTCTTATCCATTTGGCTTGAGCATTATTCAGGTACCTTTTCCACCTCATTTTGAGCCACCAAAGTTTGATATATACAAAGGGAAGGGTGATCTTAAAGAACATATTCAATCCTTTTTGTGGTATGCTAGGAGGTAACTTATAACATCATTTATTTTCTATACTTTTTTCTATGTAGCTTGGATGGGAAAGCATTATATTGTCTCCTAAAATTACCCAAAGGATTGGTAATAAATTTCAATGATTTATCACAAAAAATTGTTAACCATTTTATTATAATATTGATCATGAACTAAAATTGGTTGAATTATGTAAATAAATAAAAATAGATAGAGAAAGCTTCACAGCATACCTACAATGGTGGAGAGCACTAGCTAACCACTTTCAACATAATTTACTAGACAAATAGTTAGTTGATATCTTTTCACAAAACCTGCACCTCAAGGTGGCCCATAATATGAGACTTACTTGTGACAATACATTCAAATAAATAATTGAGAAAGGTGTGCAGATCAAAAAAATACTTATTACCAAAGGCCTAGTGAGAATATATTCACAAGCTCAAACATCTAATCAAACTCAAACACTAATCCAAGCTAATAATATGGAGAAACCTAAAGCTTTTAGTAAATACAATAATATGGTGGGAAATGGAATAATAGACTCATGACATGTGTAAATAATACAAGTTCCACTAGTTCAAAATGCACAACCTAATCCACCACTCATTTTTCAAAGAGCTCCTTCATGCAGAGGATTTAATAAATAAAGACCATTGAACAAGGTAGGTGAACTTGTTGAGACAATATTCTAAAAAATATTTGCAACCAATTTAATCATATGGCCAATTCCAAAACCACTTCCTAAAGATCAACTAAAACTTGACTGGTATCATAAAGATGAGTTATACAATCTCCATTGTGTAATTGAGAGTGGAGAAATTGAAGTAAAAAGAGAATCATAGAACACTAATTAGTATATGGGAATTTACAAAGAACCATTTCCCAAGCACAATCAATAACAAAAACAAAATAATTAGAACTAAGGCCATGGCTAATGTCAACAAGGATAATGTCAAAAATAGAATCATCATCTTCATAATCAAGATCATAATACTCAAGCTAATAACCTAAGCTACAGTACTATGACATATGATTATAATAACATCGTGGGACATATTTCTAGAAATCATGTTGCCAACATTATAGTAAAACCCCATGTAACATCCAAAGCTTCTTGAAGAATTAGTAACTCTATTTTAGGGTCATCACCCTCTTCCTCAATTAATGTCACACCAAGTTTAAGAAATTCTATTGCACTTCAATTTCCATAGGTTACTATAAATGGAACACCATTTCTAATTATGATAACACACAAACTCAAAATTGGGAAATCATAACTAGACACTCTCGGTTTACCCTTTAAGGACCTCTAAATTTTTCTAATACTGAACTAAATTTGAGACCTATGCCTTCCAATCCTAAACCAGACTTTTTACCAGCTAAGGCCAAACCTTCTCATCCTACTATTGAGAAACTATACAATTTTCGTGACTAGCTAAGCAAAATATCTATGCAAAGTTCTATCAGAGATCTATTGCTTATGTTATAAGTTCACAGGACCATACTAAATGACTTCTTCCAATAGTCCACTATTCCCAAGGACATTAACCCTAGCCAATTCCAAACACTCATGGGACATCTATCTCCAAACCAATAATTTGCCTTTGATCAATGAAATATGTCTTCCTTTGGTCATAACCATAATAATCCCTTATATATCGAGGTCATTATACCACATCATAAGATCAAGTGGGTTCTTATAGAAAATGGTTTAGGGATGAATATAATGTCACTAAAATTGATACAAAAATTGAGATATATTTCCAAAGACATAGAGCCAAAAACAATCACGATCAAGGCATATGATAATGTTAAAATAGTCTTTAGGGGCCATTTATTTGCCAAATATTGTTGGGCCTATAACCCATTATACCCTATGCCATGTCATAGACATTGAATTTCCTTATAATGTGTTTCTTGGAAATCCTTGGATCTATAAAGTTTGAGTTGTACCTTTTACCCTACATCAATGGTTCAAGTTCCCCCATTCTAGGATTGAGGTCATTATTTATGCTAATATGTAGTCGTATCAATATTGTAAACACTTAGATGTTGAATACATGAACTATAACTATTGTTCCTATTATTAATTTTTAACCAAGAATAATAAAGTCATAGTTTCTAAACCATCTGAATCTGATTATATCAACCCTAGTGATCTTGTTTCCACTTTAGCTAATCCATTTACTATAGTCATTATAAACCATTTTACTATTGAGGACATTGACATTTCCACATACTATCTGAAGGATTCTTTTCATATAGGCAAGTTACCCAAATATACCAATTTCTATGGATGACTCAAATTTTTTGAAAGCTTAATAATCCCAACATGATTTGGTAGAAGAAGAACATACCTCAATAAAAACAACCAATGGTATTTATACCAAATATTTTACCAAATTAGGATCAATAATCCATTAATGAATGAGATTTTTTGTATGTTAATTGCCTCACCAATTAATTTAATAATCCTAAAAAACCCATCTCTAATCAAATTATGGATAGTTTGGACTATATAGTCAAAGGCCTAGGGCTATGGGAGCAATGTATTATTGAACCTCTATCTATGTGCAGACCTACTATGAACCAAATCCTTAGATTTATTCCCCCTAAGGGTAACCTCATGTATTTTGAAAGTGATTCTTCCTTCATGAATGATGAATAAATTCTTGATAGAGACATAATGTCCCATTGTAGCACCTATAGTGAACTAGTTTATACTAACCTCTTTGAATCCAATTCCATTATGAACATCATAACTCATCACCCATTACCCTTTGCCATCCTTGACCTTATTGATTGGGACCAAAAAAATCAATTACACCTTTGGATGAGATTCAGAATGAGGAATCTATTGTAGAGTATATGGGCCTTAGGGATGGATTTTTATTTCGTGATCACAAACAAGGATTTGGTTTATCATTATATCCTATCACCTACTTTAGAGAGCAAGAAAACTTCCTTGGTCATATAAAATATAAAAAAATGATATCTTTGGGTGAAAACCTATTTAAGGCACTTGTTGGTTAAGGAAATAGTAAATATAAAGACAATCCCTTAAGTGAAAACCTATTTTAGGTGATCTTGGATAGGTAAGTTTATTCATCTCCACAAGAAGTGCCATGTCCACTAAGTCCTAGTTTTATAGCCAATTCTAGTATTACTTCTAAGTAACATAAATTCTTTTAGTGTCTTTCTATAAAATTTCCTAAAAACATTGTTAATTGGACATTATGATAACAAGTATACTTGGATTCCTCTCACTATCCCAAGGATGAGCCTTGGGACTCAATCAATAGTTGAAGAGGAAAACTGATATCAAATATTGCCTACTATTCTAGAAGATGACTTCACACTCCTTGTAGAGAATATAACTAAGGTAACCTTGGAATCTATGAATATCCTAAGATAATATATCTAGGTACATCCCTCACTGATGAAGATTATGATTATATTATTACTATTATAAGGGATTTTATTGATATATTTGCATGGGCTTACTCAGACTTGCCAAGCGTGGACCTTGATTAGTTGTGCATCGACTTGTAGTACATCCAAATGCTAAGATGATCAAGGAAAAATTATAGAAGATACACATACACATTACCATATTAGTGAAAAATGAGCTAGATAAATTATTAGGAGTTGGCCTCTTAATACCACTAGACTATTCAGAATGGATATCAAATATAGTCTAAGTTAGTAACAATCCATAAGGCATACACCTATGTACTGATTTTAGAGACATCAACAAAGCATGTCTTAAAGATGATTTTCCTCTACCAAATATCAAAATTATTATTGACTCAACTATAGGGCATGATATTTTGTCCCTCATGGATAACTTCTCTGAGTACAACTAGATCAAGATAGCCCTAGAGGACTAGAATAAAAATATATTCACAATACCATGGGGAATATTTTGTTACCAAGTCATGCCTTTTGGCTTGAAGAATTCTAGTGCCACTTATCAATGTGCCATGAATATCATCTTGTATGAAATGATACATGATATATTTTAGGATTATTTCAATGATATCTTAGTAAAATCAAGAACCCGTGCCGAACATCCTAATATTTAGTAGAGAATATATGAAAGACTTTGAAAATATAATGTTCATCTTAATCCTAAGAAGTGAGTCTTTGGAATTAATTTAAAAAAAATAGTAGTATTTATTGTATCACAAAGAGGGATTGAAGTGGATCTTGTTATGGTCAAGGCCATTATGGAAATAACTAAGCCTTCCAATCTAAACAGCTCTGCAGCCTACAAGGCAAAATCTAATCTATTTGTAGGTTCATATCATAGCTAGAAGATAAGTGCCATATTTTTATACAAATTTTAAAGAAATGTGTCACATTTCAATGGGATATTTAATGTTATAAATAATTTTCAAAATTAAAGACATATATGCCCAACCCACTAGTACTATATTGCCAACACCTTGTCAACCATTGCTTATTTATATATCAATAACAAAACATACACTGGGGGAACTCTTGACCTAGCATGATGGCTAAAGTAAAGAACATGTAGTGTATTATTTGATAAAGACACTCATAACATATGGGAAAAACTATTCACATATTGAGAAATTTATTTTGGTAATAGTGTTCACTTCCCAAAAGTTGTGTCACTACATATTGAACAATAAGACTATTGCCATTGTTAAGGTGGACCCTCTCAAGTACTTATTATCTAAATAAAATATTACAGACCACATGGATAAATTGGTTATGCTATTGAGTGAATTTGATGTTGAGTACCATAATAAAAAATCTATTAAGTGGTAAGTCATCACAGATCAACTTGCTAACGGTCCTATCATAGATATTCAACCACTCACATTTGATTTTCTAGATGACTCTATCATTATGATAGAGGAAGTGGCTTGTGAAACTAAAAACTAAAAATTATATTTTGAAAGCTCAATCACATCCCATGGATTTGGATCTAACATTTTACTTATTATGCCATGAGGGGATCTCATCCCCAAAGCATTTCATATTATCTTCAACTACACCAGTAACATGGCCAAATATGAAGCCCTCATTGTAGGACTTCATCTTTCAATATAATGGGATATCCAATAGTTAATGGCTTATGGGGACTCTAATTTAATCATTAATTAGACTAAAAACTAGTATCAAACTAGGAATGAAAAGCTTGTACCATAAAAGCACATTGTGGACAATCTTAGGTCACATTTTAGGTCACTATAGACACCAAAATTGTGTCTACTCCTTGGTCGACTCCCCCCCCTTGGTCCATTTGGTCCACTTCTAAACACTCCTAACCCACACACTTATTAATTTAAAATAAAATACCTATTTTAAATTAATAACACCTCACCCATGACACATCACCCATGAAACCTCACCCTTGGATTCCTCACCCTTGGATACCCTCATTTATCACCCTATGACTAATCATTCCAACTCTCTCACTAATCCCCACACCTATTAAACCTACCTTCAACTGTTTAACCATGGCAGCTGAACTCGATAGATGGAAGAATGGGCAAAAGGCTAAATATAGCCTTTTTACCAATCTTCTAGCCACCGACGTCGATTACCCATTGGCCGATGCCGGTGGAATCACCGATGTCGGTTGCTTAAAACCAACTTACAGGCTGAACAAAAAAGGAATCATAGACCTGAATGCGAATTCTCTTGCTTTGAATCCAACTTCTCTCTCTCTCTCTCTCTCTCTCTCTCTCTCTCTCTCTCTCTCTCTCTCTCTCTCTCTCTCTCTCTCTCTCTCTCTCTCTCTCTCTCTCTCTCTCTCTCTCTCCCAAACACACACCAAGTATCATAGGCTACAGGCACTCTTTAGAAATAACTCCAGACTTTGGGTTAAAAACATTACAAGAAGTCTTCTACAATAACCACATCAACAACAAGTCTTCTACACTCTTTCTTTAGCAAACCAGAGCTAAGTGTTTCTTCTGCCCTTTCATTTTAGTAGTTTAGAAAGCATCAATAATTAGTTCTCTTTTTACTAGTTCTAAGCACTGTAGACCAGACCAAGCCTAACTTTCTTCCTAGAGAGGCTGAGAGGCCTTCCCCATATCCTTACTCCTTTTGACAACCTCTCCTCTACCCCTTGTCCCTCTTAAGACTCTATTGGCTTCTCTGCAATCTTGCACAGACCTCCAGACCCAGACAGACCTTCTAGACCCCTCTGTCAACCACAACCCTGTCCAAAACTTGCCCAAGGCCATTGCCCTGACCGACATTGACCATTTCCCCTATCGACGTCGTCAGACTAACCGACGTCGGCAACTTGACCAACTGATGCTGGCATAACCACCAACGTCGGTGACTGTGACAGACTGACAAGAAAATATAGGTATGCATTATCTCTATTTCTTTTGTTTAGTCTTTTGACCATTTCTCTTTCTAGAAACACTCTTTTATCAACTAGTGGACTGTCATCCCTTAAGGAAGTCTTTGTGCTTCTGGGACTGAGCTTTGCTTGGCAGTCCACCTTACATCTATCTAACATTTTCTGTGTTTGAGTCTTATTCTATCTACAAGTGTCATCCTCCACAGCCAAAGAAGAGCTCTTTCAATTGTCTGGATACGGTGCGCAAACTTCATCCAGGTACGTACAAACCCCTGACCATTATCTTAGTTTCTTATATCTTCTGAATGTAAAAAGCGAAAAATAGTTAGAAACATTCTGGCACGCCTGGTGGGACACTGGATATTTCCTTGGGTTCATACCTTTTCTTCTAAAAACAAACATTCATATAGGTGCATTAGATTCCTTCTTGCATCCTTCTTCTATCTCTTTATTTCGAAAAGACATCATAACCGGAAGTTAAAAATAATCTCTTTCTTTTTCTTCTTGTCACCTTTCCTTCTTGCATCTTAGAGTAGTGAAGTTCATACTCTTAACCTTTTCCTCACTTGTTTGCATCTGAACAAAACATTTTGATTTGAGCTTAAAATCTATTGCATCTCATTTCTGCCTGAATGCATACTTAGCTCTCACATCTATTAATTAAAAATGCATTATGAATAAATCGTAGTGCACTTATGTTACACGACTAGACCACTATCACAAATCAAACATCTAAACATACATGAGACAAGGTCCTACTAGGATTTCATCACCTAGTAGATACCTTACCCTTCCTGGTAATCCTACTTGGACTTCACTACCAAGGGGAGAACCCACTCTGTTCTCTGTAGAGTATAAACTCTAGGGGAAGTATATATTGGCTAAGCAACCCAGCTTATCTCTAGGCTCGTGAAGTGAGGGGAGCTTGCTCCTTAGCACTAGGCCACGTACAGAACCTAATACAAATTTTGAACACCAAAACTAACATGAAACCAACCTTAGACTACTTCTTCTAGGACCCGTTCTAAAAGCCCAACTTCCCAAACACACTCTTCTAAGGCATAAGCCAACAAGACTCTAAAAATTATTCTTAGGAATTTAACATTTAGAGTTTGCTTGTCTTCATCTATTTTTTTGTCTCTATCTGGTTTTTTGAGCTGGTGAGGTTGCATTCTGAGCTTCAAGAACAACTCAAGACTTTCTTCTTTCTTCCAAAAATCTTTCAATTTTTTGAAGGTTCTGGAAATACACAGTCACTGACATTGGGTTTTCCACCGATGTCAACAACTATCTTCACCCACATTGGTTATCTAATTGACATCGGCAATTTTCTTCACCGACATTGATTTTTCCACCGACATCGGTCACTGTCAAAATTTTTCTTCTCAAAATAGCAAGCTAAAAACTTGACCTTTTTGTTGTTAAAAACACCAACTCTAGTTTTCTGAGGCTGAAACATACAGTTTTAGAATTGGAATCTTTCTTGCCTTGGATGGTTTTGACACGTAGTCAAACCAAAACTCTTGTTGACCATGCAAGACAATAACCACTCCCGTCTTCGCCTTCTATATCAAGTCCTCTAATGGATTATCATTCAGAGACTGAACGAACTCCTACCCAACCAACCCTGACTCAACCCCCTATTATTCTCGAAGGGGACCAAGACTTTGAAAGTTTCCTTGACCTCAATTTCAAGGCCCTTCAGCACTATCTCATGAGAAGTCAAATATGAGACTCTTTAGGCAACCCAATTTATGGGATGACAACTTCCTTAGTTGAGACGACAGTCGTATCAACCGCCTCCATAATTTATCCCATAGACACCCAAGCCATTTCTTCAGCTAATAACCTGACCATGACCAATCTTCAAAGTGTGGCTTCTCCTTCTATTTCTAGACCTACTTCCATCAGGGTTTCGGTGCTCCATCAAACGCAAACTATTCAACAAAGTTCTACACCATTCCAAAACCTAATTGTCTCCATCCCACCTACTCTTGCACCCATCAACACAAGGGTGGCTACTCATCCTTTGGCTAATGTTTCCAGCATCCAACCACCTCTGGCAACATCAAGCCAAGTTGTGCCTCCTAGCTTCATGACAAAACCACCCTTGGCTTCGACATCAGTCCCTATGACTAGTTACCAATGTGTTGCACCTATACAAGCGTAACCAACTACGTCATACACCCCTCCTCACACCCTCCAAGTGACCTACAATATAGGGGATGCCCCACTTGCAAATCCACCAACTGATCTATTTAAGATGTTGATGGACAAAATGTCTATTCTTGAGACATCCATTTTGGGTTCAAGAAATGTCCTCTCATATGAACAAATTTGTAATGAACCCATTCATCCTTCAGTACCAATCCAACCATATCCCAGTTAGTGGGAACTTCCCAAGTTTACTCATTTCCAGAGTAAGGAAGACCCACAACAACATTTATGAGTGTTTAGGCACGCTTGTTACCTTATAGCCAATGATGATGTGTTATTACTACGCACATTTCCCATATCAGTTTCTGGTGCTACCCTTGATTGGTATAGTTCTATTACTAGTCACTCTCTTTTTACATTAACCCAGCGAGCTCAACTTTTCCTTAACCACTTTTCGATCAACATCACCAAAAAGGTCTCCATCACAGACCTTTACTCTATCAGACAATCTGACGATGAATCCATAGCTGATTTTGTTGCTCGATGGAGAATTTTAATCAACCAACTCTCCTTTTCTTTACCTCAACCTGAGCTTATTAAGGTCTTTTCACAAGTGTGTGCCAAACACATTTCATCTACTTTGCGGGTCCAAACATTCTATACATTTGACGAAGCTTTCACCATGGCTAGGAAGCTTGAACTCCGTGTTGTCGAAGAAAATAAAGTCAAATTGTGAAGTAAAAACCCCAACGCAAAGTCAAATGACCCTTCCTCCAAATATTCTTCTTCCAATCCCAAATCTAAGGGATCAACAAATGCTGTAGTCATTAGACCATCATCTTCAACAACAACCAACCAATCCAAACCTTCCACATCTTAAAGTATTACACGACAATTTCAACAACGATACATACAGCATCAATATACTCCACTAGGAGAATCATACACATTTGTGTTGGATAAACTTATCAAACAGGGAGTCCTCAATCTCCCCCAAATTTGACCACCACCTCAGTTTGATCCTTCACGTGCCATCCCTACATGGTACAGGGAGAATGACTTCTACAATTATCACCGTGTCAAAGGCCATGACACAGACAATTGTAAGACTCTTAAGAACATCATTCAGGACATGTTAGATAAAGGTGATCTTGTCTTGGATAACCCAAATGTGCCACCTAACCAAAACATAGACATCTTTAGACAACCTTTTCCTAACCATCCCCCTAACCAAAACAATGTGCAGACCATTGCTAATGACTCCCAAGAGCGTAATATACGCACAGTCAACATGGTCTCACCTGTTATGCCTAACCAACCTCTCTCATAGTCTGAAGAGGCTAGTCAACCCATTGGTCCATCACAGGAAGAAGAGCCTTCTACTCCCACTTCTCTTCCACAGGTGGATGAGCCTTCTACTCCTATTAGTTCTCCATCAACCTCTCTTATATTGGAGGATGCTTTGACCATACCAACGCCACTAGCCCCACCTTCCTCCTTCCTACTACCAATGGAGGACCTTACCTATCCTGCTCCTCAACCACAAGTAGAAGGCACAATCATCCCTGCCCTTTATCCTCTTGAGGAGTCACATTCTCCAATTCCTTCTCCACCAAGAGAAGAACCTATCTCTTGACCTACTACGACTGAAGACAATCCAGTTATGGCTCTCTCATGCCTTGGGTCTGAGATATTTGCATCTAACACATTTTTGGTCTCACAACCACCCACATCTTCTAAAGAACCAAGGCCTCATCCAACATCTTCCAAACCATTCTCTCGATTGGTGGAGAAACTAGGACATCTGCATTTGAAGAACTTAGAGCATGAGGCATTATGGGAGCAACTCAAAGCTCCTCACCTTACACATCCCATTTCATCCTGTACTATCGACCCTTCTATGAAAAAATCTCCAAAAGTCTCCAACAAGGACCAGGCTTCTATTTCTGAAACTCAACCATCCACGTCTGAACCTAAAACCTTACAAACATCCACCATACCAACACCGGTTAAAACCCTCGATGTTCACCCCATATTGAACCTCACTCACCCACAAGTGAAGCTAGACTTGAACCTTGCCTTGCACAATAGTAGTCCTCACACTAAACTAAAGAAGGATACTAAACCACGTCGGCAAACTCCTCCTCCACCATCATCATTGTCCTCCATTTTGGGCCCTCATCCTTCTACCATAACAGGAGTGCTCCCACCTCCAACCCCTAACCAAAACAAGTTTCCTCCATTACTCCCTTTACCCACCACAAACCTACCTCCTCTAAAAAATTTGGCACCCCACACAAAGAAAGTGTCATTTACACAAGTGGCTGCACCACCAACCCAAAAGGTGGTATGGAAATCTCCCTCAACAACTCTCTAACAAAAGTCATCAACACCTAGTGCATCAACAAGCACAGACCCATTAGCAGGTTCATATGCTTTGATACTATGCTGATTGTTACAATCCTTTAACATCATTCTTCTGCTTATTAAGCCATACCAACCTCTTGGACCAAAACCATCTTGGTTTGATGATACTAAAATT
Organism: Torreya grandis; assembly: GCA_037957365.1. NCBI lineage: Eukaryota > Viridiplantae > Streptophyta > Pinopsida > Cupressales > Taxaceae > Torreya > Torreya grandis. Next base: position 2,194,637 of record JARHVA010002634.1, read on the forward strand.
TGTGCGTATCATCACACACCTAGACATGACACTTAGCATTGTTGTGCTCTTAAGGTTGTCATCCATCAACACTTGAAAAAGGGCACTCTTCTCATTAAGGACCCCTTTGATAAATCTCCAACACCATCTCATGTATCCCAACCCTTTTCACCGTCACACTCATCAACTCTCAGATCAAAACCATCTTGGTTCGATGACACTAAATTTTGTGCGTATCATCGCACACCTAGACATGACACTGAGCATTGATGTGATCTTAAAGCTGTCATTTGTCAACACCTAAAAAAGGACACCCTTTTCATTAAGGATCCTCTCAACCACCCTTTCGACAAACCATCGACACCACTACATGCCTCTGAAACATCCTCACCTAAATCAAGAGCCCATCATCAAGACTATGGTTCTTCTATCACCTTTAACCCCTTTATTTGAAATCAACACCATCAATGTGGCCAACAAGTCACAAATCATGAAGGATAAAGGGAAATAGAAAGTTTCTTTCCCTTAAATATATCCATTCATCAAGTCTCCTCAACCAACACAACCCAAGATTTCAATCTTGGGCACATCCTATCCAACATCTTTGAAGCCAATTCATGACCCCATGGCGAAACAACTTCAGCAAACCCCTGTGAAGACATCTTTCTGTGACCTCATTCAAAGCTCTCCACAAGATTGACAAGCCTTAATCAAAGCCTTATAGGTAGTGGAGGTTCAACCTAAAGACTCCCAACCACTAGCTGCCTTAGTCTAATCATTACCAACCGTTGCCTCCATTGCCGTCCCTAATTCTGAGATTCCAAACTCCAACTTGTAAGATTAGGATCTCGTCCTCTCAAACTAAAGCCTATCAAGTAAAAAGCTTCATAGGATTCATCCTCACATCACATACCTTGTCTAGGATTAGCTTCATCATCCTCTCTTCATCTCATTTATTCAACTCATTGATTATCCACAATGAGTGTCAAACATTGTCCTTGTCACAAAGCAACTGGGGGAATTTGACTCTATCCTGACTATCATGACCTCAACCGAGCATTGACCAAATATCAACCAACCAAGCATTAACCAAACATCAACCAACCAAACATCAACCAACTTCTTAATCATATCTAACATGCAACCAATATGGAAAGAACTAAATGGGGCAAGTTTGCTCCTAATTGGCTCGGACCTTACATCATAACGCACAAGTATGGATCAAGGACTTATCATCTGTCTTCTCTTGAAGGCTGACCAGAACCTGAGCCCCTTAATGCCTTGCATTTGTGACCATTCTATTGTTAATCAAGTACTCATTCACTTGATATTTAACTTGAGCTCATCCCTTGAGAGATCCCTGTCATTTTAATCCTCATTTCTTTCAACCCTATTCCCCTAAATGAATACTATGTAACCCTTTTATAAAGTATGAATGCTTTGTCCTAATAAAAGGGAACCCTCTAAACCTCTATAGTCAAGTCCATGACCAAAAATTTAGTCAAAAACAAAAAATATAAAATTGGGATGCCTATTCAAAGGTCATAAAACTATAAATGTAAACTACTCCCTTGAAGGATAGCTGCATAATTTTTGTAATTGATAGACTGCTCCCTTGAAAGATAGCTATTCAAAGACTTAAATATATAAAGCAAAAATATAGACCACTCCCTTAAAGGATGGCTATGCCTAAAAATCTTGCTACAAAAAACACTCTCTTAGAATCTTCCCGCATCGATCAGCTTCACAAATGACCACAAAACAAAATGACATCCCCATGTAGACTTCCCACATTGATCAGTCTACCAAAAAAAAAAGTGTCATGGACTTGACTTATAGTCGTTCTCAAGGTCTCCTATAAAAAGGGGGCAAAGTTATCCCTACTGAAAAAGGGTTACCCTATCCTAACATATCACATCACCTACTCAAGGGATTTCAAGCTCATTTTAATGTCAAAGTGATTCGATTACTTCTCTAACACAACCAATGGTCAATGACGTAATGCATGACCGGGGCTTTTGTTTCTAAAAACCCCCTACCTATGTTATCATTATGGTCCTTGTCAATGAATGGGTAAAATGCCTTTCACTTCCTCCATACCTTTGTCACATTCAACCAAATTATTTTCCAACCAAACCAAACCAACCAAATATTTTTCAGACCACTAACGTTCTCATATCCTATTCACACTAGTTTCTATGGAAACCAATACACATGGAAACTATCAACCACAAAATTTATGCCAAGCATAAACCATTACTTGCTAAAGCATAAATCGACTCATTTCATTTTTAGCATACACCATCACAAATATAGAAAATTGCTAGGGATGAAAAACCACAACCAATGTTATTGAATACACCATCACATAATATGGAAAAGGCTGTAACATCATCATACCCTCATCATTTATAACCTGACCAAACCAACCTATCAGCCAGCCTGAACTACATTGGTCTAAGTCCCTTCAAACATGGGATATGTAGGCAACACTCATATGACATGACATCTTTTGGGGTTAGCTCGGCCACATCCATTTGTTCATCTACTTGATGGATAAACTATTTCACCTTTAACCGTGACTTAACCTAGTCTGACCCCATCCACAACTGACCCTCTTCCTCCCTTTTAGGGAGAACTACATTGGCCTGAGGCCCTTTCAACAAGGGCTATATAGGTAGCACTCAGTTGACATGGGGTCTTCTAAGGTTAGCTCGGCCATTCCTTCATCCATCCATCTAATGGACCAACTTTCTATACCAACTCAAAATCATGATCAACAACCTTGGAGATCGTGATTATCTCCTTAGACCATGACCACTTTTGAGGCAACTATGCCTTAGTTGTTTTGATTGCATGTCTACTACCTCACGAATAGATAGCAAAATTGTCCTCAACCCATATTATGACCCTCACACCTATTGTTGAATCACGAGCAAGTTGATCCCCAATATTTGTGACATTTTTATGTTTTCCAAGAGCACTTCCTGAGCCCAGGATACTTGGAACACGATGACCATTGGAGCTATAACTTTGATCATTTAACCCAATCAGCTATGACTAAATGCTGGAGACTAGTTATTTTGATTTTAGCACTCCTTGACTGTTGACTTGCGACAATTTGACTTGACCATCATGTGAAGTGGTATACACACAATCTCAACTTTTACAGCATTCACACTCAACTTTCACCATATCCATCCACTCTCTATCAAATTGGTACCTGATATCAGTTTACCTTCTCTCGACTCCCGCTTTGAGGAGGAATACCTCATCCCATACCTTGGGGCAATCTTCCTCTTATTTTTTGTCTTGCAATTCATCAAAACAACCAACATGACAAAAATGACCTCATCCCATACCTGGGGTAATCAACTCTTTTTTTTGTCTTGCAGTTCATTAGAACAACTAACAGGACAAAAATGACCTTATCCCATACCTGGGGCAACTTACTCCTATTTTTGTCTTGCAGTTCGTCAAGAACAACCAACAAAACAAAAAGGAGAAAATGTAGACACCAAAATTGTGTCTACTCCTTGGTCGACTCCCCCCTTGGTCCACTTCTAAACACTCCTAACCCACACACTTATTAATTTAAAATAAAATACCTATTTTAAATTAATAACACCTCACCCATGACACATCACCCTTGACACCTCACCCTTGAATTCCTCACCCTTGGATACCCTCATTTATCACCCTATGACTAATCATTCTGACTCTCTCACTAATCCCCAAGCCTATTAAACCCACCTTCGATTGTTTAACCACAGTAGCTGAACTCAGTAGATGGAAGAACAGGCAAAAGGCTAAAAATAGCCTTTTTACCCATCTTCTAGCCATTAACGTTGGTTACCCGTTGGCTGATGCCGGTGGAATCACCAATGTTAGTTGCTTAAAACCAACTTGCAGGCTGAATGTAAAAGGAATCACAGACCTGAATGCAAATTCTCTTACTTTAAATCTAACTTCTCTCTCTCTCTCTCTCTCTCTCTCTCTCTCTCTCTCTCTCTCTCTCTCTCTCTCTCTCTCTCTCTCTCTCTCTCTCTCTCTCTCTCTCTCTCTCTCTCTCTCTCTCTCTCCCAGACACACACCAAGTATCACAGGCTACAGGCACTTTATAGAAATAGCTCCAGACTTTGGGTTAAAAATATTACAGGAAGTATTCTACATCAGCCGCATTAGCAACAAGTCTTCTACACTCTTTCTTCAGCAAACCAGAGCTAAGTGTTTCTTTTGCCCTTTCATTTTAGTAGTTTAGAAAGCATCAATAATTAGTTCTCTTTTTACTAGTTCTAAGCACTGTAGACCAAACCAAGCCTGAATTTCTTCTCAGAGAGGTTGAGAGGTCTTCCCCATATCCTTACTCCTTTTGACAACCTCTCCTCTACCCCTTGTCCCTCTTAAGACTCTATTGGCTTCTCTGTAATCTTACAGAGACCTCCAGACCCAGACAGACCTTCCAGACCCCTCTGTCAACCACAACCCTATCCAAAACTCACCCAAGGCCATTGCCATGATCGACATTAACCATTTCCCCTATCGACATTGTCAGACTAACTGATGTCAACAACTTGACCAATCGACGCTAGCATAACCACCGATGGCAGCGACTATGACAGATCGATAGCAGAATATAGGTATGCATTATCTCTATTTCTTTTGTTCAGTCTTTTGACCATTTCTCCTTCTAGAAACACTCTTTTATCAACTAGTGGACTGTCATCCCTTAAGGAAGTCTTTGTGCTTCTAGGACCGAGCTTTGCTTGGTAGTCCACCTTACATCTATCTAATATTTTCTGTGTTTGAGTCTTATTCTATCTACAGGTGTCATCCTCCATAACCAAAGAGGAGCTCCTTCAATCATCTGGATACAGTATGCAAACTTCATTCAAGTACGTACAAACCCCTAACCATTATCTTAGTTTTTTATTTCTTCTGAATGTGAAAAGTGAAAAATAGTTAGAAACATTCTGGCAAGCCCGGTGGGACCCTAGAGTTTTCCTTGGGTTCATACTTTTTCTTCTAAAAGCAAACATTCATATAGGTGCATTAGATTCCTTCTTGCATCCTTCTTCTATCTCTTTATTTTGAAAAGACATCATAAGCGAAAGTTAAAAAGAATCTCTTTCTTTTTCTTCTTGTCACCTTTCCTTCTTGCATCTTAGAGTAGTGAAGTTCATACTCTTACCCTTTTCCTCACTTGTTTACATCCAAACAAAACATTTTGATTTGGGCTTAAAATCTATTGCATCTCATTTCTGCCTAAATGCATACTTAGCTCTCACATCTAGTAATAAAAAATGTATTATGAATAAATCATAGTGAACTTATGTTACACGACTAGACCACTATCACAAATCAAACATCTAAACATACCTAAGACAAGGTCTGACTAGGATTTCATCACCTAGTGGATACCTTACCCTTCCTGGTAATCCTACTTGGACTTCACTACCAAGGGGAGAATCCACTCTGTTCTCTAGCAGAGTATAAACTCTAGGGGAAGTATATACTGGCTAAGCAACCCAGCTTATCTCTGGGCTCATGAAGTGAGGGGAGCTTGCTCCTTAGCCCCAGGCCATGTACATAACCTAATACAAATTTTGAGTACCAAAACTAACCTAAAACCAATCTTAGACTGCTTCTTCTAGGACCCATTCTAAAAGCCCAACTTCCCAAACACACTCTTCTAAGGCATAAGCCAACAAGACTCTAAAACTTATTCTTAGGAATTTAACGTTTAGAGTTTGCTTGTCTTCATCTATTTTTATGTCTCTATTTGGTTTTTTGAGCTGGTGAAGTCACATTCTGAGCTTCAATAACAACTTAGGACTTTCTTCTTTCTTCCAAAAACTTTTAGTTTTTTGAAGGTTCTAGAAACACACAGTTATCGACATCGGTTTTTCCACCGATGTCGGCAACTATCTTCACTGACATCGGTTATCTGACCGACATCGGCAATTTTCTTCACCGACATCAATTTTTCCACTGACGCCGGTCACTGTCAAAAATTTTCTTCTCAAAATAACAAGTTAAAAACCTGACCTTTTTGCTATTAAAAACACCAACTCTAGTTTTCTGAGGCTGAAACATATAGTTTTAGAACCAAAATCTTTCTTGCCTTGGATGGTTTTGACATGTAGTCAAATGAAAACTCTTGTTGACCACGCAAGGCAACAACCACTCCCATCTTCACCTTCTATATCAAGTCCTCTAATGGAGTATCATTCAGAGACTAAATGAACTCCTACCCAACCAACCCTAACTCAACCCCCTATTGTTCCCGAAGGGGACCAAGACTTTGAAAGGTTCCTTGACCTCAATGTCAAGGCCCTTCAACACTATCTTGTGAGAAGTCAAACACGAGACTCTTTAGGAAACCCAGTTTATGGGATGATAACTTCCTTAGTTGAGACAGTAGTCATATCAACTACCTTTGTAATTCATCCCATAGACAACCAAGCCATTGCCTCAACTAATAACTCGACCATGACCAATCTTCAAGGTGTGGCTTTTCCTTCTATTTTTGGACCTACTTCCATCGGGGTTTCGGTGCCCCATCAAACACAAACTATTCAACAAAGTTCTACACCATTCCAAAACCTAATTGTCTCCATCCCACCTACTCTTGCACCCATCAAAACAAGGGTGGCTACTCATCCTTTGGCTAATGTTGCCACCATCTAACCACCTCTGGCAACATCAAGCCAAGTTGTGCCTCCTAATTTCATGGCACAACCACCCTTGGCTTTGACATCAGTCCCTATGACTAGTTACCAATGTGTTGTGCCTATACAAGCGCAACCAACTACATCATACACCCCTCCTCACACCCTCCAAGTTCCCTACAACATAGGGGACACCCCACCTACAAATCCACCAACTGATCTAATCAAGATGTTGATGGACAAAATGTCTAATCTTGAGACATCTATTTCAGGTTCAAGAAATGTCCTCTCATATGAACAAATTTGTAATGAGCCCATTCGTCCTTCAGTACCAATCTGACCATATCCTAGTCAGTGGGAAATTCCCAAGTTTACTTGTTTCCATAGTAAGGAAGACCCACAACAACATTTACAAGTGTTTAGGCACACTTGTTACCTTATAGCCCATGATGATGCGTTATTACTACGCACATTTTCCATGTCACTTTATGGTGATGCCCTCAGTTGGTATAATTCTATTACTAGTCACTCTCTTTTTACATTCACCCAGCTAGCTCAACTTTTCCTTGACCACTTTTCGATCAACATCACCAAAAAGGTCTCCATCATAGACCTTTACTCTATCAGACAATTTGATGATGAATCCATTGCTAATTTCATTGCTTTATGGAGAAGTTTAATCAACCAACTCTCCTTTTTTTTACCTCAACCCGAGCTCATTGAGCTCTTTTCACAAGCATGTGCCAAACACATTCCATCTACTTTGTGGGTCCAAATATTCCATACATTTGATGAAGATTTCACCATGGCTAGGAAGCTTGAACTTTGTGTTGTCGAAGAAAATAAAGTCAAATTGTGAAGTAAAAACCCCAACGTAATAAGGGATCAACAAATGTTATAGTCGTTAGACCATCATCTTCAACAGTAACCAACCAATCTAAACCTTCCACATCTCAAAGTATTACACGATAATTCCAACAATGATACATATAGCGTCAATATACTCCACTAGGAGAATCATACGCATCTATGTTGGATAAACTTGTCAAATAGGGAGTCCTCAAACTCCCCCAAATTTGACCACCACCTCAATTTTATCCTTCATGTGCCATCCCTGCATGGTACAGGGAGAATGACTTCTGCAATTATCACCGTGTCAAAGGCCATGACACAGAAAATTGTAAGACTCTCAAGAACATCATTCAGGACATGTTAGATAAAGGTGATCTTGTCTTGGATAATCCAAATGCACCACCTAACCAAAACATAGACATCTTTAGACAACCTTTTCCTAACCATCCCCTAGCCAAAACAGCGTGCAGACCATTGCCGATGACTCCCAAGAGCGTAATATATGCATAGTCAACACAGTCTCACCTCTTATGTCTAACCAACCTCTCTCACAGTCTGAAGAGGTTAGTCAACCCTTTGGTCCATCACAGGAAGAAGAGCCTTCTTCTCCCACTTCTCTTCCACAGGTGGATGAACCTTCTACTCCTATTAGTTCTCCATCGACCTCTCTTATATTGGAGGATGCTTTGCCCATACCAACACCACTAGCCCCACCTTCGTCCTTCCTACTACCAATGGAAGACCTTACCTTTCCTGCTCCTCAACCACAAGTAGAAGACACAATCATCCCTGCCCTTTATCCTCTTGAAGAGTCACATTCTCCAATTCCTTCTCCACCAAGAAAAGAACTTGTCTCTTCACCTACTTCAACTGAAGACGATCTAGTTATGGCTCTCTCACACCTTATGCCCAAGAATGCTGCATCTAACACATTTTTGATCTCATAACCACCCACATCTGCTAAATAACCAAGGCCTCATCCAACATCTTCCAAACCATTCTCTCGATTGGTGGAGAAACTAAGACTTCTCCATTTGATGAAATTAGAGCATGAGGCATTATGGAAGCAACTCAAAGCTCCTCACCTTACACATCCTATTTCATCCCGTACTGTCGACCCTTCTATGACAAAATCTCCAAAAGTCTCCAACAAGGACCAAGCTTTTATTTCTAAAACTTAACCATCCACGTCTGAACCTAATCCCTCACAAACATTCACCATACCAACACTGGTTAAAACCCTTGGTTTTCACCCCATATCGAACCTCACTCACCCACAAGTGAAGGTAGACTTGAACCTTGCCTCGCACAAAAGTAGTCCTCACACTAAACTAAAGAAGGCTACTAAACCACATCGGTGAACTCCTCCTCCACCATCATCATTGCCCTCCATTGTGGGCCCTCATCCTTTTACCATAACAGGAGTGCTCCCACCTCCAACTCCTAACCAAAACAAGTTGCCTCCATTACTCCCTTTACCCACCACAAACCTACCTCCTCTAAAAAATTTATCACCCCACATAAAGAAAGTGTCATCTACACAAGTGGCCGCACCACCAAGCCAAAAGGTGGTACGGAAATCTCCCTCAAAAACTCTCCAACAACAGTCATCAACACCTAGTGCATCAACAAGCACAGACCCATTAGTGGGTTCATATGCTTTGATACTACGCTGATTGTTACAATCCTCTAACATCACTCTTTCGCTTATTAAGCCATACCAACCTCTCAAACCAAAACCATCTTAGTTCGATGACACTAAAATTTGTGCGTATCATCGCACACCTAGACATGACACTTAGCATTGTTGTGCTCTTAAGGTTGTCATCCATCAACACTTGAAAAAGGGCACTCTTCTCATTAAGGACCCCTTTGATAAATCTCCAACACCATCTCATGTATTCCAACCCTTTTCACCGTCACACTCATCAACTCTCAAATCAAAACCATCTTGGTTCGATGACACTAAATTTTGTGCGTATCATCGCACACCTAGACATGACACTGAGCATTGATGTGCTCTTAAAGCTGTCATTTGTCAACACCTAAAAAAGGACACCCTTTTCATTAAGGATCATCTTGACCACCCTTTTGACAAACCATCGACACCATCACATGCCTCTCAAACATCCTCACCTAAATCAAGAGCCCATCATCAAGACTATGGTTCCTCTATCACCTTTAACCCCTTTATTTGAAATCAACACCATCAATGTGGCCAACAGGTCACAAATCATGAAGGATAAAGGGAAAGAAAAAGTTTCTTTCCCTCAAACATATCCATTCATCAAGCCTCCTCAACCAACACAACCCAAGATTTCAATCTTGGGCACATCCCATCCAACATCTTTGAAGCCAATTCATGACCCCATGGTGAAACAACTTCACCAAACCCCCATGAAGACATCTTTGTATGACCTCATTCAAAGCTCTCCACAACATCGACAAGCCTTAATCAAAGCCTTATAAGTAGTGGAGGTTCAACCTGAAGACTCCCAACCACTAGCTACCTTAGTCTAATCATTACCAACCATTGCCTCCATTGCCCTCCCTAATTTTGAGATTCCAAAGTCCAACTTGGAAGATCAGGATCTTGTCCTCTCAAACTAAAGCCTATCAGGCAAAAAGCTTCACAAGATTCATCCTCACATCGTATTCCTTGTCGAAGAGTAGCTTCATCATCTTCTCTTCATCTCATTTATTCAACTCATTGATTATCCACAATTGGTATCAAACATTGTCCCTGTCACAAAGCAATTGGGGGAATTTGACTCTATCCTGACTATCACGACCTCAACCAAACATTGACCAAATATCAACCAACCAAGCATTGAATAAACATCAACCAACCAAGCATCAACCAACTTCTTAATCATATCCAACATGTGACCAATATGGAAAGAACCAAATGGGGCAAGTTTGTTCCTAATTGGCTCGGACCTTACATCATAATGCACAAGTATGGATTAGGGACTTATCATTTGTCTTCTCTTTAAGGCTGACTAGAACCTGAGCCCCTTAATGCCTTACATCTGTGACCATTCTACTATTAATCAAGTACCCATTCACTTGATATTTAACTTGAGCTCGTCCCTTGAGCAATCCCTGTCATTTTAATTCTCATTTATTTCAACCCTATTCCCCTAAACAAACACTATGTAACACTTTTATAAAGTATGAATGCTTTTTCCTAATAAAAGGGAACCCTCTAAACCTCTATAGTCAAGTCCATGACCAAAAATTTAGTCAAAAACAAAAAATATGAAATTGGGATGCCTATTCAAAGGTCATAAAACTATAAATGTAGACTGCTCCCTCGAAGGACAACTGCATAATTGTTGTAATTGATAGACTGCTCCCTTGAAGGATAGATATTCAAAGACTTAAATGTATAAAGCAAAAATATAAACCACTCCCTCGAAGGATGGCTATGCCTAAAAATCTTGCTACAAATAACACTCTCTTAGAAGATTCCCGCATTGATCAGCTTCACAAATGACCACAAAACAAAATGACATCCCATGTAGACTTCCCGCATTGATCAGTCTACCAAAAAAAAAAGTGTCATGGACTTGACTTATAGTCATTCTCAAGGTCTCCTATAAGAAGGGGCAAAGTTATCTCTACTAAAAAGGTGTTACCCTATCCTAACATATCACATCACCTACTCAAGGGATTTTGAGCTCATTTTAATGTCAAAGTGATTCGATTACTTCTCTAACACAACCAATGGTCAACAACGTAATGCATGAACAGGGCTTTGGTTTCTAAAAACCCCCTACCTATGCTAGCATTATGGTCCTTGTCAATGAACAGGAAAAATGCCTTTCACTTCCTCCATACCTTTGTCACATTCAACCAAACCAAACCAACCAAATCTTTTTTAGACCACTAACGTTCTCATAGCCTATTCACACTAGTTTCTATGGAAGCTAATACACATGGAAACTATCGACCACACAATTTATGTCAAGCATTAACCATTACTTGTTGAAGCATAAATTGACTCATTTCATTTTTAGCATACGCCATCACCAATATGGAAAATTGCTAGGGATGAAAAACCACAACTAATGTTACAGAATACACCATCACATAATATGGAAAAGGCTGTAACATCATCATACCCTCATCATTTATAACCTGACCAAACCAACTTATCAACCAGCTTGAACTACATTGGTTTGAGGCCCTTCAAATAGGGGCTATGTAAGCAGCACTCAGATGACATGATGTCTTCTGGGGTTAGCTCATCCACATCCATTTGTTCATCTACTTGGACAAACCATTTCACCTTTAACCGTGACTTAACCTAGTCTGACCCCATCCACAACTGACCCTCTTCCTCCCTTTTAGGGAGAACTACATTAGACTGAGGCCCTTCCAACAAGGGCAATGTAGGAAACACTCAGTTGACATGGGGTCTTCTGAGGTTAGCTCGACCATTCCTTCATCCATCCATCTAATGGACCAACTATCTATACCAACTCAAAATCATGACCAACAACCTTGGAGATCGTGACTATCTCCTCAGACCATGACCGCTTTTGAGACAACTATGCCTTGGTTGTTTTGATTGCATGTCTGCTACCTCACGAATAGATAGCAAAATTTTTTGCAACCCATATTATGACCCTCACACCTATTTTTGGATCGCAAGCAAGTTGATCCCCAATATTTGTGACATTTTTGTGTTTTCCAAGAGCACTTCCTGAGCCTGGGATACTTAAAACACGATGACCATTGGAGCTACAACTTTGATCATTTAACCTAATCAGCTATGACTAAATGCTGGGGACTGGTTATTTCAATTTTAGCACTCCTCGACCCTTGACTTGCGACAATTTGACCTGACCATCACGTGAAGTGGTATACGTGCAATCTAAACTTTTGTAGTGTTCACACTCAACCTTCACCATATCCATCCACTCTCTATCAAATCAACACCTGATATTAGTTTACCTTCTGTCGACTCCCACTTTGAGGGGGAATACCTCATCCCATACCTCAGGGCAATCTTCCTCTTATTTTTGGTCTTGCAGTTCATCAAAACAACCAATAGGACAAAAATGACCTCATCCCATACCTGGGGTAATCAACTCTTTTTTTTTGTCTTGCAGTTCATTAGAACAACCAACAAGACAAAAATGACATTATCCCATACCTGGGGCAATTTTCTCCTATTTTTGTCTTGCAGTTCGTCAAGAACAACCAACAAGACAAAAAGGGGCAAATATAGACACCAAAATTGTGTCTACTCCTTGGTCAACTCCCCCCTTGGTCCCTTTGGTCCACTTATAAACACTCCTAACCCACACACTTATTAATTTAAAATAAAATACCTATTTTAAATTAATAACACCTCACCCATGACACATCACCCTTGACACCTCACCCTTGGATTCCTCACCCTTGGATACCCTCATTTATCACCCTATGACTAATCATTCAAACTCTCTCACTAATCCCCATGCCTATTAAACCCTCCTTCAACTGTTTAACCATGGCAATTAAACTCAACAGATGGAAGAATGGGCAAAAGGCTAAAAATAGCCTTTTTACCCATCTTCTAGCTGCCAATGTCGGTTACCCATTAGCTGATGCCGGTGGAATCACTGACATCAGTTGCTTAAAACCAACTTGCAAGCTGAATGGAAAAGGAATCATAGACCTGAATGTGAATTCTCTTACTTTGAATCCAACTTCTCTCTCTCTCTCTCTCTCTCTCTCTCTCTCTCTCTCTCTCTCTCTCTCTCTCTCTCTCTCTCTCTCTCTCTCTCTCTCTCTCTCTCTCTCTCTCTCTCTCTCTCTCTCTCCCAGACACACACCAAGTATCACAGGCTACAGGCACTCTGTAGAAATAGCTCTAGACTTTGGGTTAAAAACATTGTAGGAAGTCTTCTACATTAGCTGCATCAACAACAAGTCTTCTACACTCTTTCTTCAGCGAACCAGAGCTAAGTGTTTCTTCTGCCCTTTCATTTCAATAGTTTAGAAAGCATCAGTAATTAGTTCTCTTTTTATTAGTTCTAAGCACTGTAGACTAGACCAAGCCTGACTTTCTTCCAAGAGAGGCTAAGAGGCCTTCCCCATATCCTTACTCCTTTTGACAACCTATCCTCTACCCCTTGTCCCTCTTAAGACTCTATTGGCTTCTCTGCAATCTTGCACAGACCTCTAGACCCAGACAGACCTTCCAAACCCCTCTGTCAACCACAACCCTATCCAAAACTCACCCAAGGCCATTGCCCTGATCGACATCAACCACTTCCCCTACCGACGTCATCAGACTAATCGACGTTGGCAACTTGACCAACCGATGCCGGCATAACCACTGACGTCGGTGACTATGATAAATCGATAGCAGAATATAGGTATGCATTATCTCTATTTCTTTTGTTTAGTCTTTTGACCATTTCTCTTTTTAGAAACACTCTTTTATCAACTAGTGGACTGTCATCCCTCAAGGAAGTCTTTGTGCTTCTGGGACTGAGCTTTGCTTGGCAGTCCACCTTACATCTATCTAACATTTTATGTGTTTGAGTCTTATTCTATCTATAGGTGTCATCCTCCACAGCCAAAGAGGAGCTCTTTCAATCATCTGGATACGATGTGCAAACTTCATTTGGGTATGTACAAACCCCTAACCATTATCTTCGTTTCTTATTTCTTCTGAATGTGAAAAGTGAAAAATAGTTAGAAACAATCACTATAATTTTAATAGATACCATAGGTCAATAATCGATCAGTCGATAAAATGAAAATAATTAGCTCCATGGTAGAATTCACCAATGATGTTAAAGAGTATTAGTTTCTCATTAAGAACTTATCATATATTACTAGATTTAGAGAGTGTTTATACTATTACTGGTCCTAATATCCCCGTTGAACCTCCTTGGCAATAAGACATTTATAACTATTTTAATGATTAAGTTCTTCTTCCAAACCTTTCCAAGAATCATAAGAAAATTTTCCTTCATCATATAGACTATTATACAATCCTTGAAAACATGCTTTATTGTAGGGGCTATGATGGAATGCTTCTTCATTATTTATCTTTAGGAGAATCAACATTAGCACTTAAAGAGGTCCATGAAGGAATTTTTGGGGCCCATACTAGTGGCATAGTATTTGAAAATAACATCCTTAGAATGGGATACTACTAGCCAAAGATGGAGATATATGATTGTAAATACATCAATAAGTGTGTTTCCTACCAACAACATGGTAATTTGATACACATACCTTCGTTGTTGCTATAACCGATTACTACACTTTGGTCATTTTCTACATGGGTCCTTGATCTCATCAAGGAATCAAAACCAACATCTTATAATGGTCATAAACACATTATTACTACTATAGAGAATTTTATTATTTGGATTGAGGCCATTCCTCTCACTTACATAACCAAGAAGTGAATTATCATGTTTATCCATTACCGTATCATATGTCATTATGGTATCCCTACTTGAATCATATCTGATAATGGAGGTTCATTCATGAATAAATATGTTAAATTCCTCTAAACCCTGTTTAAAATCAAACATAAAAAATCCACACCATACAACTCATAATCAGTGGTCAAGCTGAGACATCCAATAAAACCATTGTCATAATCTTTAAGAAGTTTGTTAATGATGCTTTCCATTATTATCACTTGTAAATATTTCCTTCCCTTTGGGCTTACCATACTAGTCATTGTACCAATATATAAACCACTCTATATTCCATGGTATTTATCATAGAGGATATTATCCCATTTGAGATTGAGGTACCTTCATTACAGCTATATTTACAACAAATTATTGATGATGAAAACTATACAATTTCTAGGTTTTAAGAGCTGGAACTTCTTGATGGTAAGAGTTTAGCTTCCCTAGACAATTTAAGAGCATATCATAATAGGTTGCATCACAACTATAAAAAATGCATTCTACTTTGCGATTTTAAATTTGGTGACTTGGTCCTAAATGAGAAGAAAAATAATACCAATGTTGAATGTAAGAAGGGTAAGTTTTAGCCCAATTGGCTAGGCCTATACCTAGTTATAAAAAACTATGGTTTAGGGGAATATCAATTGGCTACTCGAGATGGTGAAGAAATCACAAAACTAATGAACATTGTACATCTCAAGCATTTCTATGATCAACAACCTTTTGAACCATTGTCTATAAGAGCCCTTACTTGGAGTCACCCTGTGCTAAAATTGCTTATTTTTTCATCATACCTATAACCTTGACCGTTGTAACCTAGACCATTGTAACTTGGACCATTATAACCTAGACCATTTATATCCCACTATACCTAGAGTAATCTTAATTGGACTATTCTAATTTTTCCCCTAACTATTTATGATCCTGATTATTCTTCATTAACATTTTGCACACCTTCAAGGACCATTTTATGAGGTAATTTCACTTGATCAATATCTATAGCTTCTTTTGTAGATAAGTGTACTAAGGTATGTTAGCATATGGTTTTTTCATGCTGGATGGTTCCTTGGGAATTCTTCGATACTGCATCATGTTTTATCCTTATTTTGTTATTGATTGGTATTTTTTGTTACCTTAATATGGTCATTGAGACACACCCATTGTGGCTAGTTAGCTATCATTTTAAATCTTACCTATGGAAGTGCATCTCCTAAGCTAAGTGGTTCCATGTACCTTTTCTCATATTTTTTTGTTAATTATCTAAAATACACAAAAAATATTAGAAATTGATAAAATAAAAGACCACAAACATTCCCAACTCATGAAGATAGGCTTATAATCTCCATGGGAGTCATAAAGTCATGCCATTTTCTGGGGTTGGATTTCATTTTTATTTCATTCCTTCAATGCAGGACATTTTGATCCTCAATGCTCTCACCATTTTTCAATTCACCATTATGTGCATTATTCATTTGAACAAGATAAATTATTGCACCCTTAGTTTAAGCCATGATTTTATCATTTTGTGAGAAACCTAAGCCACACTCTCACCATTTTATGAGTTAGGACATTTATAGCATTACAAAAACATTCTAAAAAATATATAAAATACCAAAAAACACAAAATCTTGAAAATTGGCTTAGAATTTCCATGTGAGATATAAAATAATAAAATTGTTTGGGATGGGCCATCTTATTTATTTAGTTTATTTTTGGCCTACCTTGGTATTTTTAATCCCATTTTTGGGAGAACTACATCAGCGTAAGGTATGCATGGACTATGTAGGCAACACTTGGATACATGGGGTATCTTAGGTTAGCTCAGTCGTATCCTCCTTTTTTTTAACCAATTATTTGCCTTAAGGATCTTAAGATTCCTATACTATTTTAAAAGTGACCACTTGTATTTTAGTTTTATCATCCTTACTAGCCTTAGCTGTACACTCTCACTATTTTGTGAGTCCCCATTATGTGTATTATTCATTGGAATTATATGCATTCTTGTACCCTTAGAATTTATTATATTCTTGTTATTTTGTGAGACCATTCCCATATTATTCTACACCACAATCATGTTTCAATGTCATTAATTTTATTCTATCCCATATCTTAGGATAACTACATTTGGCCTAAATTTCATGTTAGATCTTACATCCATGGAGCTATGTAGGCAATATCCACTTGCCTAACACATCTAGAGTCAATTCGAATAACCCTTCCCTTTTTTCTATTCCCTTTATTTTGTTTTTTTTGTGTCATTATTTCCCTATCACCTGGGGGAAATTTTGTACCCATTATCCTTATGTTGTTATACCAATGTCATTATTACCTAGTTTAGGGGTCATCTTGTTGCCAAGAATCACACCTCTGTTACACGTACATGAAAAATTTATTGTCTATTTGTACTAAAATTATGATTAATCATTAATTTTTGTATTTATATTTTTTTAGATTTGTAAACATTCATACTACTTGATTGATTGCTTTATCTTACTATTTTTTGCTTTTGTGTGTTTTGCTTATTAGGTTATTAGTTTATTTTGAGTATTGTGTTTGAATAAACTTTGTAAACATTTTGAGTCTAGCCTTAAATTGGGCTTGAATTGTTTACATTTGTATTTGAATTATTTTTATAGATTCTTTATGTTTTAATACATTCCTTTTCTCACTTAAGTCTTGATGATTCATATCTTTATTTTAAGTTGGTTATATTTTGCATTTAAAAACTCTTTTTCTTTTTCTTTACTTTGGTTTTTGTTCAATTATAAATGCTTTCAACTTTTGATTTGATATTGTGTATCATTATTTTTAGTTATAAATATTCACATTTAAACTAGTACATTCACAAATGAAATACAATGTTATCATAGGTTATTCATACTTATGATTTATAATTTCATTTTTCCAAAGTAAACACAAAGTGATCTAAAGTCCAATAGTCAATGTGATGCTAAAGAAAATATCTACCAATATTATCCCACATATCTAGGTCATACTTATACTATCATACACATAACAAAGGCCAAACTTTTGAAACAAATAAGACTCTCTATATAGGACGTGTATCTCTTGACATACACATTAAGTCATACTAGCCCTTTATATGATTAGTTTAGGATGTGCATCTCATAAACTATCATTTAATATCTAGTCATAAATCAAATAGAGTAGTAAATAAATCAACATCCACATGCTAACTAAGGATGCACATCTCCTAACACTAGAATATGACCTCATAATCCTAACAAGAGAAATAAGGATCATGCAACATAAATAATATTAATAGTCCATGTACAAGTAGCTATGAGCCAAAAATAAATATCATACATATCCCAAAATCATGTTTTTATCCATTGAGAGAATATATATGCATCTCATACATAATATGGAGATACAAAATTAACTATGATCTTGTCCATCCCTTGAGGGACTCTACTAAAAACTTTAAACCATACTTGATACTAGTTATGATGGTGGATGTGACAGTGGTAGACCCATCACTAACTACTATGAAGTTGGTATTGCCACTAAATACTTTGACTCAATCATATATTATACTTAGAGGACCTACTAGCCCATTGTGATCTCAAACAATCTCTGAATAATGGAAATCTCCTCTCTACCAAGACTGTCAATTCATACAACCTAAAGTAGTAGGTTATCTCATCCTTAGTATGTAGAATATTTTCCTTCATGCATAAGGTATCATTCTTGGCTATAATCATGTCAACCAAGTATTTTGATAAACCACCATATATAACGACTAATTAAGCCTTCTTCCCCTCTACCTAATATATCAACCATTCTTGATCACCCCAAGCCCTGTCTCAATTGTTGATCACTGTCATAAGCTCTGTCTCTCAAGTAGCCAACTAGGCATGTATGTTTGTTAGTTGGGCCACGTATCCCATATGTACATTAATATTGGAATCTCCTATACCACTATAATCATACCAATATGGAAGAATCATTCACTCTTGTTCAGAACAAGAAGGCTACTAACAAGATCCATCAAAATAACAACCTCTAGGGGAATTGTCCCCTATGATGGTATTAGTTGTGATACTAGAGTCTTTGATATTTATACTCATACTCTAAGTTTTGGGGGCCAATATAGGTCATCTAATGCATCAATATATATGGTCCCGTCAAACCCTTCAAGGCCCATGATTCCCAATAAATCCTCTAGCATATCTAGTTGATCGGTTGACATCTAAGTGATCCTCTGGCCCTAAATAGGCACTTGTAATATCCTATGAACATCCTTGAAGTTAATTTTATCCTCCCTAGTTATAAAATATAAGTTCAAGGTATTTGAATTCCAATTCTCTATAAGCACCAAAAGATAGGCTTGATTTACATGAATCATTAGCAACCGATCTAGGTGATATAACTCTACTGCCTCTAGTACAAGAATGAGCTCATCTATCTAGATGCCCTATTTCCATAACACTCAAGATCATCACTCACATGTCATAATGACCTAAAATCACTCCTTAAATTCAAAACATAAGGAACCAAGTCAATCATTTTTACTCTAATTCATCAAGTTTACTTAAATTCTTCTAATTTCGTGCCTAGACTAATCTTCTATTAGCCCCATTTTCTCTTCTTCTACCTCATTGGGTATTTCTATCAGCCTCACTATTTTCTTGGTGATCTCACCATTTAGTAGGTAAATATCACTATTTCTAGGGTTTAAGAACTCACCAATTATTAGGGCATCCTCACGATTTGGTAGGGTGACCTTGCTATTTTTAGTGATCTTACCATTTAACTTGGGAATCTCACCATTTGACTGGTGATTTCCATCAAAATTGGTGAGGTAAATAATTAAGTGGTGACCTCAAAATTTTGTAACATGACCCCATAAAGGATCCCATGACCTCACCATTTTTGATGGTGACATCACCATTTTTAGTGGCAACCTCATTGTTTGCCAAATTCTATAAATGGTAGGATTTCCTAAACTCCTACTTCAACCTAGTAATAAAAGCATTCAATGTAGAAATTAAAACCCAAATAAGGTACTTATTGATGATCTAATACTTGGTGGTCATTGGCACTCTCACACATGCTCCCCAAGGTGTTGATGATATGGGATATTGACCATTTTACTCACCTTCCTCGTGCACAAATATCAAAGCACAAGATTGGAATAGTGGAGGGTGAAAATGAATCATTTTTACTCCCTAGGGGTGAACTTATAGTAATTTTTTTTAAATTTTCACCCCCTGAGCTTATTATAAGCCCATTTATCTTCCTTGAATAATAAAAGGAGCCTTGTTCATCCATTTTTCACAACAATTTATTCTAATTACTTTATTTTTCAGCCTCCTTCACAAATTATGTGATTATTTTTCTTTTGATTGAGGGCCAATGCATGAAATATTAAATTATTTCTATCATTCCCTTGAAAAGGAATCATAGGACACCCAAACACTATTTGAGGCATTTTCATAACCTAGTTTCTCTATGATTCATGCAAAATTTAGTGAAAAGTAGGAATGAAGTTATTTATTATAATGTTAATCAATCTAAGTGAACTTTTTATTCTTTAAAAATATATTACTTTGACCAAATTTGTCATCATTCCTTCTCAAATAGGGGCAAAATGTAGACATCCAAATCTTATCATTATTCTGCTAAAATTTCAAATATGAACGACATTCCACAACAAGGCATAATATAGACTAAAATCACTAAAATGCTCTACTTCATATGCACACATTATGTACATGTACCAATTTATACTCATGTATCCTTTAATGGGGTAATGCTTTTTATTTAATCATTATATTTTCCCAATTCATTTCATGTCAATTTTTCAACCAAGTAAATTGTCATTTTAAACCATTTAAATGTTGTAATTAGTTTACACATGCCATGTGCAAGTGTTGATTTATGCCTAAGTGTCCTTGAATGGGGTAATACACCATTTAAAGTTGCTATCATTATCTAATTCAAATCCTATCAAATTATAACCAAGGAAACTGACATTTTTGACCATTTTGATTAATTGTGTGACCAATTTCCAATAATTCCAAAATACTAAGTAAACTCATTAAGCAAATCAAATCAGATTAAGAGCTTAAGTGGGAAATCTATGGAAAGTTATTGAATATATATTATTGGAAAATTGTAATTTAAAATATTTTGGCCATGACATCACCTATGACATCATCAAAAGGGTATAATAACTAGCCATTAATGGAGTTAAATATTAGGTTTAAGACAAACTATGTGTTATTAATGTTCCCTTATTCCAAAATATTAATGTCTTTGTCCTCCAAAATTGAATTAATCCTTGGCCACACATCTTGATCTCAAGATGGGTGTTCATGGTTGATTTTCAACATTTTTGGAAAAGCTATAAATATATGAGGCATGACCATAACTTTTAAGCTTTAGTTGTACATTATTATTATTATGCATAAATAGATTCAAGAGAGACTAAGAGTTTTAGTGAAAATAACCTATGAAAAAATATTACTATAAGAGATTCACTAAATCTTCCAAATTGATGAATCAACGAGCCAAAGACATTGGTGCTAGAAGAGATAACAAAGGCACTTTCCCAATTGCATTGACAATGACTTGGATCACCACATCTAGGCATATACATGTTTATGGTATGTCTTTGAAGTAGATCCACTATGGGATGGTATTGCATTTCTTGATCTCTTACTTATTTTATTGATTTAATTAACACCACCCATCGAGGGAGTGGGATTAACATGTTAGGTTCTTTATGCTTATTATTGGTTTTCCTTACTAACCTATGAACCTACTTGCTTTGTAATACTTCTCTATAGTATACTTTGCTTTCCAATATGAGATGGTGTACTTATCATTGTAAATCACCCACATGCATCAAGGATATTACATCTCATGAAGGTATATTATCATCACCAAGGGGTTCATTTAACTTTTGAAAATTATTATTAATCTTAGCCATTGGTACACTAGAATAGGGATATTTTTTAGGGAGGATTGGTTTGCTCTCAGTAACCTTTGGAGGGGTAATAGCTTGGACATGGTGAGAGGTAAATGGGATATGACCCTGGCATAGGTAGGATGAGAAACAAGTTTTGATATATTAAGGGGGTTGAGGGATATTTATTAGTATCTCTTTTTTTTTCAAAAAAAAAATTGCAAAGTATCACATGCTAATGGACTAGAAAATGCATTATTATCATGTGAATGTAAGTTATGTAAACTATGAATATAAGAATAAGTGTGTATGTGTTTTTTATAATTTGAACTAACATTTGATAAGCATTAATTTTGAAAATGAGGAATGTAAGTAGGGAGAGAGATGTAAGTAGTAGACTAACTACTTAATTCAAACTAATTCGTGCACCCTATATATTTTACTCCATTTTGGGCAAGTTCATACTACCCAATTGGTCATATTGGTTCCATAGGATGTTTATTATATTCCTCAATGATTTATATTCTTATATTTATGTTTTAGATTGATTTGATGAGATAATATCCTTAGTTTTACAAATTGGCTTCTTTTGAGATTGATAAGCATCTTGTACCATTTTCAGAGTTTCATGCTTTGTAAACAGTTCCAAGGGGTTGTGTTAAGTTCATTTACATGTTTCCAAATTTATCTTGATCTCCCTTCACCTTCCAATCTCATTTTTCAAGCAAATATTCTTTGAATTACAGTCATGTGTAACCTACCGGTCAGTCTGCCATGAAAATGCTCAAGTATAGTTGCTATGAAATCACATTAAAATGTATGTTTTTAGTGGGTTCCAATATCATCATAAGGATTTGAACTCATTTTCAAAATTTTGCAAGGATTTTCATGTATTTAATGAGGGATAAGCTATACACACTATCCAACTTCATGCTTGCTACCTACATACTAGTTTCCTACCATCAACATCTACCTATAAGTACCTCATAAGACTAGTCATATCGAAAGGGAATAGTGATAAAGAAGAGATTTTAGTTTCAATATTTTAGAGGTATCTTAAAACTTATGAAAGGATAAAAAGGTATTAAATTATTCAATACATCACTACCTACAATTTCACTTTATGGCTTGTGTATGTTGATGATTACCCATAGGTAGTACCTAAAGGCTATGAATATTTTGAATGGGAGAGTTGAAAACATGGTAAAGAGCCTTACAATTAATAATATGTGGTGAAATAATTTAAACTTGTTTTAAGTGTTAATGAGGCAAAAGGTATAAGGTAAACCATCTCCTATGATGATAATAGTGTTCATATCCACTTTCCCTAAAATTACAAAACAAAGCTCCTTAGGGTTTTGTTGATGTTTTGTGAAAGGGTTCCAAACGTCCTTCATGACTCTGACTATGTCTATATTATAGTATATATAAATGAAAAATAATATTAAAAATTGGAAGGGTAGATAGATAATTTATATTGGTCATTCAAAGGCTTAAATTTGCCTACAAAACTATTAAATTGAGGCATAGATATCTACAAGGCTAAACCCAAAAATCACCTTATGCTCTAGTTTGACCATACTAGATCATAAAAACTATGGTATTGGTTTCAAATGATTTAATGGAAACTCATGACCTAAAAATTTCTTAAAAGGAATAGATGTAATTTTATTTTCCTTGCATGGACACTCTCAGTCCATACACTGTGAAAATGCACACCTACAACTAGGGTATACAAACCAGTGAGCTAATATGAGTCTTAGGTTTGGTTTTAGGACACTAAAAAATAATTTAAAGATAGAGGAATATCAAGTGACATTTATGGATTAATGGGGAGCCTTTTTACATCTTATCTCAAGTATTAAGGAGCAAGGTAACCTATAGGCAAGTCAATAAAAAAGTGTCTTAATCAGCACCTAGAGAGGCTCAGTCTTGAAGATCAACATACATGGGTAAGGTTGGAGAGGGTTCACACATAATGGAAGATCATGTGAAAAATAAATCAATATCATGGTGAATTATTGAACAAAAAAAATATAAATACACACTTATACAAGTCTCCAACACCCCTGTACATACATGTAATAGAGTATAAGCTAGTGCAGGCAAGATAAGAGATGAGTTTGTTTAAGGAGAAGGAGTATATTAGGAGTTGTTTCAAATTTTAAAATATATTAAAAGATGTATATAACCTAAATAAAAATTATATACCAATCAAATGTGACCTAAACATGTCTTGATGCCTTAGACCTTTAAGGATACATATAGGCCTACCAAGCCTAGCTTAGGCCTAAAGTCCAAGTGGTGGTTATTACTAATTATAGTATAAAATAGGTGTTATAATTAATTTAATCATGTTTATATAGATATTTTATGTGTTTTAAATATATTAGGGTGAAAAGGAACCCATAGGAAAGCCACTTTTGGCTTGAAACCAATTCAAGCCGACACATAGTCAATGCTATAAAGTTTGCCTTGGGGTTCTTGATGTTTGAGGATGCTAGGGAGATATTTTTAACCTAAATTTTTTTGTATGGAGTCCCCATGAAAAAATAAACACCCTAATGTAATTTTTTTCCATGAAAATTTAAGGTACATATCCTCTATTTTATCTCAAAGGAAGGTCACTTTTAAGCCTACACAGAGGTAGAAAAGGGAGAGAATGTGACCTAAATGGGTATTAAGTGACTTGGAAACATCATATGATGATTGAGAATGATTTATTTACCTTTTATGATATGTAAATAGAATTAATTTTCCTAATATTGATGATAAATCACTAGAAAGGTTTGGTGTATAACTAAATGCAGTCAAGCCCCAAGGTTCCCAATTAGGCATGTTGGTGAGTGAGAGAAGAAGATGAACAAGGGTGATTGGAGGGATATGTAGTAGCTTTAAAGTGTCCCTAATGATACCAGGACCATTTAGGGACTTAAAACTTATCATTCACTTCCTCCCATAAATTTTCATGAGCAAATGATGCTAATTTTGAGGCCAAGTGTGCATGGTACATGGAAAAGTAGTTTTTTGGACAACAAATGATGATTGTTCCTTTCTAATTGATTCCAAAGGACAAGGACTAAAAATAATTCATAGATAGGAATGTTTGAGACCCAAAATTTCATTCCAATCATTATCCCTAATCCTATTTAGATGTGGGATGTTCAAATAGGTCTAAATCATGAAGGTAATTTTTTGAGCTAGATTGAGGATTTTCTTGCCACTTTTCATGAGATTTATGACTTGAATTGACACTTGGGATTATATAAATTGCATGGTTCATCCAATATTATCCTCCCATGCAAAATTAATTACTTATATTATATTTATAAGTGTCCATGTGACCCTTGGGCTTCTCTCTTCTTCTCTCACTCTCAAGTTCTATAAGAACTAACCATTTTGGCATTATATTAAGTACTCCACCTAAGTATGGTGAAACCCTTTTCAAATGTATAAATTTTGATAAATAATAAAAATTATTGTTACATCCTCTATGAATATTATTATTGTGTTCAATTGGATGATGAATCTTTCTTAGTGAAAACTATATATTCCTTAGCATGTTATTCCATTCTTTCACCTATTTGTAGCCTCTTCTTACAGGGCATGTGAAGTTTTCTAGGAGATGTTCATAGTTTAATTGAGTTTGTATATTAATTAGTGAATTCATATTCCTCTTTTATAATCCTTTTATCTTTTCACTTTCATCCATAACCTCACAATGTAACATTGATATAAGAAGATGAAGATTGGAGAAGTGTATTTTTAATTTGTCATTTGATTTCAAGTGTAATATGCATATGGTTGGATGTCATAATGTTATATTGTGTATCACCTCCCTTAGATTAGTTTTATTTTATTTATACTTATCTTTTTTCACCCTCCAAAATTTATTAGTAATTTCAATCCAAAGTGGTACATCAAGGGAGTTATCCCTATCTAGAGATTTACCTCATTCCCTAAGATGCCCACAAGCTTAGAGGTGATTCCATTGTGCCACTTGGATGAGGAGAGATTTTAAATATCCTAAAAGGGTGAAAATACAAGCTATAATAGTTTTTGGCATGCATAGTGGGACTCTTGGTCCAATAAGTTAAGAGATTTTTGGTGTTGTCTCTCAATAATCAGCCTTTAGAGGCATCTATCAAAGCATCAATGGTGACTCTAAAGATACAAACAGCCCAGGTTATCCTTTGAAGATTTTTATCAATGTATTTCTTTGTGTTATTTATTTTAATGAAGTTTTATGGATGATTTTGGTGTTGAGTTTTGTTCTCTACAAGCTAGTGAGACATTATAGGCTTGTGGCAATCCCTATCAATATGAATAAGTCCTTGGTCAATATTGTAATGATACTTACCAACCTCAATATGAATTTAATTAGCCTAAATATTATCCTTGTTAGCCCATGCATGAAGTATATTAGTCCTATAACTAGCCTCCTAAATGTTTTGCTTCTCCTATTCAACATAGTCACTTCTCAAGCCAACTCATTTTCACTTTCAAGAAGACCCTTTTAGGATATGAGAGGTACATGTTGGATCTTGAAACACAAAGATAATGTGGTATATATATTCCTAATCATGTTACTCATAAGGTGAGAGAAGCATTAGATTTGGTCAAAAGAGAGTGGGTACCTATTGAGAGAGACAATTGGCAAAGGCTCACAATTGAGATGCTTGATGTGAGTGGTCTAGTTTCTTCCTTAGAGGATAGGCTATGAATTCATGAAATGAAACCTCACCATACCTATCAGATTTCATATCCACTTCCCCAAGTTTTCTACCAGCCATACATGACCCCTAATCATGATACAAATCAATCCTATCAAAGTAATCATTTTACCAATCAGTTGGAAGAGAAAATTGAAAAGAGATATCTTGTGTTTGAATCTAATCTTGATAGGTAGATTGAGTTGGAAAATATACATATGTAGTAGTCTATGTTGAAAAAAAAAGAAATTTATTTCAAACCCTAATTTACCTCTCACATTGTATCCTCACCACCTTAACAAGAGACATCTAATCCTAACATTCTAAGCTAGAATAAGATAATGGAGTCATGGGGAAAGAAAAAGAAGAAAATTCTTGAAAAATAATGTGAAGTTGAGAAGACTCTTGATCCTATATAAACTCCTCCCATCCTTCCTCAATAAAAGTACTCTAATCATAATATCCTAATCTGGAGCAAGATAATAGAGTCATGGGAAAAGAAGGAAGATATAATCATTGTTAAAGAGTGTGAAGTGGAGAAAGGAGTTAATCCTTTGCAAGTCATTTCCACCCTTCCTCAAGAATCTTCTTGTGTTCCATGGCAACCCTCATTCATTCCATGTGCTCATGATGATTCATATGACCTTAAATAAAATATTTTCCAAGATAACCTAGCTAAGTAAATAGAGGAGTTAGAAGAAAAGATGAAATTGTTAAGTCAAGGTGTGATGGAAGGTTTAGACCCAAAAGAAGATCCTATGCCTATTACCAAAGAGCCTCTTAATTTTCATTCTCAATCTAATTTTGATCCCTATGTCCCACCTCCACCAACTTGTTCCTTTTGTCCTCATCCCATCACCCTTTGCATTGATGGACCTATGGTGTGGGAGCCTAAAGAAGAGTAGTTGGTTGAAATAAATTCAAAACTCTTACTTGAAGAGAATTAAACTCCTTGGTATCCTCATTGGGATATGACACCAAATTTCAAGATGAATAGTCTTGGCATCACCATGAAGGAAGTTGAAGATCATGAAACCTTTGAAAAAAAAGATCATATTATGATAGTTGAGTTTCAATTTGAAATCCCTAAAGAGGTCTTAAGTGATGAAGAAGAGCTAGGTTATTATGTTGAATCTCCTTGTTTGGTTAATAATGAAGAATGTTTTCTTTGTGGAAAAGAGAAAATCTTGGAAAAAGAGCCTATCTTGATAAGATCAAGTGAAGATGAACAAGCTCAATTAATGGATGATCAAGAAGACCTCATGAGTGATTATGAGGAAGAGATCACCATAGGGACTCCCCTTGGTGAATAAAAGGAAAATCATAAAGATCTTGCCTCCATATTTTAGGGGATGTGTATCTATGAGGAATGCACCCAAGATTTGAAGAAAGAGCTACATGAAAAAGACTCCATGTTTGATCATGAGGTTATGGATGACCATTTAAAGATTGAAGAGGTAGTGGTTCTAAAGGATGTGTAGAGTAAATTTTTACTCTACATTACATTTAAATATTTAGTCGAGCACTACAATTTTGTTTCCCGCATACCTTTGTCATGGTGGTAGAGTTTTAGAGTAGGGCACACATTTCTTTTCTGTCTAAGTGTCAAAGTCGAGCAGAGGCTGCCAAGTGGCATAGTTTAAGCATAGGTTCTCTTTACCCCCTTTTTGTTTCTTTCATTTCATTTTGCCTAAGTGTTGAATTCGAGAGGAAGTTTCCAAGTGTCACTTTTTGAAACATGGAGTTGGCCAATTGGCAACATTTGAGGCACTTTTCATAAATTTTAAAAGAGCCATGGGTCATGCCACATATCCAATAAAAACTCAGAAGAAGTCACCATGTGTTGGCAACCACATATCATATCGACACCCATGTTCATTCTATTTTTTGATGAAAAGGTTTCAATAAGCTAAGCAGTAGGATCATATGAAAAGTGCCAGGTGGCAGTCACGGAAGGCCCTAAACTACTTTTCAAAGGAAAGCATAAGTCACCATGTGTCAGATTCTGAGAGATAGTCGGTTCAATGCTTGGGTTTAATGCAATAGTTCAACATTTTGGGTTCAATACCTTGATTAACGTGTAAATGGTGCATAGTATTGAACTGTTGAACCATTGAACCATTTTGGTTCATTTGGCAGTTCAAGGGAGTGTCCCAAAAATCAAAGGGGTCAAGTACCTTTTTGAAATGCAGGGAAGCATCATTTCATATTGTTTGAGTGCCGAAGAGTAGCGGAGTTCACCAAGTGTTACTCCATTCTTGAAAGGAGCAAAAGACACCACATACCCCTAGCAAGAGGAGTGGAAGATGCCACATATCTTCTCAAAAACATGTAGAGACTGCCACGTGCATCCATCCCCTTTTTAAAAAAAAAGTTGCTCAAGCAAGGAATGCAGTGAGTTTTATTTTGTTAAAATTTCTAAGTATCAAAGAAGTGGATTATGACAGGTGTTGAAGGCAGAGTGTTCCTAAGAAAGATATAGAGAAGTAGAAAATGTAGCGTGTCTTCAATAAATCAGGTGGAAAGTGCCAAGTGTCATTCTCTAGTGCCTTCTAAGCAAGAAAGGGAGTTTTAGGAAATTGGCTAAGTGTCCTCTTCCATTTCAATAGAATAGAGTGTTTCATCTATCTGTTATAGCAAAGTGAGATGGAGGGAAACTCGGTGGGAGTTATTTCTAGTAGATGGAATAGTTCATTGGGTAGATTTTTGGAGCTTGCAAACATTAAAAGTGCCATCTATTTGTCCCCTATAAGTAGAGGCAGAATGGATAGTTGAGTGGCTAATCAGGTGATTGAATGAGGAAATTCAAGCACAAAAGAAGGTACTAGTCATGAATCACCATGCTGTAGATAGGGAAACTGCCCCGCCCCAACATGGCCCTTCTTGATAAGACCAGGATGCATCCAAGGCATTGAATGCACCAAATACCATGCTATTTTATCTATAAAATTTGAGGCTATAAAGAGGGGTCAAGATTATTGGAAGGAAAAAGGGGGGGACTTCTCTAAATTTTAGAATTTCTATAGTTTATGACTAAAAAATATCATTTGCTTTTGTCTCATTTTCTTGAGTTGTAAAGTTGATATTATTATGCATGTTTCTATGCCTTTTATGTGGCTGAATGAATTAAGAAGATTGAACTCTATGCCTTTGTTGATATTATCTGTGTCATTTTCAAAATTAGTCTATACTGTAGATTTTCTAGAGTTGTGATTAGGAATGTCATTTGCTTTTGTCTCATTTTCTTGAGTCAGAAGGTCTACATAACTATACGTGTTTCTGTGCCTCTTATGTGATTAGAAAATTATTATAAGAAGATTGAACCCTATGCTTTGGTTCACATTTTTTGTATCTCAGCAAAAGAAGTCTCTGTTGTGAGCCTTTGTTTCTATTATTTTGATCTTTTACATTGATCATGCACTCGTCTGCTCTTAAATGTAAATGAATCCTATATATAGTCTCACTGTGCTCAAGGTCAGGATCAAAATTACACTTAGGCACATCACCATAGTTAGGTTCCATTTCTTGCATTTTCTTTTCTATTTAATTTTCTATCCTTTTTCCCCCACACTTGATACAAAAGAAGAGACCAGCTTCTCTAAAATTTGGAGGTTGTTTCAAGCCGCAATATCCCACAGCTTGAAAATTCCCATTGTTGTTGATTAGAATCAAGCACAATTTTAACCATCAATAGTTTTTGGCACGCTCAGTGGGACCAGTCTTAAAGTTTCTTTCAAGACTGCATGAACCAAAGAGCTACAAGGAGTCAGAGCTATGGACCAGTTACCACATTGCAATCTGTTACAAATCTAGGTATTCTTTTGCCACCTCTGGTAACGAGTCCAAGGAGAAGAACTAACCAGTTTTCACCAGTAATAAATATGAGATCTCTTGTTTCCAAAGAAATTATGCAAGCTGGAATGTTGATGAAGAGGAAATAATCTCAGACTTTCTTCTCACTTTGCAAGATAATGAGGAAGAACATGGACAATCCCTAGATCATGTTTCAAATGATTTGTTTGAAATTATTGGGTCAGGTTATACCATTTTACAAGATAGCTATGAGTTGGTTACTGATGAATATAATAACATTAAGCCTCAATCACATGTGCAAAATTATCACACTCTTTCAATATCATCCTTTCAAGAGGTTAAAGTCATGAAAGAAGAGGATAATGTAATAGAGCTAGAGTTAGAAGTAGAAGAAGTTAAGTCAATAAATGATTTCTTGGTGAGGCATAACAACATCAGGAGCTGATATTTGATGGGATTCTAAAAACAAGAAGAGCTTATGGATGTCAAAAGCATGATTGACTCAAACCCACTCAAATGCAGGTGAATCTGTGTGGCCTACATAGAGGACATTTCACCAAAGGTATACTTGTTTCAATCACTTGTATGGCAACATAAGCTGGCTTGTCATGAAAGAGACATTAGAAATTTTGTTTTTGATCTTGGAGGGAGATAAAAATGCTTAATTAATGTAGTTAGGTAGTTTCCCATTCCCACATTATTTTTGTTTCCCGTTGTTGTTTTCCTACATTCCTTTTAAATAAGTGTTTTAAACACAGAGTTGGCAGCTTAGAAAGTTTTTAAATTCTTCAAATTTCTTTCACATTAAATGCTTCCCAAATATTTCAAAATCTTTAAGGTACCTTACACCATAACTTGCATAGCGTGTCCACCTCCCTGTTTCCCAAGATTGAGTAGGATTTGCTAACGGTCATCTGAATTTAATGCTATTTGAGACTTGATAGGTCCATAAATATCTCTTAGTGAGATTTAAAGTTTAAAAATACTCAAGCATTCTTGCACCTATGAAAATATCCTACTCCTTGCAATTCTTTAGTGCCTAGTAAAATTTGCTTCAGGAAGAGTGTTTTTGTCTTGCACAAGGTTCATACTAGGTATTACATAAAGATGTAGAGATGGTGGGAACATCATCTTCACAAGAAGGAGCTAGGACGTCTAGATCTCTTGATAGGTTGCTTGCTAGTAAATCATATGTTGTAGCTCCTACGCAACCATTGAGAACCTTTTCGAGAACCAAAATCCTGGAGTTGGTCAAGCCAGTGACCCATCAAAAGTAAAGGATTATGTAGATGGAATCATGGATCCAATCTTGCAAAAATCTAATAACAAGAGTCTTAGAGAAGGGGCACACCAAAGGTGTCTTCAAAGGGCCAGAGCAAGGCAATATAAAATGTTTAAAATGAGGATGTGGACCTCACAACTGGCTCAGTTCATTGTCCCAGCTATGCATCCATGCCCTAATTTGATTGAATTGTGCATAGACTTGCTCCATACACCATCTTACACCATTCAATAGGGTCCCTTCATGGTGCAGATCACCCCACAAGCTATTAGGGACATGCTAGCCCTAAATTATGACAATATTGCTACATTCCCAACTATTGATAAGATGCAAAGGACATGGGTGAATGTCAACACTCAGACAAGGTTTTTGAGGTCTAAATTACAAATGGCTGATGATGATACTATGGTACCCATGCTCCCTGCACCAAGAGCTCAATTCATGCCAGCTAGCCAAGACACACTGTCAATGATGGCTCTCATTTTTGGCATGAAGGATGACATAGTGGTGTATGCAGAGAAAATAGCCATCTTTTTTAGGTTGAAGATAGTTGATAAGATGCAAGAGTATCAACTTGACTTCTCAAAGCACATTAACTTTTCAATAGTGGAATAGCTGACCCAGTTCAAATTGAAAGGGGTGTTCAGGTATTCCTCTTATTTGTTCCATCTCATACTATATTAGAAACCTAACCTTTTCACCCAACATATGAATCTAAACACATATGACCTAGATTTTGACTCCTAAAGGACCATCCCTATGTCTACATGGACACATGTTTTATCAGGAACTAGTGACCCGTATGATTTTTGAGAACTATTTGTTATCTTACTTTTTGTTGCCTTAGCCTTGAACCTATCATAAATAGTTTATTTCCAAGTGTTATAAACCTCCTGGTCAGTTGTCCAATCTCGTGTGACTTCTATTTTAGGTCCCACCACACGATCATAAGGGTTCATGGGTTTTATAGGGAACTAGTGTTGTTACCAAAGACTTTAACTCTTAGGCTGGCATTCATGGAAGTCACCAAGTAGGTGTCAGTAGTGAACAATGAATATGGCTCTGGGAAGAAGAAGAGAAAAATGTACAATATCCCATGGATGACCAACAACATAAGTCTAGAGACCAGAGATGCTGAGACTATGTTGCTATGAAACCTGGCCTTCTTAGGTTTCTTGTTAATCAAAGATAAATGGGTTTACGACCCAAGTGGTTACATACCTTCCTGGGTAAGGACCAATAGGATTGGGGCTAGGATTGCACATGAAGGCCACTCTTTTTGGGAGACCAAAAAAAACCATATAGAGGATGCTCCTAGTCTTTATGTTGAATTAACAGATATGCCCTTTTTCCACAGAATGGGCCATGGGAAACCTTCTATGATAAGTAGAGGGATTATGATCCCAAAGTCAAGATGACTTTTGGTTTGAGAAGGACATTAAAGAACAAAGATTGGGATGCAGAGAAGATTGAAGCCTATTGGAAATATAGGCAGGAAATTTCTCAAACCACCCATGCTTTCAAAAGCATAGATTCAGATGAAAGATGGGAGGAACTTTGGGATGAGTGCCATCCCTCCCCTACATCTAGCCTATAAACAATCCAATTGCTGACACTCGGTACAAGATAGGAAGCTAGAGCAGGACCAAGCTAGCAACCACAGGCCTTAGAGCAAGTTGTAGCTGCAGTCACTACACCAACCTGGCCCCAACTGCTTAGCACCGTGGAACAACAAAGGATTATGGTGTCTTCACCACCAAAATCTTCCCCATCATCAGACATTATTGAAATCCCTAATTCTCCACAAGTACCACTAGAAATAGTAGATGTGGAAGGGAAGCATACACAGCTAGGATTAGAGACACCTAGGAAGAGAAAGAGGGTGTAGTTCCATTTTGATTTAGAAGAAGAAGAGGAGCCTTCACAGTGCCAATTATAGAGCATTATGATTCCCCCTTAGGTAAGTATTACTCCTCCTCCTCCCTCTCAGTCTATTCCTTCCCCTGTCGGTGTGATGCCTCCACCTAGCCAAATGACACCACCTGCCACCGCTGCCATCCCCATTTAAAAATTCACCCCATCCATGATGCCTCAAGCCCTAACATTACCCCATTTTTCCCACTCTATTCCAAAAAATATGCCCCTCCAACTCACCCATAGCCAAGCACCGCCTATTCAATATGGCCTACCACAGGGATATCCTTTTGTGGGAGGACACATTGCATCCCCTTCTACCTTCTAGATGTAGGTTGATGCTGCTAGGAAGGCAAGAGAAGCCTAGTTGGATAAAAAGAGAACTAAAGATAATAAAGCATTGGCTGTCCCACACTGCAGTCACAATTTGACCCTATTCAGTAGCAGTTGATGGTGACCCATTTGTCACCCAACGTTGTCAAGCTAAGTGAGCAAATGCAGCCAGAGGATTATACAATGAACGTAGTGGCCATTGATATGTCCCTATTCAGGCTCCAGGATAGAGTTGAGATGTTGATAGAATCCACTTCTGCAGTCATGGAGGATCATTTGAAAACATCAAGAATACTATAGAAGATGGAGGCCGATTTGGCCAAAGAAAAGACAAACCATAGCAATTTGGCCAAAGAAATAAATAAGAAAGATAATGAAATAACAAGTCTGAATAAATAGTTACAAGATACTATTTCCCTTCAGACTCACTAGGTAGTTCAGGCCCATAATGATTCATTAAAAGTAGAGCTAACACATGTAAAGGATGCAAAAATGACCCTTAGGTGGGAGAAAGTAGCGTTGCAGGGAAGAATCGAAGGACATCAGCTATAGATTCCTCAATTGCAGTAGAAGCTACTGGATGAACAAAACAATACTGTGACATTTTAGGTCTAATTCTAAGCAAAGCAACTAAAAGTGGTACAACTGATGCTAGAGCTGGCTAATAGGCCAAAAGGTGTCAGAGTGATACAACTAGTAAAGGATCTCTATGAATCAATGTGGAAAAGAATCTCCTCAGAGATTATTCAGCTTAGGCCATCTCTCACCTTCCTACTCAATGCACAATAATTGTGTGAGAAGGTGGAAGATTTAGTGAAGAACACTCTGGCTACAATCTCCAACAAGGTCACAGACTCCCAAACCTTATTGTAGAAGTTCTATGATGTAATGGATGTGACATTGGTAGTCATAAGAATCACTGACATAATGGTCACCACAAAATGGGTCAATGAGGTGCTCAGTTGCAATGCCATGACCAAAAGTTGTAAAGAGCTTCTCGAAGTCATGAAAGAAGGCATCGGTGAGATGAGATAGCATATTGAAGATCTAGTGCAACTAGGCCTCCCTTATTTGTTTCCAAATGCTAACATGGTGTTGATGGTTGATCAAATTGAACCATTGTTACTGGCCAAACAGAAGGATCAAATAGTTTTTCAGGCCCTACAGGATGATTCCTTCATCTCAAAATTTGAAGCTATTCTAGTTCCTATTTCCCAGCTAGAATTCAAATTGAAAGCTACAGTCTAGATTTTGCAAAAAATTTCACACAAGGATATCATTAACCTTGATCTAGCTTTCATTGAATTGTAGAACAAGCAACGGTTATTTGACCATGAATGGTCCATCTACCAGACAACACTTTTGAAGCTATAAAATTTTGAAATTTTGATAAAGCAGGAGTTGTGTTTATTTTTTAGTAGGCTCAAAAGTCTTAGGAGTTGCCAGTAATTGTAGAGTAAATTTTTACTCTATGTTGCATTTAAATTTTAGTCGAGCACTGCAATTTTGTTTCTCACATACCTTGGTCATGGCGGCAGAGTTTTGGAGTAGGGTGCACATTTCTTTTCCATCTAAGTGTCAAAGTCGAGTACAGGCTACTAAGTGGCGTAGTCCAAGCATAGGTTCTCTTTACACCCTTTTTGTTTTTTTATTTCATTTTGCCTAAGTGTTGAATTTGAGTGGAAACCACCAAGTGTCACTTTTTGAAACACAGAGCTGGCCAATTGGCATCGTTTGAGGCACTTTTCATAACTTTCAGAAGAGCCGTGGGTTGCGTCACGTATCCAATAGAAACTTAGTAAAAGTCACCACATGTTGGCAATCACATCTCATATCAGCACCCGCGTTCATTCTATTTTTTGATGAAAAGGTTTCAATAAGCTAAGCAATAGGATCATGCAGAAAGTGCCAGGTGGCAATTGCAGAAGGCCCTAAACTACTTTTCAGAGGAAAGCAGAAGTCACCATGTGTCAGCTTTTGAGAGACAGTCAGTTCAATGCTTGGGTTCAATGTAATAGTTCAACATTTTGGGTTCAATATCTCAATTAACATGTAAATGGCGTGCAGTATTGAACCATTGAACCATTGAACCATTTTGGTTCATCGAGCAGTTTAAGGGAGTGTCCCAAAAATTAAAGGGGTCAAGTAACTTTTTAGAAGGTAGGGAAACATCATTTAATTTTGTTTGAGTATCGAAGAGCAGTGGAGTTAGATAAGTGTTACTCCATTCTTGAAAGGATTAGAAGACACCATATATGCCTAGTAGGAGGAGCGAAAGATGCCATGTATCTTCCCAAAAACATGTGGAGACTACCACGTGCATCCATCCCCTTTTTAAAAAAAAGTTGCTCGGGCAAGGAATGCGGTGAGTTTTATTTTTTTAAACTGCTAAGTATCGAAGAAGCTAATTGTGACAGGTGTCAAAGGCAGAGCATTACTGAACAAGATTTAGAGAAGTGGAAAATGCTACGTGTCTTCAATAAATCAGTAGAAAGTGCCAACTATCATTCTCCAGTGCCTTCTAAGTAAGAAAGGGAATTTTAGGAAATTGACTAAGTGTCCTCTTATATTTCAATAGAATAGAGTGTTCTATCTATCTATTACAACAAAGTGAGATGGAGGGAAACTCAGTGGGAGTTATTTTTGGTAGATGGAATAGTTCATCGGGTAGATTTTTGGAGCCTGCAAACATTAAAAGGGCCATCTATTTGTCCCCTATAAGTGGAGGTAGAATGGATAGTTGAGCAGCTACGCAAGTGATTGAATGAGGAAATTTAGGTGTGAAAGAAGGTACTAGTCATTAATCACCATGCTGTAGATAGGGTAGCCACCCCGCCCCAGCATGGCCCTTCTTGATAAGACCAGGATGCATCTAAGGCATTGAATGCACCAAATACCATGCTATTTTATCTATAAAATCTGAGGCTATAAAGAGGGGTCAGGATTATTAGAAGGAAAAAGGGGGGGACTTCTCTAAAGTTTAGAATTTATACAGTTTATGACTAAGAAATATCATTTGCTTTTGTCTCATTTTCTTGAGTTGTAAAGTTGATATAACTGTACATGTTTTTGTGCCTTTTATGTGGCTAAATGAATTAAGAAGATTGAACTCTATGCATTTGTTGATATTATCTGTGTCATTTGTAAAATTAGTCTATACTGTAGATTTTCTAGAGTTGTGATTAGGAACATCATTTGCTTTTATCTCATTTTCTTGAGTCGAAAGGTTTACATAACTGTACATGATTTTGTGCCTCTTATGTGATTGGAAGATTATTATAAGAAGATCGAACCCTATGCCTTGGTTGACATTTTTTGTATCTCAACAAAAGAAGTCTCTATTATGAGCCTTTATTTCTATTATTTTGATCTTTTACATTGATCATGCACTTGTCTGCTCTTAAATGTAAATGAATCCTATATATAGTCTCACTATGCTCAAGGTTAGGATCAAAATTACACTCAGGTGCATTGCCATAGTTAGGTTTCATTTCTTGCATTTGCATTGTTGTTTTATTTTCTATCCTTTTTCCTCCACACTTGATACAAAAGAAGAGACTAGCTTCTCAAAAATCTGGAAGTTGTTTCGAGCCACAATATCCCACAGCTTGAAACTTCCCATTGTTGTTGATTAGAATCAAGCACAATTTTAACCATCAATAGGATGAAGAAGAAAAAGATGATTGGTAGCTAAAAATAAAATTATTTCAAGAGATTAAAGAGATTTAAAAAGTTGAGGGCCAAGTACATGGCAAGGTAAAGAAAGAATCTTACTTGGAGGAAAATGAACAAGATTGGGAAGAATTTTCAAAGCTCCATGATGAGCTAGAAGAACTTGTAGCTAAGAGGAAACCCAATATTATTGAGAGCACTATAGGAGACAAGAAGGTATGTCTTTTTGAATCACCATTTGAATATATAATTTAAGGATCATATGAGAAATTTGAGGTAGTTTGGACATAAACATACCCATAGATAATTTTCTTGGTGATACTTGGTTCTCATTGAATATAATGCCAATGAAGTTGGTATACATTGTAAAAGAGTTGGAGGCATCAATGCTAGAGATTAAAAGGCTACATGTCTCACCAAATCATCCATGTCATAAAACAAGGAAGGTTTCAAACTTTCCCTTTGATTTATGAGGGAGATATGCTTATGTTTCTATTTGTACATAATAGTTTGGTTCTCTGATTCTCTGAAGTGCCTTGAGCACATGTGTGTGTGTGTTTGTTGTCTTGTTTTGTGTGTGTTTTTGCCTTATGTGGTTGAGTTAGTCATTAGTTATCTTGTATTGATCAAAGGTAAATGGTAAAATGTTTTACTTGTTTGTCTTAGACTTTATATGACTCCTAATCCCAATGGATTGATAAGGATACTGGTCTAGTTAGTATAGCAGGCATACTACCCCTATGAGTCACCAATCTATTAACCAAATTTGACTTTTAAGTCAAATCGGGGAACCTATATATAAAAAATTGACTTTATAGGTTTATATAAGGTTTTATATATTGTCATGGGGTGTATTACATGTTATTTAAGGTCACTTGATGTTATATTGGCCTTGGTCAATTAGTTTTTATGTCCATTTACCATGTTGGGTCATTTTAGGGGTTAAAATGGGTGCATTTAATTATTTTTATAGGTTTATTTGGAAATATTAAGGTAAAAATTGTGATTTCATGTGACATATGTCCTAATAAGTCTTAATCCACTATCGGTAACTAAAATTTGCAAGTTCATCAGAAGAAAAGTTAGCTTTCTTAAAGAAAAGGAAGAAAATGGCATTTATATGGGCTCCTTAAGAAGTGTGCTACTTGGAAAAGGTTTAAATGTGACTCTTCATCTCCCTCAAACTTATATACATGCTTTAATTAAACTAGGAGTGCCATTTCTTGCTTAAAACCCTCCACGTCCCTTTCTTGCCTTTTTAGATATGTAGAAGTGACTTGCAGGTTTGTACTTGGTATGACCAACTCAAGGGGTTTTAGGAAAAATGATATTGAGGTAATATTATAAAATCAGTTATATTCCATTTTATACTTATTTTCAAATTAATTGTGGTCTATAATTTATGAACCATTGCTAACAAGTTGACTGTGCAAATCTACTTGTTAATCCATGTACCTTATAGGTTTTGCTCTATTTTGGGCAGGCCCATATGAACTAATTTTTCATATTGGTTCCAAAGGATTTTTAATCTGTTAACCAATTATTTCCATTCTTAGATTCATGTTTTAGGTTTAATTTATGACATAATAACCTAAATTTTGCAAACTTTCTTCTTTTGAGAGTGACAAGCATCCTATACCATTTTCAGAGTTTCATGCTTTGTCAACAGTTCTAGGGGATTGTGTTAAGTAAATTTACATGTTTAAAAAGTTATATTGATCTCCATTAACATTTTAGTCTCATTTTACAATAAAATTTTATATGAATTGTAGTCATGTGTAACCTGTCGGTCAGTCTACCATGAAAATGCTTAGGTACAATTGTTATGGAGGAAGGAAATCACATTAAAATGTATGTTTTTTAGTGGGTTAAAATATAATCATAATGATTTGAAATAATTTGGAAAATTATAGGATTTTTATTTATTTCATGAGGGATAATCTATACACACTGTCAAACTTCATGCTTGTTGCCAGCATACTAGTTTATTGTCATCAACATCTACCTATAGGTATCTCATAAGACTAGTCATATTGGAAGGGAATAATGATAAAGAGGAGATTATAGTTTTAGTAATTGATAGGGATATTAAAAATTATGAAAGGAAAAAATGGTAGTACATTTTTAAATACACCACTCATTTCCTACAATTTCACTCTATTACTTGTGTATGCTAATGATTACCCATAGGTAATACCTCAGGGCTATGAAGATTTTAAATGGGAGAGTTGAAAACATGGTAAAGAACCTTAAAATTCCTAATAGGTGGTGTAATCATTTAAACTTATTTGAAGTGTCAATGAGGAAAAATTTAGAGGTTAAACCATCTCTTATGATGACAATAGTGTTCAAATCTACTTTCCCTAAAATTTCAAAATAGAGTTCCCTAGGGTTTTGTTGATGTTTTGTGAAAGGGTTAAATATGTCATTAATGCCTATAAATGTGTAAATATTGTAGTATATATAAATTAAAAATACTATTAAAATTTTTAAGGGAAGAGATCTAATGGATATTGGTCATTCAGAGGCCTAAATTTGCCTACAAAGCTACTAAATTCAGGCATAGATATCTACAAGCCTAAACCCAAAAGTGACCTTATGCTCTAGTTTGACCATACTAGATCATACCAAATTTGGTATTGGTTTAAAAAAATTCAAGGGTCACTTATGAACTAAAAATGTCTTAAAATGAATATATGTAATTTTATTTTCCTTACATGGACACTCTTAGTCTGTACACTGTGAAAATTCACACCTATAGCTAGGGCATACAGAACAATGAGCTAATATGAGTCTTAAGTTTGGTTTTAGGACACTAAAAAATTATTTTAAGATATAAGAATGTAAAATTAAATTTTAGGATTAATTGGGATACTTTTCACATCTTATCTAAAGTATTAAGGAGCAAGGTAACATATAGGTAGGTCAACAAAAAAGTGTCTTAGTCATCACCTAGAGAGGCTCAGTCTTGAAGATTAAGGTACATGGGTAATGTTGGAGAGATTTTAAAACTAATATAATATCATGTGATACATAAATGAATATCATGGTGACTTAATTAACAAAAATAAGATAAATACACACTTATACAGGTCTCCAACACCCATGTACACACATACAATAGAGTATAAGATAGTGCAGGCAAGATAAGAGATGAGCTTGTTTAAGGAGAAGAAGGGGTAGATTAGGAGTTGTTTCATATTTTAAAGAGGATTAATATTTTTCTCTCACATAAATAAACATTATTCACCATTAAAAGGTGACTAAAACATGTCTTAATGCCTTAAACCTTCAAGGATATAGACAAGCTTGTCAAGCCTAACTTAGGCCTAAAGTTCAAGTGGTAGTTAGTAATACTTATAGTATTATATAGGTATTATAATTCATGGAATAATTTATATATATATATATATATATATATATATATATATATATATATATATATATATATGTATATATATGTATATATATATATATATGTATATATATATGTATGTATATATATATATATATGTATGTATATATATATATATATATATATATATATGTATGTGTGTGTGTGTATTTATATATATGTATGTATGTATATATATATATATATATATGTATGTATGTATGTATGTATGTATGTATAAATCATGTTCAATCTCTTATGGTGAAAAGGAACCCACAGGAAATCCACTTTTGGCTTGAAACTAATTCAAGCTTGCACATAGTCAATGCTATAAAGTTTATCTTGGGGTTATTGATGTTTAAGGATGCTAGGGAGGTATTTTTAACCTAAAATTTTGTGTATGGGGTAAAATTTACCCAATAAAAACCCTAATTTAATTGGTTTCCATGAAAATTTAAGGCACATGTCCTCTATTTTATCTTAGAGGAAGGTCACTTTCAGGGCTGCATAGAGGTAGAAAAGGGAGAGAATGTGACCTAAATGGGCATTGAGTGCCTTGTAAACATAATATAATGATTATGAATTATGTATTGACCTATGATGATATGTAAATATCTTCAATTTATCCTAGTATTGATGATAAATCATTATAAAGGTTTGGTGGACAACTATATGCAGTCAAACCCCAAGGTTCCCAACTAGGCCTAGTTGGTGAGTGAAAGAAGAAGATGAACAAGGGTGATTTTAGTGATATGTAATATATTTTTAATCTCAAATTGGATTTTAAAATTAATTATATATCATACTAACCATGACATATCATCCCAAGTATCCAAAGGACAGCTAGATGCAGGTTAGGCCTACTAGGCCTTCAAGGAACCTAGAACCAATTCAATGTCCACCTTCATTCCAAACTATTATAAATATATATATTTTATTAATAAATTTTTAGGAGGTGTAAATTGATATTTTTGAGATATTTAAAGGAAAGGAAAATCATACAAGGGGACTATGAGCTCTAAGGTGTAGTCAAGCCTACTAGGCATGGTGAAGCCTAGTTTCAAATGGTAAGCCATTCAATCTTATATCTTGATATAAACTCTCAAACCTATTATATAATGTTTTTGGAACCAATACATAGGTGTTAAATCTTTTAACCTATATGAAAAGCCCTACCATTTTTGGCTCAAAACCCACTCAAACTTGCAAGAAACAGGAAAAGGAGTTTGATAGGTCATGTTTCAACACACATATCTTTCATGATGAATTTTATGGGATTATAATAAGTTTATGGGTATTAATTAGGGTCTTTAAAAATTATTTTATAGAATTATTTGGCAACTTGGACATTATGTTTCTATGAAACAACCTTAAGAGGTAAAACAAATCTAAAACCTTCCAAAACCCTTCCTAGTGAATAGTCTAGAGAAATGGAGCTATAAATATAATATAATGTAATATTTTTATCATAAAAACTATTTTAAATTTTATATTACTCACTAAGTCTCCCTCAAATTCTTTTTAGATGTATGAACTTGTACGTATGGGGATCAAAACAAGGTTTTTTTTTCACTATTTTGTATTTTTTGTAGGTTGTATGAGCTTTCAAGAGATGAAAATAAAATGGGATGTAATATTGAGACTTAATTTAACCCAAAATATCACTATAATTACTTTAAACATCTCATAAATGTCCAAACTAGGTGCTTCAACTCAACCAATCAAAACTGGCTTATTGGAGAAGCTAGTGAGAAGTGTGAAAACTCCAAGGGAAAGTGATTTTAAAGTGTCCTTGATGATTAAAATGACATTTAGGGACTTTAAAATTTCAATTTAATTCCTCACATGTATTTTAATGAGAAAATTATTCTATTTTTGAGGCCAAGTGTGCAGGGTGCATGGAAGAGTAGTTTATTGGACAACAGATGATGATTACTCTTTTCCAATTGATTTTAGAGGACCAAGAATGAAAATAATGAATAGAGAGGAATGTATTAAATCCAAAATTTAATTATAATAATTATACATTATCCTAATCAGTTATTTGACATTAAAATAGGTTCAAATCATGAAAGCAATTTTCTAAGCTAAATTAAGGAGTTTCTTGCCACTTTTTATGAGATTTATGGCTTGGATTGAAACTTGGGCTTCCATAAATTGCATAAGTAATCCCATATTATCCTCCCATGAAAAATTAAATTCTTATCTAATCTTTACAAGTGTCCTTGTGACCCTTGTACTTCTCTCTTCTTATCTTTCTGTCATGTTCTATAAGAACTAGCCATTTATTAGTAATTACAATCCAAAATGGTACATCAAGGGAAATAGCCCTATCTAGAGATTCACCTCATTACTTAGGCTACCCACAAGCCTAAAGGTGATTCCATTGTGCCAGTTGGATGAGGAGATATTTTTCATCTCATAAAATTGTATAAATACAAGTGACAATAGTAATAGTATAATAATTTTTAGTTGAATGTTCACTAAGAGAGAAAGTAAAAGAATATTTTAACTTTTTACTACTATGAAAGATATCACCATGTGTAGGTGTAATGAAATTATTGTCTTCAAAAGCTATGTGTGGAGTGAATATATGATTATTAATTTAAATATTGGATTCAAAGGTATAAAAATTATCAATCATGTTTTTATTTGGCATATTAGGACATGTAGGATAAGAGTTTGGGATATTTGCATTACCAACATTTTGTAAAGAATCATTGTGTTAAGCTAGGAATGAAAGATAAGGTGATAAAATAATTTCATATACTTTAGTTTGTGAATTTATAAAATATGTAATATAATTTGTACATGATTTTTATAATTTAACTGAGAAAGTAAAATAATATGGATTGATATTTTATATATTTATTGAATCATGCAAAGTTATACTTCATTTGTTGCACTTATATTGTTTTAATTTGAATAAGGAGGTAGAAAAAGCGGTTAAAAAGATAGGATGACATTGGAAAAAAGCACTACCAATAAGAGTTTATTTTGGAATTATATTTTTATTTTGATTTTTAGGTGTAGGAAAAGAGGGAGAGGAAAGAGAAGAAGATGCATCTAGTATATCCTCAACAACACTTTCATTATCATGTTAATAGTAATCTTCATATCCATCATTAAAACAATAGTAATCATAATCATTACTATAAATGAAATAATTATCATATGTTAATGTGAAATATTGAAAATTTTTCCACTCATTCTTACAATTATGAGAAAAATTCAATAATCAAATGATTCGGTGAGGGTTAAGAGGCTTCTTGGATGTCATTTGAAACTCGGTAAAGAAGATAATTTTAAAAATGAATAACAAGAACATAATATGTAGAATGTAATTTAACATAGTCATATGTGAAAATATGGTAAATATCAGCCTAATATATATATAATTTAGAATTTTACTTGAAACTCTAAAAGTTAGTATTTTGATATATAAGGACCTAGTATGCAGATCTAGGGTTTTGGAGGGTTGTTTGGAAAAAAAATAAATTGTATTAAATTAATGAAACCTTAATAA
Organism: Torreya grandis; assembly: GCA_037957365.1. Lineage (NCBI taxonomy): Eukaryota > Viridiplantae > Streptophyta > Pinopsida > Cupressales > Taxaceae > Torreya > Torreya grandis. The sequence goes on from JARHVA010002634.1 coordinate 2,239,155, forward strand.
AGTATGTATTTAGATCAGTTGGGTTGTATAAAAAATATAATTTTATAACCCTAATTTAGTGCACAAGAATTTAGAAGGCAATCCCTAAGATGAAGCTAGTGCTTTATGTAATATACAAAGTAAGTTAGGTTCACCAAATGAATTAAATTTTTAGGGTTTATGGAATGTAACTCCTAGGTTGTTAATATACTAATTATAAGAAATGAAAGGGTAAATAATACAAAATAAACACATCCACTTACTTTTGAAAGAATTCATCTGATATGATGTTTCTATAAATAATAATAAATGAGATAAATAAGTACTTTATTGGAAATTTCTTGAGATAAAAGATCTAGAAGCTGAAAATTCATATAAAGATAAATTTGAGTGTCATTATTAAGGTATAGGTTTCAAAAATCCTCTTGGACAATAATTACCTACCTTAGATAGTATCATTGTGGCACTAGTGTCCACTTATGGTGCTAGTGTCCTCTGTATAGGAACTATTCTAAACTTTTAGGAGCACCTATGTTTTAGTCTGCCAATATTATTCTTGTGAGGGGAAACCATGATTCATTATCTGTGATCTATTTTAGATGATTATTCTCCAAAACCTAATGAACACCTAAACAAATGAAATAATAATAATATCAAATGTAAAATAAAGGTAAAAAAATTAGGTTATGGTATATTACAATCATGCAAAATAAAATACATATTATCCTAGCCATTGCCTACATTAACCCCAATGATAGGGGTCTCAGATCGCATGTAGTTCTCCCTTAGGGAATGTGCATAATCAATGTGCATGGTATTCTAGAATGACTTTACCTTAGGCCCTTATTTGATGAAACATGAAAATCTAGGTATGATGATTAAGTAGTATGAAATATGTTGAGTAGTACTATTGACTGATTTTATGTAATTATGTGCTAAAATAGTAAGTGCTAGATGTAAAATTCCTTGTGAGGTTCTTCATATAGAAGGAAATTTTATATTAATGTAATATGTTAGTTCGCTAGTTCAAAATGTGTAAATGAGAGATAAAATCATAAGAGAAGGCTCAAGGAAGGGTTATGACCCAAAACATGGTAAGAAAATGACTATTGGACACTAGTGCCAAAGTTAGTGTTAGTTTCCACTTATGGTTCTAATGTTCTAAAGTAATAAAAGTGAGTATAGACTATTTATAATTGGTTTAGGGCCCCTTGTGACTAGAAGGGGATGACATAGGATCACTGGGGGTGAAATATGTAGGGAAAATAAGACATAAGAAAGACCAAAAGACCCAACATGACCATGTGAATAAGAGTCACATCCATCACTAAGACCTTCATGTGTAAGATCAACAAAAGACATAATACTTGTGGTTTCTTGACCAAATTAGGGTGTATACACATATAAAATTGATTTTTTTCTTTCTTTCTTCAAAATAAATGTCAAAATGATTTTTTGTCAATATTAGAGATATGTCATATTTTTTCACTTTTAAGTGAAAATTTATGCCAATGTGTTTTGATTTTTGATGTTTTAAATTTGAAAACTATATTTTTGACAATGAAATTTAGTGCTATTATTACATTTAATTAGCTTTAAGAAGGATCTATTGTGAAGCTTATTAAATTTCAATGTATATTATATGAAGATAAATATTAGCGTCTTATTTTCACCCATTTTGTATGTAAGTAATGCTTTTCCACTTTAAGTTTTTCCAAAAAATTATAGCATAGTTTATTTTCAAACATGAACATTTTGTGATACTAGAATTATAATTTATTTCATCTAAACATAGTAATATTGGGAACCTAACATGTATACTAAACACATACGAGAAAAAATTGTAAATAAATTATTTGGAAAGTTATATTTGTTCATAAACCAAAACTAGGGATACTTTCCATGGGTATAAATGTTTCAAAAACCATTTACCCTATTAGTAAATTAATTATTGGTAAAAAAAATGGTCGATAAAGGGAAGAGTGTTGGCAAAGAGTAATGTTCAAGAATATGATTATACAAATAGACATGGAAGAGTGTTTGGATTTGATTTTATTGATAGTGATTATGGAAAAATGTGTGTAACATATATCAACATGGTCGTAAATAATGTTATAATAAAGTTTAAAATGGAAAAAATTATGTGGTATCAAATAAAATTGTTAAAAGATAAAATAATATATAAAATCATTTTAAACATTCATGTGTAATAATACTATAATTTCCATTAACAATAAGTATTTATGTTGAAGATAATAAAGATATACCAATGTATCAATTCAATTCAATTACAGTTTAGATATTACAAAAATTCCAAATAGAGTTATGGTGGAAATTATTGGTGTGTTCATGTCAATTTATATTATGTCAAAAATACATCAAAAGGAATTTTTAAAAAGAAAAAAGAAAAAAATAAATAAATCAAGGTTATGTCAAGGAACACCATTTCCATGACATTGTGTGCATGGACAATTTTAATTCAAAAAGCATATAAATAAGTGAACTTATTTATGGCCCAATGATACCTATTCTTTACGTGAAAGTAACTTGAGCATTAGATTTTGGTGGATCAGATATTGAGATGATGTCCAGTATTTTATACTCTACTAACCCTATCATCGTAGAGGTTGAGATAATGTTGGCTACTTTATACAAGATCAAATGTGCCTTCATCTTCATTGAAAAACAAATATTTTTATCCACTGGGGAACCTGATTGCTAAATCAATACTATTTGAAATTAGCCACATGTATTTTCATAATAAATTGGAATGAGACTTAGTAAAACAAACCATGATTGAAGTTATATTTGTAACTTCTATTACCTTGCTTGACATTTTATGGTGGATGATTATCCATATTAAAAAATGTTTATAAAAAATGGGTATTTTTTGGCATTATTCTAAATGTGGCATGGACATTACAAAGTGTGGTTACAATTATTCTTCTAGGTTGGGAGTAAAATGATAAAACAAGCAAAATAAATCCATTGGTTTCTTTTGATGAAGTAGTAGAGTCAATTGTGGGTATCATAGAAAATGATTGTGATTTATTTTAGTTGATGATAAGACTACACAAGAAATAATTAATCATGTTGTGGGGTAGGACTTCATGTTTAATATATCAATCAAGGAAAAAACATTATAATAGGAAGAATCAAATTAAACATGGCATTCTTTTGTATAAACATAATATTTTTAAACTTTTATCAATTAATGACACTTTGTATCTTGTAGAACCCATCGACTCTCAATCTCTCTGAGAGCATACCTTAAGAGGTGCATCGAGAAATGGGTGGTCAAACCATTAGTGATTCATAAGATTATTGTCCCTTTTTATACTTAAAATCTACACATTTGTATCTTAAAACCATTTAAATTAATCTTATTCCTCTCAGTTGTACACCTTCCAGTCCTTTTTCATGCTTTATCCTCCTTGTTCTTGCCTTGACCCCCTTTCACCAATTGACTATACTAGGTCAACTAGGTTTACCCTGTATAGTTTTAGCCTCTAATTACTATACAGGGTTGACTAGGTAAACCTTATACTATTTAGGGATATTTTTTACTTGGAGTTTTATTATCCCTTTGGTGGACATAGCTCAGGACGTAGTGATTTACCTCATAAAACCATATAGGGTTGATTGGGTCAACCCTCTACAATTAACATATTTAGAAGGATTTAGGGTAAGATCTACTTATATATACAAGTTCATTTACAACCATTTGTAATAATAAAATCAAATAATAATAAGTGTGAACAAACATCTTCTTATCGACCATTCTAATTGAGGAATAAAGCTTAGGGTTTCATACATTATTTGGAGATACAAATTTTGTCTTATGGAGAAGTCTTTTGGATGCATAGATAGGTTGTGTTGCCTAGAGCTGATTCATATTTGATATCCTTACATACCATAACAATCTCTTATGAATCACCTTGGCCAAGGGAGAGATTGAGGCTATGCTAGTTTGTTTTCAAAGGTAACTATTCCTAACTTTATTTCTCCTTTGTAGGAGTATATAGATAATGCAATTGTGCTTCTCTCCCATGTATTATAATTACATATACATTGACATGAGTATATGTATTATATTTATATTTAGTTTAGCTTGTTTTATTTCTAACCCCCACTTTATGCCACAAGCTTTGGTGAGTACTATATTATATTTACTTTCTTGTTTATTAGAATAGAGTGAACATAAAACCTATGACTCTTTTAGGGTTGTTGTGTGACTGTGTTAGAATATAGGATTTGGAACCCTTCCTATCATAGTGTATTGTAATAATCAATCCCCTAATTGGGTCTAGAATATCCTCATATTGGTTATGCTCCCACTTAACAAATGTATTCCCAATCATAAGTGTAGGTATGCTCTATCTTCTCTGAGCCAAGACTTATTTATAGACATGATGCATTTATGATTGCATACATTCTAATGAACCTAACATGAACTACCCTTGAAATATTTGTTTAACTTATTTCATTCTTTCATCATTATTTTTATCATATATTTTCCATACTTGATTGACTCTATGGACCCAATATCTAACTTCTATATGTAGGATTTTAGGTACAGGATACTGGATTGACCCAATCAACCTAGTATAAGTTTTTATACTTCTAGACATGTAGTCCAAACTACTAAGCTGACCTAGTTGGCCCTGTATGTTTTTAGACATTATTTTTAGCATACTAGGTTGATCTTGTATATTTTTAGGCACTTAGTAGTAAGTTTTTGTAAATCTTGATCAACCCAGTCAACCTAGTTAGTAGATTTTACAATCATATATCAAGGTTCTTGAATAATACTATTCATTATCTACATCTCTAATCCACAAAGGTTCCTTTCTTTCTCCCTATATATTTCCTTACTATCTTTCCTTTTAAATTTTTTAGTCTTTAAAACTACCCTTGCACAGTCAATTGGATCGACCCTGCTGACCCAGTTCTATGTTCTATGTGCTATATGGATAATTGGGTTGACTTTGTTGACCTTATTCATTTTTAGACTTTGGTTTCACAATATAAGATTGACCCTGTCAACCCTATTCTATACTTTATGCGTACACTTTTGACTATATCAACATTAAACCTTATTTCAAAGTTGGAATTAACCTTATATGCTAGTAATTAGTTCACACTTTCTTTTCTTCTTACTTGAATGATTAGAATAGATCACATAGCTTAATTAGTTGGGTTTTAATTGATCATTTAGTTTCATTATTTTATATTTTATCCACACATATCCAAATCACAAAATCTAAACAAACATTTATACATTCATCTACCCAAGGCCAACCTACTTGGATTTCATCACCAAGGGGGAAGCTGAATTGATACTCTAGTCAAGTATAAAGTATGGCTAATGGTATATTATAGATAATCACTTGACACCCTTAATGTTTTAGTGTGTGAAGTGAGGGGGTAGGCCCCAATACTAATCTTGTATTATTTCCACTATAGTTCCTTTCAGCCCAAACTACCTGAAACCATCCTTAAATTGAAATTCTAGTTTTTTTACTTACAACTAACTTCCCATCACATTTAAAATCATATCTTAATAATATAATAAACATTTAGGTTGACCAATGAGATAAATTTTAATTTCCAACTTGATTACTTGCTCTTTTCTAAATTATATTTTATATTTCAAAAAATTGCATTATCTAGTGTTGGTGCAAGGTTTTATGTTGTGTGCTTCAATTAGATTGGCCAGTGTTGATCCAATTAAATATTTATTCCCTTTTAGTTTTTCCTTTTCAATTTTATTGAAAAAATTATCTTATTTCAATTCACAATCTGTTATAGTTTTTCTAATTTTACTTGTCTACTATATTGGGTTGACCTAGTCAACCCTATACTCTTTTGCCAACCTTTGTTCACTATATTGGGTTGACCCAGTTGACCTTATACTATTTTTAGGCCTTATTTCATGTGTTGGGTTGACCTATTCAACCTTGTACTAGTTTTCCCTTACCTATTTCCTAATTTTATCCTATTTTTCCATCTAGCCTTTTGATATGCACTCCTACTTGGTATCATGAAGCCTCTTATCAAATTCTTTCTAGATAGTCTCAATCCATTCTGAATGTACATGGGTTGTTCTCTCTAACCTTGCTTGTACACCATAAAAGATAAATCTTTATGGTGAAACTCTTAATCAAAATATTCTCAATATCAATCTATCTAATACCATATATTAGATCCATATAATCCTATTGGACAAATCTCAAACCATGACAATCATGTACCTTATACTACTTTTACACCTTCTAAACCTAGAATTCATAAACTCATCAACCCATCTACATCAAATATTATAACCTCACATTATATTCTAATTCTTAAAACCAATTTTCACAATCCTCTTGTTACACCCATAACAAGATCACCAATCCTTATCAATTACCAAATTAACATGGTTGAAACCACTAAAATTGATAATCTAGATGGTTCCCAATTATTCAAAAACCTTGATGATAATACTATTTACACTCATCACAATAATAGTGGATTTACCAAGCTTCCTTCTTCTTCTACCACACTTAAGACAACTAACACTAATGTTGGGAATCCTCCACCTACAAAGAATCCTCTTCCTATCAACACTAATAACCCACCTTCAAACCCATCTATTGATATAATTTATCTTCTTTCACATGTAGTTCAACAAATAAACATCATGAAAATAAATAATCAATCTCAAATGATGAACATGCAATAAAATTTATTAAACATGGCTAGTCAACCTCCTCAAGTCATCATGTCTCAACCAAATCCAAATTGTGTCCCTCTTCCTCTTAGATATTCCAATGGGAATATCATCTCTCAACCTCCAATAAAGACCAAAATTCTTCAAAATATTAAAAATGAACCTTTACCCCATTTATTGCATCCATAGATATTAGAAACATTTCTCCAACTATCACATTAATGGGACTAAAGATCCTACTATCTGTCTTAAGTCTTTTGGTAATTTTTATAAGGAATGGGTCCAAACTAACAACTTTTCTACCACCAAGATCTTAGATAAAACATTTGTGGGTGATGCACTTGAATGGTATAACCAATTCCTATACATTCCATATCACAACTAAAGGATTTAATAAATGCTCTAGTGAAATAATTCCAACATGATGACCTTCTTAAAAACTACCTTAGTCATTTCATCAATGCCAAGTAACTTCCTAATGAATATACTCATAGTTTCATCAAATGATGGAAGTCTCTCATTCATAAAGTGGACCAGAACATGAATGATGATACTAAATTATAACTATTTGTTACTACTCTTAAACCTCCCCTTCAATACAAAGTTTGCATCTTTTCTCCTAAAACTTTAGAAGAAGCTTTAGACCAAGCAAAAATGAAAGACTTTCTTATGACTCAATTTGAACCATCTCAAACAACTACTAAAGAACCTTTTCAATTATTTTCCCATAACATTGATTCATCCAATCATCCCTAACCTCAAAATGGAGAATCCAATTCAACTAATTTTAACCCAACCCACCTCCCTTGAGTCTAGAACAACTGAAGAAGAAATTTCCACCCTCTAAATCCATGAGCTTTGATCCTTCCAAACCTCCTCAAAAATGGTAAAATCTTGATAAGTTTTATTGGTGGCATGCTACTATAGGTCATTCTCATGAGTCTGTCTTATCATGATCTTCACCAATTTCTTATTTTTTCCTTACTTGGTCCACATTTCAATCTTGATACTCTAAAAAAATAATGTTATCAATACCATCTTCAATATTCTCAAATTCATTCTTAGGAACCACAATCACATCAAAATCAACTACCTAATTAATAAAAATAATTCTCCCATACCTATACCTCATCTTTTAATTTTATTCAAACCATAGCCAATCCTTCTTCCTATACCAATAAGGAAAGGATAGCTAACATGAACAATTTTAAACATATCGTTACATATATTAAACCTCAAACTTTTAGGTCACATGAACCAAAGGAGTACTTAGTTCAAATGCATACTACAAAGAATATCATACATGGTCCTACTTGACCTCCTTCACCTACTCATATCTCTCCTAAACATAATATTTCACATTCAAAATCCTTAAAATCTAACAAACCAATCTATTTACCTATCTCCAAATATACTTACCAACCAAATACAAATAATTTTAATGGTTCAATGTTATCTAACTCCACCTCACATGTTGGGGCATCTTGTGATTCCCATTACTACATCTTCTTACCCATTGTGGCATATTAAGATGCCCACTCTTATTCTAAAATGCATAATAATAAACAAATTCAAATTCAAAAAACCTTTCCAAACTTATATACTTTTATTTCACATGCTCATCTTTGATACATACATTATCATAGTTCTTACTTGTTCTTTTTATCTCAAGTTTTTGTGCACTTTATTTCTTTTACTTTCACTTTATAAGCATCATTATCTTCCTTTACATTATTTGGTTTTATTACACAAATGTTTTTGTCGTCATACATTTATTTTATTTTTGTCTTTTTACGTTATTTTTTGCCTTAGTAGCTTTATGATTATTTTTTCCTTATTTAGTATTCACCCCCATGGGTTTATATTTAATGATTTTATAATATAAGACCATGGATAGAACCTGACCCTCCTCACAAAATACTACCTTTACTTATTTTTTCATTTTATTATTTCAAATTTTGCTTTTTGGCACCCTTGTGGGTTTCTCTTTTATGAGTTACAGTATACGACCATGGATAGGACTTGGCCCTCATAAAATTACCATCTTTTCATATTTTTACATCCTTATTATTAAAATTTAGCTTTTTCTTCTTTTGTTAGATGGAATTTTACACAACAATCTATGTTAGCATGTTTTCATCCATTTCCCTCAATCTTATGATAATGAATCACACTTTACTGTCATTGTATCCCTTTTTTCCCTTTGTCACATTTTTTTGATTTGAATCAATTTAAATTATTCCATATTTCATTCCTATTGATTTCCTTTTTTTTCACTCCATATTAGATAAAACAAGGTTGACGTCAAGATAACACTTTTATTACACCTAGATTTATGAGACTCTTAGACCCCATGCTCTTTGAAGTTATCTCTATTATAAATTTTGTCCCAAGTATTCAAATGAAAGTCATATTTAGCACCCATGTTTGGTTTTCCTAATCTATATAGAGGAGGAATATAAAAATACATCAAGAAAGTTAAAATCTAAATCATCTGAAACAAAAGGAAATGATATATAAAAGTAAACATACAAATATCAAAATTCAACATCACACCAAAAGACATGATTACAAGGATATATCCTATTTATAATCAAATCTCAAATTCCACAATTGGCCTCACATAGAGCTAAGGTCCTTTGGGGTATATTAGGATAGTAGATTGTAATAGTGGAATTCAAAAAACTCTATGGTGCTACCTACTTTCTCACATAATTACCCAATCTTCACAGTAGACTAACAACACTATAAGGGGTATTGAGAAATGGGAAACATGTTATGGGAAGGTAGGTCCATTTTAATTTTGATGAATATAACATTCATGGGATGATTTATATACTAAATTTGTTGACCTAAGACTTGTGTGGCTAAGAGAAGTTCTTTAGAGTCCTTAAAGTCAAAAGTCCTCTTGTTTTGACAAACCTAATTTGAGTATCTTGACTTAAATAGAGAGTTCCTCTACCTTGGTTTTTACTTCATTATCCCCTCCACCCATTTAATTTTCCCCCTTGATAGACAAATTTTGAATCCAAATCTGTTTTCCCTCTTCTTTAAATTCCTTCTTTTTCACCTCTTAAAAACATGCTAGCATTACTTTGTTTTAGTTTTATCTATCCTTAGAGAAAAAAAACATATTTGAGTAACTATGTATTACACCCTTACATCATTTATTTACCACACCATATCATTTTCATACTAGTCATGTCATTAAGTGGCTATATTTTCTTACATTGTATCTTCGAACAAGCACTAAGTATGAGTTTTTCATCCTTTAGTGGTTTTCTGATTTTTATTTCTCTCATATGTTCTTATTTGATTTTTGTATACTTAACTTATCTTACATATGAAAATTTCAATTATTACATGTTTATATTTATGTATGCCTTCTTCCTATTTATCTCACATCTTCAATTACATTTCATTTTTAGTCTTTCAAGTTTATTTTTGCCTATCTTACATGAGCTTACTTTTCCCTTTCTTACATATCTTTGTTCAAGTTTTCGTTCATGGATATTTCATTTTTCATTCATGTTTTACATGCTTCCCAACATGATTTAGTATGTTCTACATTCTTTTTACCATTTATGTTTTACATGCTTTCCAATATGCTTTACTATGTTCTACAATCATTTGTCATTCATTTCCCATCTTTTTTCATTCATTTGCTTTCAATATTATGTTCTAGCCTTACCTTAACAATCTTTATTTTCCAATTTTTCCTAATACCCTCTTATTTTTGCCTCAACTCATTTTTCACTACTATATTCCTATCTTCCCAAATTTTTTAATTTTCGCTATTAGTTTTTACTAACTTCTATAGATTCACCTAGTGTTCTTCCCATTGGACACCTTCAATTTCTCTTAAAATATACTTATTTATCTATGGTACTAAGTTAATAAAGGTTTGTGTCTTTCAATTCTATCCTTTCATTTATTTTATTTACTACTTATCGTACTTAGCATCAATATTGTGTTTTATCATGTTATCTCTTGAAGCACCATACCATGTTGAACTTATGTGACACATGAAGAGCTTCGAATGGGGCATATGTATAAACATAATATTTTAATTTTATTGATTACTAAAACTTTATATCTTTAATGAACCCATTGAGTCTCAATCTCTCTAAGTGCATGCATTAAGGGGTGGGCAAACCATTGATGCTTCATAAGATTGTTGTCCCTTTTTCCACTTACCATATACACACTTGTCTCCTAAAACCATTTACCATAAAATTATTCTTCTCAGTTGTACCCATTCTAGTAATTTTTCATGATTTATATTCTTTCTTCTTACATTAACCCCCTTTCACTAGTTGATTGTACTAGGTTGACCCTATATAATTTTTAGCCTCTAATTACTGTATAGGATCGACTAGATCAACCCTGTATTGTTTAGGGGTATTTTTCACTTGGAGTTTTGTTATCCCTTCAGCTAACCTAATTCATAACCTAGTGATTTACCTCCTAAAAACATATAGGGTTGATTAGGTCAACCCTTTATAGATTATATATTTAGAAGTATTCAGGGAAAGATCTGATTATATGTACAAGGTCATTTCCAACCATTTGTAAGAAGAGAAGTGAAGAAGAATAAGTGCAAATCAACATCTAATTATTGACCATTATAATTGAGGAATAAAGCTTAGGGTTCTATACTTTATTTGGAGTTATATATCTTCTGTTATGGAGAAGTCTTCTAGATTCATAGATAGGTTATCTAGCCTAGAGCTAATTTATCTATGTTATCCTTACATACCACAAAAATCTCCTATGAAGTACCTTGGCTAAGGGAGAAATTAAGGCTTGGTAGGTTCATCTTCAAAGGTAAGTATTGCTAACTTTATTTCTCCTTTATAAGAGTAAATAGATAATGTAGTTTTGCTTCTCTCCCATGTACTAGAATTTATATACATTGACGTGAGTATATATATTTTATGCATGTTTAGTTTAGTTTGTTTTGTTTCTAACCCCCACTTTATGATAAAATATTTGGTGAGCACTAGACATTCTTATTTATTATAATATATTAAACATTAAACCTATGACTCTTTTAGGGTTGTTGTAAGATTGTGTTAGACTATAGGCTTTGGAACCCTTCTTAACATGGTGTATTGTGATAAGTGATCCCATAATCGGGTCTAACAGATCCCCATATTGGCCATGCTCCTATTTAACAAATGTATTTCCAATTGGAAGTATAGGTATGTTATATCTTCTCCAAGCTAGAACTGATTTATAGATATGATGCATTTCTGATTGCATACATTTTTTATGTATAAAACCTCAATCAATATGTCCACATAAGTTAAAATGATACAATTTTAATTATTATTTTTTGATAGTGGATTTGATCAAATAGATATTTATTTTGAAAAATTGATATTAAATACCAAATCATTATGATTTTAATGTTTGGAAAGATTTTTATTTTATTTCATTTTTTTATATAATTTGGACTTTTGCTATACTGTAAAATACAATTTTCTTGTTTTGATGTCAAAAAATAATATAGATAATTGACTTTATTATTTGTAAGATTTTTTTTATTTGATTATGGTTTGTGAATATATTAAATATTAAAACTAATTTTGTTTTTATTTTTATATGTTTTTAATTTTTTTAGGATTATTGATATCTTGATTTTTTTTACATTCTATTAAAAATAACATTCCATTTAATTATATTATCAATATTTCATTCAATGATTGTGTTGTTATATAGTAAATTTTTCATTTGATGTAAATTTTTCATACATTTTAGCTATGTAAAAAAGGGATTGAACTTGTCGATGTCTAGTCTATAAATGAAACAAAAGGTGATCAAATACTATTTAAAGAATAAAGAATAAATTAAGATAATGTGAATGTATTTCATTAGTCAAATACTATTTTATGGTTCTAAGATGCATATTTATTATTTATTTAGAATTCATGGTAGGCACTATTAGGTGCATAATTATCCACAACCTATTATTAAATAAGATTATAAATTAAGTAAATATTAATTAAATTATGAAAATAATAGTTTTGTCCTCTTCTATTTCTAATGACTCAAAAAACACTAACCATAGCCTCTCTCTTATTTATATAATAAAATATAGTGCTAGTGGGTTATAAATATTCTGAATGAGAGTGATTTTATACTAGTATAATTAGACCATTTTTTTTAATAAAAAGAGGTAACTATGCTACTTGGATGTATCTATGTTACTTTATTTGTAAGATTTGTAAAAAAGATTATGTAGGTATTGTGGGAGTTTGTCTTATGGTAAATAAAATTATTATGGAACCTATATGTTAATTTAATATGGTATCATAAACTCTAAAATTAAGCATTTAATCTGTATGATCGATCCACAATATAGGTTCCCAAAACTAGGCATGTGGGGGATAACTATGTGTTAGTGATAACTCATAGTTGTACTAAGGAATTAACATAAAATAATTTAGATAGCATAAATAAATAAATAAAACATTAAAATGAATTAGAATTCTTTTATTATAGAAATATAACTTCTAATAAATATAAATAAATAGGGAAATGATATGATGTGATAGAGTACATGTATGACAAAGTAGATACACAGAACATGTTATTTATTATTACGAATGTACATGGAATCCACTCTTGGCCAAATGAGTATGTTATATATTTATACATGAAATAAAATAAGTAATTATAGCATCCATTAGTTACAAAGAAAACAACTATGATCATTTTATCTTCCTTGTTGGGTGATAATTGAGCTTCCAAATATGTGGTGACTATCTATCTAATTAGGAAACTCAGAAATTCCATGTTATAAAGTTCCACTTGAAAAGTATTATGGTCAATACACGATGACATGTGGATGTGTTATAGTTAAGATAAGTTTAGGTTCATGAGTCTACAAGCAAGTGTGAGGAATGTGGGGTTATGAATGAACTTGGAATAAATAAGTGTGCATGACTATAAATTAGTGTGAGTTGAGCACCTATGTCTATGAAAAAGTGTGATATTAGTGTGTGAGATGAAGATCAATCTCAATAAAAATGAATATGAGTATTACATAACAAGTGTGAGTAAATTAACAAAATATAAGTGTGTGTAGGAGCTACACATATAATAATCACCCTTATTGAAGAAAAATAGCCTCTATTACATCTTGGTGTAGCGATGGGAAATAAAAATGAATTTGTTTAGATTTTTACACTTAGATTTATTAGTATACTATCCCACATTAACCACATTGAAAATTTGATATGTGTCATAGTGGGTGTGTGTGTTTGTCACTTCAATGATCTAATTATTTTTTTTTGGATGCAAGTGTTTAGGGTTGAGATCAGAAGGATTTTGTGTCATCATTGGATAAAGAAGTGGAAGAAATTAAGATTGAATAAGTTACACATTAAATATTAGGTGTATGTCCAAGTACAATGGTTGATCAAGAATGAATGCATTCTCACCAGCTACATGTTGAATGGTGTAAGGACCATATTTCAAAGTCTTGGTTTTTATATGTGGACCTTTGAAGCACTCCTTTTGAATATCTAGATAGAATGTTTCACCAACTTAGAATGAATGAGATATGATATGTGTGTCATGTCACTCCTTGTAATTTTATTGGGTGAAAGAAAGGATATACTGAACCTACTAATGAATAGATTATATGTGGTTTAATAACTTATTAGCTTTGTCCACTTATCATTCTTATATGTGTGACTCATTTCTAGCTGGTGAATAATATGATATGTATATAAGTGATGTAGGGTATATCCCAAGGCATATCTATAATCGATTATACCCAATATAGTTGTGTAGGGTTCTATTATAGGTATGTTGCATGTAAAAAAATATTATCATCCCAAGTGTGAACATCTGAAATGTTGTAAATTCATAGAAGATGAACATATTCAACTAATTTTTTTGTTTGTCTAGTTTCTATATATGGATAAAATGTCATCTATCATTCCAAATGCATACCATCAAGTCCTATATTACTTTGAATAAATGATTCACAAAGCACAAATCTTGATTAGAGAAGATGGATGTTAGGAGTCAAAAGTGAACCCAAACATGGTTGAATAAGGATTGTGAGGTGCTATCTATAGTAATGTACTTATTTCAAGTGACCATGATATCTATCTTAAAAAACCTATCCATTATAAAAAAACACATCATAATAGCATATTGTTGTAGCTAACCTAGTGATTAAATCAACACTGATATATTCCCATGTTCTATATGGAACCAATAGAGGTTTGTTACATCCTAGCTTCATGAATGTGGGCTTGGTGATGTAATTAGGAATGAAACACTTGATGTGGCACTCCACATCCATGTACATGTGTGAATAGTAGAAATTAAACTATAATGTAACTAGAGTCTTTATCACATCAAAGTGTACCAAGGTCTTGGTATCATGTTCCTCTTAGATGAAACATTGGCAAGGTACTCCACTAAGAACACATATATGATTTAACTTGTAGAGAAGTTGGTCAGTTAAGTTAAATTTTTGAAATAGTTGACCTTACATGAGGCTGGTTTAAGTATTTTTAAAGTTGTGATCAACTAAGTAATGAGATAATCAATTTGAGAATTTGTGTCTAACTTTGTCCATAATTATGATGAGCACATGAACTAATGATTGACTATGATAGTGTAATACCTTATTATCTTTACATTTATTTTGCTTGATCATGAGAAGGAAATACTACAAGTAAGTCATCCATTTCCTATGACATGCATTCTCTATTTTGATTTGTGTTTATAAAAACTAAAGTGGCTTATGATCAAAATGAAAAATGGTCTCCTTATAAAAGATGTAGGACACCATTACTTAATTAATTGAATAATATTATATAACTCATTTTCATAGGTGTAGTACCATTTCACTATGTCTTTGAATTCTTTTGAGTGGTATTTGATTGGATGTCCATGTTTCATGAGAACTACCTCAAGTGCATAGTCAAATGTATTGATGTGAAGTTATAAATAATGTGGAATTTTAGGTATTGTGTGTACATATTTTACACAAATATGTTGCTTGAGTGTCTAAAAAGTGTGTTGTTGCATATGAGCCTCATAAAACTTAGCTTTCATAGGTGTTATCTAGTTGAGTTTCTAATAAATGTGTAATAAACCAATGATTAACCTATGATAGAAATTTTTGAGTTCAAGAAAGCTCATCATTTATTTAATATTGCATGAATTTGTTCAATCTTATATCACTTTTATATTTTTGAGGTTTACATGAATTCTTGTGTAGTTAATGATGTAGCACAATTAATGAATCTACACAAAACCAAATGTACACTTTGTTAAGTTGGTTTAGAAGGATATATTCATAACATATTTAAGATGGATTAGGACATGATGGTAAAATAAATTTAAGTCAATTTTGGTGAAGTATTTTGCACCTCTGATCTGGTCTAGGAGGTTGTGAATGTACAAAAAGGGATACGGTTCTTTATCATGATTTTTTAGAATGCATGATAGTTTATGTATATTTACCATGACCCAATCTTATTGGGTGTGAGGACTTACTTACTCATATAAAGATAATATATAGGCTTGATATTTCCTTGATCAAGGAAATCTTTTATTTGGCACTAGATTTAATCATTCTCAAAAATGATGTGCAATATAAAGGGTCATTCAATAGAGGGAATCTAGGACCAAATTGATGTGTTGATTTACTACACAATGCATTGGAAGGTCATTAGGATATTTTATGTCTTAATCTTGATATTTTAATAACATATTAAGCTATTATTTCTATGATTTTTAGTGTATGTTGAATGCTACCAAATCTTTTTTTGTCTCTTGTGCAAGTGTGTCAAGGAAAACCATGAGTAGCAAAAAAAATTGTGCATGTGAGACAAGATTTTATCTTTTATTGGTAGAGACTAAGGTGAATTTCATATTTTAATCTAATTGAAAGAGGTTGAAGAAATGATCTTATTCATGAATATTCTAACATTATGGCTTGGATTAGTATATAGCTTCATGATCATATAAATACAACCTTCTCAATAATATGTCATAGTCCTCCAAAGGTGTGATGACACAAGTGATGGTATCCTCCATAGGATTGAATTTTTACTTAAAGGTTTATTTTTATCATACCTATATATCTTTCACTAGATGAAACTAATTATAATGTTTAACAGTGTCAAGGCCAAGGCACAATGTTGTGGCTTGCACAATGAAGTTCTTATGGATATTAATGTCAATTATGACATGAAAAGGATGACCCTTTACCCAAAACATGGTGTGAAAGAGACATTCACACTCCTAAAAGGTGTATATAATAGTGTTATTTATGCTTAGACAAGTTATATCTATTTTAGTGTCATCCATTGGCATGATCTGATATAGATTAGAAAATTAAGGATTGTTGCACATGCCATTCAGAGTCATCATGGGTGTGTGAGAGATGAAGATGGAACCAATTGTCAATGGGATTATTTTTCCTTTGTATAAATAAAATTCATAGGAGCCTTTGAGTTTTAGGAATTATTATTAATTTTCTATCCTTTTTGAGAAGTGTTATACTTCCACATAGAAGGCTATGATGGGGAATTATGTGTAGGCTAACTCTTATGTGGTGCATCAGATAAAGAGGTGAGAAACTTACTCATATTTATCTTGGATTTGATCTTGGTAGTATTATGATAGGATTACTCTAGAGTATATTAATTCAATAACTCCATATTTTCATGGACATAAGGTGAGACTATGTTGATGTACTTTACACCTTATGTTATTTAGCCAAGTTATCTCATCGCTATGTAGAATAGTCATGGATTATGTTGGTGTAATACTATATTGAATTCTTCTTATGATGGTGAAATTATTTGAAATTTATGTAACCATCATCAAAGTGATTTATAATATAGTAATCCTCCCTCATACTATTAACAAAGTTTTTCCATCATTCAATTAGAATACAACCTTGCACACACTACATGTTGAAGTTATCCCAGCAGTGAACAAATAGAATTTACATCTTCAACATTATGAAGGTAATATTCTTAGCATTAGTGAAATTTTTAAAGAAGAATTATGCCTCAATTTTATTGAATATAGGAATCTAATGTTGTGGTTTCAGTTTACCTTCAAATAAGTGGATGTCAAGATTAACTTATATTTTGAAGATGGCTTGTTGCTAAAACTAATATCAAGTGAGAAATCTAAAGGAGGATTAGAAGGCACTGAGTTGAACTAAAATATCAATCCCTAAAATTAGACAAAAAATTATTTGGGTTATGCCTTCAATGTGCTTGTAATAAGCCTCTCAATGTTTGGGGCTACCTTATGTTACTTCTAGATGTTAGCCATCTTACTTTGGCTACAACATTCATCTAAGTGGTAAAAAATATAACCAAATGTTATAACCTATTTATCTCATTGTGTTCACATGTTTAAATTAATATAAAATAGCTTTATTATGATACCAATGATCTACCTATAGGGGACCTATACTAGGCACGTAGGGAACAATGTGTATTAGTGGTAACTCATAGTTATAATAGGTAATGCACATAAAATAATTTAGATACAGTAAATCAAACACACATTGAAATGGAGTGGAATTCATATATTTTATAAATTAAACTTACATTAAATATAAAAAAATAGTGAAATGGTACAATGTGATACATTACATGTATGAAATAGTAGATGCATAAAGCAAACTATCTATCATTAAAAATATGTATGGAATTGACCCTTAGCCAAATGAATATGTTACATATGTATACATTAAATATAAGAAGCAATTATAACTATTTTTAGTTACAAATAAAATATTTAAACTCATTTCATCATCCTTGTGGGGCAACAATTGCGCTTCTAGGAACTTTATTCTAGATGGGTCTCTACAAAAATACCCTATGGAAATAAAATGTTTGAATGCATCAATATAATATTTAGATTAAAATAATATAATAGAATATTTAAAAATAAATACATTCAATAATTTGAAATAAATATAATTAATTATACAAATAAAAAAATAATGGTTAGGAGAGAGCATATCTTTCTTGTTAATGTGTCCTAGACTGCCATTATTGACAATGTTCATCACAGTCCTTCTACTCAGTGATGTGTTCCATTGATTTAGGTTTTTGACTATTTTTTTACATGAAATTTTGTGTCAAATTATAGACACTTTCATGGTCATAAGTTTCCTACTTATTAATAAGTGTCTAATACATAATATCCACTCTTTTTTGGAAATTACATCTGGGCCTTTCTAGGTTATCTATCACCGTTTGGATTCTTTATTTGGATTGCATGAAGGGATATTGATTTTAGTATTTTCATAAAAAACCCTAGATCCTATAATTAAGTCATGTGATCTTAGAAAACAAGGGTTAGTGGGATAAATTTAAGTCAATTTGAACTCAAAGACTTCTCTATCAATGAACACTACCTACATAGGCATATAATCTATATAATATAGTATTTGATAATACATACATTCAAGCATGTATAATAAATATAGTAATAATTGTAAAAATATAATACCAAGGGCTAAAAAATATCATATATATATATTTTAATCTATTATGGGATGTAATTGATAAAGTTCATCTTAATCTTGTTAATTAGCTTTGTGTTCCATTCATTTAGGTTTTTGACTATTTTTACTATTTGGAAATTTACATCTAACTATGGATATTTTCATGGCCAGAATTCATAATTCCACCACAAGTATCTAATATTTAATATACACTATTTCCTATAAATTCTACCTTGGTATTATTTTGGTTTTTATCACCTTTCAGATTCTATGTTTAAATTTCTTATACATGTTCTTGATATCAATATTTTGATTAAAAAAACCCTAGATCCTAAAATTAGGGTATGTGATCTTAAAAAATGATGGTTAGTTGTTTAAAGTAATGTTGAGCTAACCTAAAATACCCCTATATTATTTATCATTGCCTACATATCCATGTACTCTGAAGAGGTCCTTAGATTGATGTAATTCTCTACCTTATGTGGGATTATGTGTGAACAATTATGAAATATGTTATATGCGAGTTCATATAGTGATCTATCTTGGAAATTGAAAAATAATTATAATGGATTTTTATTTTGATGATTAAAACATTTAAAATATTAATCTTATGACTGATTTGGAAATAATAAAGAAGAAGGCATAATAGCTTAGTTGTGCAATTGATTTTCAACAGTGTAGTGTAAGCCTGAGAGGTGCTTGATGGGTGAAAAATGAATGGGATTTAACTTGTATTTATACCACATATTTTTAAATTCTTATCATATAAGGGTTAAATTAAAAAAAATCCAACCCATACATATCAATATATTTACAAATTTGAGTGTTTGTAAGGTACATACACCTACATTGGGGAAGGGACACTAGCATTAACACTAGTGTCCAAGTATTAATGTAAGTGTCTAGGAAGATATAAATTTGTTGAAGTTATATGACTGACAGTGAAG
Organism: Torreya grandis; assembly: GCA_037957365.1. Taxonomy (NCBI): domain Eukaryota; kingdom Viridiplantae; phylum Streptophyta; class Pinopsida; order Cupressales; family Taxaceae; genus Torreya; species Torreya grandis. The sequence continues at coordinate 2,259,307 of JARHVA010002634.1, forward strand.
GATATATATATCATGTTTTAATCATATTTTGCGCTATATTTGACATAAGTAATCAAAATATTAGGTTTAGACTATAATATAAGTATTTAGGCACATTGAGATGGTAAACACGAGCCTTTTGCATACAAGGCAGGTCAAAAAATGAAGGGTAAAGCCATTACTAATATTTTCCAATTATTCAAGACTATTTTAACATATAAATATATATTTAAATATTTATATTCCCCCTTTAATCTAGTAATGCATGAGGATGAAATTACCAGGTTAAAGGAAAAATGCAAATTATGGTGTGTACAACACACCTTTACTTTGAATTGACCCCTTTTTGAATTTAATGCATGTGTATGAACTAAAACCATGATCATGATATAGGAGTAACTAGTTCATGTAATTTGAAAATTAATAACTAAATTTGATTTAAATAAAAGTGAGAAAGGAAGGAATACACGTGTCGATGAAACCAAGTTTTCCCTTGATAGTTTTCTTTGGTAATGATGCTTCCTAGCTAAACAATTAGAGAGAGATTCATAAATTAACCTTGGAGATATGAAGAGGGGAATTCGAGGGTAATCATTCCCTCAATCTAGTATGAGGATGAGTTATGCCAAGTCCATCAAGAGCACTAAATCTTAATTACACAACTCAGGTATAAACATAATTTAGCCAATCTCACTCAATTCAAATGGTGCAAACATATCAACCTACCATGAATATAAGTAATTCCAATTCCATTGATATAATTTAATCTCAATCACACTTATCAAAGGATATAAATATTACAATAAATATAAGCTCAAACAGTGCATCTTGGTAAGTTTGGTGCATAAATAATATATCTATAATTTGGTGCATTTGCATGGCATACACACCTCAAATGTGTCTTAATCTCAATTAAATATGTAAATTTAAAATTTTATCTATAAATTATGTATAATATATCTCAAAAATATGAAAACATACATCCCAAATGTATAATATTATGTCCCAAGTGTATATCTTAAAAAGTATCAATTATGCCAACTTATTGTGATTTTATGTATGCCAAGTCATGTCTCTATGACTTTCTCCCATTGATATTACAACCCCACCATTTTAGGTGAGGGTAATGGAAATTAATAGTCACCTTATCTCAAAATAATAAGACTACTATGTTGTATTTGTGTTAATCAATAAAAAAAAGTCATATAGTGGTATCATGTATACATAGATGTATAAATGAAGTTGGTATTATGCATATATAACAAGACATAATATGAATTATATGTATTATCACAACATATATAACTATTAATTTAAAAAAACAATCAATAAAACACATAAGAGTACTCAATTTCACACCAAGAGGGGTATAAAAAGACAACAAACAAGGGGCATGTTCAAATGTTTCACACTCAAGGGAAGGACATGTTCAAATGTCCACACACCAAAGGAAAAAAATTCATGGAACTATGTCCAAAAATCAAGGAATGTAAAAATTTAATTTTCAATCAATAAAATTAATAAAAGAGGAATTCACTCAAGTAAGCCATGTGATAAGATGAACAGGTAAAATTTAAGTAACTAGCATAAGTATGTCACATTAGTCCCTACATACATATGCTATCAAAATGTCTTATAGAATAACATATCAAGTTAAATGTGTAAGATATTAGAATGAGTATATGAATGCATAAATGATACTATATAAGATTAGTATGATAATGTATAAATAGAACTTGTATTAATCATGATCAAATAGAAGCAAGATGCCCCCATTATAGTGTGTTAAATAGGAAAAGGAAAGGTCCAACATCTGCATGCTCATGTATCATGGATCTAATGTATTCCTATATCAAAATTAAGTACCCATGAAACATATGCATGTATACAAATTATATGTTATCTACTAACATAAAATAAACAACATATGCAAAATATAGTAAACATGCGAAATGCTAAATATTCTTTGTATTTTAGGTTTATTTGAATGTTTTTGTATTTTCTCGATTATATATATATATATATATATATATATATATATATATATATATATATATATATATATATATATATATGTATGTATGTATGTATGTATGTATGTATGTATGTATGTATGTATGTATGTATGTATATATATATGTATGTATGTATGTATGTATGTATGTATGTATATATATGTATGTGTATATATATATATATATATATATATATATATATATATATGTATGTATGTATGTATGTATGTATATATATATATATATATATATGTATGTATGTATATATATATATATATATATATATATATATATATATACATATTTTATGTTTTTAAAGAGATTTATAGTCAATGAATATATTATAATAAATTAGTCATGTTACTAAGGATCATGTATATGTGCTAAATTTGGATCTAGAATATTTATAATACATTATGTATGCCACATAGGACTATGTGGTTGTGAAGCAATATTATAAGCTATAGTGGTTTATGTAACCCATTTTTTAGTTATCTTTGATTTAACTAGTAAAACTTTGGGTGTTTTTACCCTCTTGAAACCATGGTGCTTTATTGTCAATAACTAGGTAGGTCATGGAGGTGTAAACGAGGACCTCATAGAATCTATTGTATATCATTGATGCAATGCCCTCTCAAGTATTGGTCACATAGGTAAGGGTATTATAATTTTATTACCCTTTCATTCATGATTAACCTTAATAGGTTTTATAATTAACTATATTTGAACAATTTTTCATGTTGATATGCATATTCATATTGAACTTCAAAAACTATGATTACCTTGAAAATGATGTTTGAAATATATTATGAAATATGAATTATTTATTTATTTATTTTTAGTTTTTAGTTATGATTAAGTAAATCACCACACACTATAATTTTTTTAGCATGATCATTGATGTTTGGTTGTCATTAATGTCAAAGAGAGCATGTGGTACTTGTGTATTAATGAAAAATTGACTAGATTGATGGTTTGGAGAGTGTTTGACTCAGTGAGGTAATTGATGGATAATATTGATGGTATGGAAATGTTGTAGAGACCCTATAGGGTGTTATGAGTGCTTGGAGTGCTTATGGAAGTGAAAGGAATTCATTAGAGCAATAAATTGAGTGTCTAGGTTCAAGTAGTCATCTTGATAGATAAATATGAGTGAGCAGATTGATGACATCATATTTCACATGTGTGAAGGTTTTAGGATCATTTTGATATATGGATAGATTCTCCTATAAAAGATGATTATATAGTTCAAATTTTAGGTCATGAGCTTCAATAGAGAAAGATTTATTAAGGTGAAAATTTGGCTTCACAAAAAGATTTCATTAAGTTCCCATACTTACCCAAATTTGAATTATCAAATATCTATGATCAACATTTAATAAGATAAAGAATCTAATGGTGAACATTTATTTTGACTAGATAAGGATCCAACAAAGCATGTGATCCTATTAATAGTGATCTAATGACATGCATGAAGTCAATATGTCAAAGGATTCTTAGAAAGTATGTGCTAGTGACATGTGTTTCAATATCATTAACTTGACAAAATATTAATGACATACAAGTGTTTATACAGATGGAGATCGATGGAGTGCATAGAGTCAAATAGTTAATGTACACATAAGGCACATAGAGTTGCCAATTGACATGATCATAGAAGAGAGGATCTAAAATCAATGTTGATAATTATAAGATAAATAACAAGATACTTATGAGGATATTGATGTTGAATATTTGATCTAGATGTTAGGGGACATGAGATGATGATAAAGTGTCTGATTACAATGACCATTGGTATTATAATTTAACAAAAGAAAAATTGGTGATCAGTTTTTTACTTATAAATTTTGATCTAGGATGAGTTTTAAGGTGATGTAAATAAAGTTTAAGAGGACTTCAAGGATCATTCAAAGAAGTTATCTATAAGGTTTTAATGTTTATGCAGTCGAAGATATTAAGATTTAAAATTGACTGTGTATTTGACCATGTTCTACAAGTGACCCAAGAAGGATAATTGAAGAGTTCTTGATGTCATTTCGATGTTTCAAGATGAAATAACTATTGGAGAGTGTTGTAGACTAAATGAGGACCATTTTTATGGATTTTTGAGGTTTGACCAATCCATATTTAGTGTGAAAAATTGCTTGTAAGTTGATTGTGTTTGTTGAATGCATTGGCAGATTGAGTGACCACTTTATAGGAATGTGTTGGAAGAGTTTTGAGAAGAATTGAAGAATAAAATGAGAATGAAGATGTTATATAATAACCTAAGTATTATGATAAGGCATTGGTTGTCATATTTTCCCCCTAATTAGATATATATAATCAAAATAGCTTGAGTATGTTTTGACTCTATATGAGCAGTCTGAGTGGTCATTTTGAGAGAATTAATTTAAGTGCTTAGAGCCTATGTTGGAATGTCTAAAGCACATGGATGTGTACCAAAGGTCTTGAAGGGTTAACCCACGTGATATAATCATATGGATATGTGAAATACTTGAGTGTTTGCTTCATAAGTTTGAGACTATGTTTTCCATATTTGAAGACCTGAAGAGCAACAAAACCTAATTGGTAGGTTCGAGTATTGAGTTGGTGTTATAGGTGGCATGGAACTATGAGGGAATTATAAAAGGGATATTATAGATAGGTTTTATGTGTTAAAATAATTGGTAAAGGATGAGGGTAGTCCAATTAGTCTCACATGTAATGTGTGAGTATGAAGGCCTAATTATTTTAGGTCTCACCAAGACCTAATGGTGGTTTAGGGATAATGAGGGAATGGCAAACCTATGAGAATGGATTTGAGCTATGTATTAGCATGATATAATTATTAAGGGTTAAGGCAAGTCTTATGGCTAACCAAGAAGATAATATTCATGAAGATTCTATAAAGAGTAAAAGTAAAGGTGATGGTTTCTAGACTTGAGAGAGATGAGTTAAGCTAGTTGTGCATGTGGGGATTCAAGTGAAGAAAAGAACCTTTGAAAGAGAAGGTATAACTTAGTTAGGACCATTAGACTAAAAAAAATATTAGACATGTGTATCTGATCAAATTAATGTGGGAAGACACATAGGTCATTGGACCTAATGAGCCTATAAGAGATAATTTGAGCAAGTTAGCCCTAGAAGAAGCTTGAGAGAGAGATTAGAGGTGAAGAGTGAAGACAAAGGTGATCATCATTAGTTGAAGAGTAGAAATAGGTGTTCAAGATGATATTTTTAGGTATCTAAGTGGGTACTTGGTTGCCTAGGGGGTTGTTTCCTCCTTTCAAGGTAAAGCTTTCTAAAGGTCTATTTGTTGTGGGTGTTCACCTAAATAGGCATAATTACTCCTAATGGGATTAGTATCTCATTAAACTAAGGTATGGGTGTTATTTGATCAGTTGTTACTAGTCTAAATGTTGAATATTTTTAATAGGATTATAGTCCATCTTTTAGGGTTTAGTGGATTTTATCCCCCAAAAGGTTTTCCCACATATATGTTATGTTCATGTGATGTATGCTCTTATGTATGATTTGGATGTATGTGATTTCATGTTTATGTTTCTTAATCAAGTTGATGTATGCTAAATATTTAAGAGTTGGTAATTGAATTAGATTATCTAGCATCATTGATTCACCCCTCCCCCCCTTAGTGATTTTACTTCTAACAATTGGTATCAAAATAAGACTTTATGTGTAAGTTTAACCACTCGAAGGTGATCCAAGGTACAAAGATGGATAAGAAATTAAAAAAAGATAATAAAGAGTTAAAGGATCAAGTGGAGGTTACTTATGCATGTCTAAAATCAAGTGAAGAAAAGTACAATCAGCTCAAGGCACTTTTTGAGAAGTAGAAAGGTATGATGAGAGAGTATGATCAAGAAGAAGCTTAGAATAAGATCATGGCCTCAAAATTTAAGGCTATTATGGATGAGTGTATTAAGATCAATAAGGAGCTAGAATCCTTGAAAGCAAGCTTAAGATCAAAATATTATAAATATAAGATCATCATTGTTGAGGATCAATTAAGGGTTAAAAAGACTAATCTGATTTCAAAAGAGGAAGAATGCAAACATCTTAAATCTTAGTTAGAAGAGACAAATGCTAAGTTGAGTTCAAAACAAGGTGAACATGATGAGTTGAATTCTAAAATTGATTCTATAAAGATTATTGAAGATCAATAATGTAGATTGAAGGATGACATGGCTAAAAAAAGATAAGAGGGATAAGGAGACTATCTAAGTTCTTAGAATTAAGTTAGAGGCTATGAGTTCAAGTATGATAGCTAAATAGGATGAGAGAATTCAATTGAAGATCAAGCTAAATTCATTGAAGGATGAGCATGAACAATTTATTGTCAATGTAAACAAGATTGAGAAAGAGCAAGAGAAGTCAGATCAAATCAAGAAGGATGCAATCACCAAGATTGACAATAAAAGATCCATCAGGAAACCAAGTGCCATGAGGTATGAAATATATATTTAATGGTCATTTTATGCTTGTCACATGTTTGGTAATAATTCAATAAACTATAAAAAGAAGAATAGTTGGTTAGCTAGAAGCATGGATAATGTAATCCACTATAATTTTCATGACATGGGACATATTGATAGATTCTACCCCAAAATGTATGGGAAAGTATTAACCTAGGTATGGAGACCAAAGATAGTTAAGCTTAAGCATAATAAACCTAAGAGACCAGATGATATATATTTTATGAGGTTCATAATACTCTTCAAGTAGAAGGTATGAATGGTGTTATTTGTTTCAATTGTCATCAAGTTGGTCATATTGTGAGATATTTTACAAGCAAGCTCTCAAATCATAAGAAGATGCATGGACATCCTAGTGTGTTGAAGAAAGGTCAATCCTTGGTATGTAATCATAAGGAAGCGAAAACCAAGAAAACTAACTCAGTTGAGATGAAAGATCAAGGTGGACTACCTGCTAAATAAAAAGAGGAATCAAATATGAAGAAGGTTCAAGAATGTCAAGATAATGTGTCATCTATCTAGATAGAAAAGGAGAATCAAAATTCAGTTCAAGTCAAACTCAAAGAAAAGACCAAATTGCTAATTGAGGCTAGTTATCAGGTATGTATGGATCCAAGAGAATATCCTACTATTGTTGACCAAGTTTCATGAAAATAGCATCAGTTGTCAATGCCAAGTGATGATGATCTTTATTTAGATAAAAAGGTATGTCATGAATATTTGATGTCTCCATGTATTATCAATTCATTCTTAGAATAAAAGGAGAATATTTTAGTGGATGAGCATGTTGCTTCTCTTAAGCCTAAGAAGAAGAAGAAGAAGAAGAACTATCAGTATCAAATGACCAAAGAGGATAATGAATATGAGGATCTATGGGCAACTGCTACTTTCACATTGTTATAGGATATTGTGGGTTAGGGTGTCTCTATCTAGGCTTCAAAGAGACTCTTGAAAAATAAAAGGAAGCATGGTGGATACTAGTTGAGCTTTGGTTGATGTTAAAGGACAAGAATATCATTTGAATATAAGTGTGGCTAAGGGAGAGATAATTTAGTATTGAAGATCTATGCATGATGTGAGGGGGAGCATATGTGAGATGTTCTAGTCTTGGTGGAGATATGAAGAAGTCTATTATAGTTGTGAATTTAAGAAGATTAATATAATGACTTGATAAAACCAAGTCATGTATTTTAACAAGGTATTGAATCTTCATGCATGAGAAAAGAGAGCTTATAATTTATATAGGTTTATACATCCAAAGGATCATAAAAGCCCAAGATCAGTTTGGTGTATGGCAAAGAATAGATAACATAAGATGGAGCATGATGTTAAGGGCAACTTTCTAAGTTCTATGAGTAGTTTTTTAGGTCTAAGGATCAGATAAGTCAAAGTTTAGATTGGTGCATGTCAAAGGTGGAGTAATTGATTCATATGTTTGAAAGTATGTAAGTATCTTGAGCATCTTAAATAGTATTTGAATGCATACATGATGTTGAGGAATGTTTGTTGGCATGTTGAACAAGAGACCCTTTGTCATTAGTTTCAAAGGGGGAAAAATATTAAAATGAAGAAGTTAAAATGAGTAAGAGGTCATTATGAGGGTGTTCTCCCATCAATGATAAAGGGGGAGATTATTGAGCATGATCATTGATATTTGTTTGTCATTGATGCCAAAGAGAGCATGTGGTACTAGTGCATTAATGACAATGTGATCAAATTGATCATTTGGAGAGTGTTTGACTCAGTGAGGTAATTGATGGATAATATTGATGCTATGGACATGTTTTAGAGACCCTATGGGACGTTATGAGTGCTTGGAGTGCTTATAAAAGTGAAATTAATTCATTATAGTAGTTAATTGAGTGTCTAAGTTAAATTAATCATCTTGAAACATAAATATGAGTGATAAAATTTATGACATGATATTTCACATGTGTGAAGGTTTTAGGAGAATTTTGATACTCAGATGGATTATCCTATGAAAGAAGATCATATGGTTCAAAGTTTAGGTCATGAGATTCAATGAAGCAAAATTTATTAAGGTATAAAGTTTGCTTCTCAGGTAGCATTCACTAAGTTCCCATACTTAGCCAAATTTGCATTATCAAAGATATATGGTCAACATTTAATCGGATCAAGAATATAACAACAAGCATTTATTCTAAACAAATAAGGATCTAGTAGAGTATGTGATCTTATCAGTAGTGATCCAATCGTGTGCATGTAGTTAATATGTCAAAATATGCTCAGAAAGAATACACTAGTTACATGTGTCTCAATCTCATTAAGTTGATATAAGATCAACAACATGTGAGTGTTTGTATAGATGGATATCAATGGAGCATATTGAATCAAATAGTCAATGTGTGTAGAAGGCACACAAAGCTACCAAGTTACATGATCATGAAAGAGAGGATATAAGATCAATGGTGAACATTATAGGATAAATACCAAGATACTTATGAGGATATCAATGGTGTGTATTTGATATAGCTACCAGGTGACATGATATGTTGATAAAGTGTCTGATGTTTAACATTTACATAGTGACCATTGGCATTTGAATTTAATAAAGGAAAAATTAGTGCTAAGGTTTTTAATTATAACTTTTGATCTAAGACAAATTTGAAGGTGATGTATGTAGACACCTGAAATTGGCTACTGATAACATCCAATCAGGCTTTTGGCTAGTTTTCATCTAAAATGCACAATTTGGCATAAAAACACTAAAACATGATAAATGATGTTAAATTGATATATTAAAGTGTTGAATTTGGCTAGGGTATCCCTAAATGGGGAAATGTAATTTATGGGCCAGCTAACTTTGATCAGTTCATTTCGAGTCAAAATGCCAAATTTGCACCTACGTGCTCTAGACTGCTCTTTCCTATAAAATATTTTGCAAAAGACTTGTGCCTTTGTTATTTGTTGTTGGAAAGATTATAAATGGAAATACACATCTAATTCATATTATGTGGACTTCCAATTCTAATCCAGTCAAATTTAGGACCAATAACAAGGCATTCTAATGAATCTAAGTAATTTGTGCATAAAGTGCTTAATCATGCTTAAGAGCTAATCAACCCAAATCAAGGCCTAATCAATAATTCCATGGAAAATTGTTGAATAAATTATTTTTTTAAATGAATATGGAATATTTGCATCATCAAGTGACCTCATTTCTTGGGGAGACATATTTAGGCCACAAATGCCATAAATATCAGGATTCATACCTTCCATGCCTCATCAATGCCTTCCATGATGCCCTCCATGCCTCTTAATTTACCCTTATTCTAATGCCATGATGAGGATAATTAAAAACTTAACTCCAAAAATTTAATTAATCCTCAACCACACATCTCAATCTTGAGATGGATAGTTGAGGTTGATTCTGATTAAATCCAAAAATCTATAAATAGGAGGCCTCACACCATCATTTCTAAGCTTAATTAGTGCAAAGTTATAATGAAAAATTGGTTCCAAAAATCTTCAAGAAACTAGTGTTATAATTCCAAATTGATTCAAATCCAATCTAAGCCAAGCCACAAGCCAAAGGTGCCAAGAGGAGATGAAGGTAGCCACACTCTATTGAAGAAGACATCTTAAAGCACAAGCTGAACAAGCCACCATTACAAAGGCATTTGAAGCATCCAAGGAAAGTGAAGAAATTATTGTTTTTTCATTCCTTGATTTTTAGTTGTGCTTATCATTTGATTTTTTTAGCTAAGCTTTCCTTAGTGTCTAGGCCTAGAGATGTTATGTTATTAGTGTGTTTATTTCACTTTGTTTTCATTTTGGAACTAACACCATACTAACCATCCTCTCTTGAGTCAAATTCCTCAATCAAAATGTAAAAATAAAATTTTAAGAGGAATTTAAGTTGCATCCATAAAAGTGATTTATAGGGTTTTAATGTCTATACAATAAAATATATTAAGCTCTAAAGTTGATTGTGTATTTGACCATGTTCTATAAGTGCCCCGAGAAGGATAATTGAAGATTTATTGATAGTATTTTAATGTTTTAAGATGAAATAACTATTAGATAATGTTTTAGACTCCATTAGGACAATATATATGTATTTTTTAGGTTTGACCAATCCATATTTAGTGTGAACAATTACTTATAAGTTGATTGTGTTTTTTAATGCACTAGCAGATTGAGTGACCACTTTGTAGGAGTGTGTTAGAAGAGTTATGAATAGAATTGAAGAATAAAATAAGCATGAAGATGTTATATAAGTCCCTAAATATTATTAAAAGGATTTTTTTGTTATATTTTTCCCTTGATCAGATATGGATAATCAAAATAGCTTGATTATATATGACCAGTCTAAGTGGTCATTCTGAGAGAGTTGATTTAAGTGCTTAAAGCTTGTGTTGGAATATCTAAATCACATGGAGATATATCAAAGGTCCTAAAGGGTTCATACATGTGATATAATAATATAGATATGTAAAATACTTAAATTTATGCTTTAGAAGTTTGAGACTTTGTTTTCTATATTTGAAGACCTAAAGAGCAAGGAGACCTAATTGGTAGGCTTGAGTGTTGAGTTGGTGTTCCAGGTGGTATGAACCCATGAGGGAATTATAAAGGGGATATTGGAGATAGGTTTGATGTTTTTTAATCATTTTTAAAGGATAAAAGTGATCCAGGTAGTCTCACATGTAACATGTGAGTATGAAGGCCTAATTATTTTAGGTCTCACCAAGACCTAATGGTGGTTTGGGGCTAATGAGGTGATGGATGAATTATGAGAATGGATTTGAGATATGTATTAGCGTGATATACATCTTAAGGGTTAAGGCAAATATTATGGCTAACCAAGATGATAATATTAACGAATACTCTATAAAGAGTAAAAGCAAAGGTGATGGTTTCTAGACTTGAGAGAGAGGAGTTGAGCTAGTTGTGCATGTGGGGATTCAAGAGAAGAAAATAACCTTAGAAAGAGAAGGTATAGGCTAGTTAGGACCATTAGAGTGTAAAAATGATCAGACATATTTATTTTATTAACCTAATTTAGGATTTAGGAGGACACATAGATCATTGGACCTAATGATCCTAAAAGAGGTAGTTAGAGTAAGTTAGCCCTAAAGGTAGCTTGAGACAAATTGGAGGTGAAGAGTGCATACAAAGGTGATAATCATAAATTTAAGAGTAGAAATAGGTGTTCAAGATGATCTATTCATGTAGCTAATTGGGTGATTAGATTCTTGGGGGGTTGGTTCCTCCTTGTAAGGTAAATCTTGCTGAAGGTCTAGTTGTTATGGGTGCTTAGCTAGTTAGGGGAAGATGCCCCTTGTGGGATTGGTGTCTCACTAACTAAGGGATGGGTGTTCCTTTATCAGTTGGTGCTGGTCTAAATGTTGGATCTTATTTTATAAGATTGTAGTCCATCTTGTAGGTTTCATTGGGTTTTATCCCCCAAGAGGGTTTCTCACATATATGTTATGTTCATGTGATGTATGTTGTTATGTATGCTTTGGATGTATGTTATTTAATGTTTATGTTGATTAATCTAGTTGATGTATGCTAAATATTTAAGATTTGGGAATTAAATTAGATTATCTAGCATCATTGATTCACCCTCCTCTCAGTGATTGTACCTATAACATAAAATCCTATTGGGAATAAAAAATATTGGATATAATGATCATGGTTCAAATATATTTATACTTGTTTTGTGTTGAAATGATTTTATGTGCATCTTCAAGCATGTTTATTCATTTATAAACTTCTAAGTTACTCTCAATTACCATGATTTTTTTGTAATGTAAATATGTGATGATATATAAGTATATTATCAAATATTTGGATCTTGTATTTCCCAATGTGTACCTCTACGAGTTATATCAACCAATGATTCCTTGGAAGGATCAATGTGGGGTAGATTAGTCTTCACAAACTGCTTATTAGAGGAAGGACTTCTTCTAGTGGTTTTCTTTTACAAAGATCAATAGACCATTTGTTACATAGTAGGAGTGTCATGGGATATTTATGTCCTTTGAGAATAATATATATAATAATTAAGAGATAGAGACCTCATTTTCATACTATGATATGCAATAAATCCTTAGTTGGCAAGTTGTACTAGTTTTTGTCATAAAGTATTAATATTGATATTATGATGTTTGTTAGTACCATGGTAAATGAAAAATGATTGGGATTTTATATTTTTGAATCTATGTAGTGTATGATATAAATTTTGAAGAAGTGTAATCAACTTATTATCCAATAATACATTCAATATCTCATGTGGTTGATCTCTAGTACAATCAAAATGAATTGGTTTCCTCTTAGTAAATGTAGGTGACTTAACTATACGAGGTACTCTATATGATATTTGTTTTACATTATAAATTACTTTAGTTTTTTCCTAATTATGCATTGTATTTGTCCTTATATTGTTATCATTTTCTAGTTTATAATGTAAGATTTTGTTTGGCTCTTGCACTTTATTTGCATTAGCTTTGAATAGTGGAGGATAATTATATAATGGAATATCTTGATGTAATTTTATCAATAGTTTGGAAAGTCCTAATTTTTAGTCCAATGCTAATGCATTATGAAAAAGGGTTAAGAATGATTCAAAAATATGGTGGATTAACTCCTCTTTCAAAGGATAAATATTCCCTTAGATAAAAAGGTATTGAAATTCCAAGTTGGTTTGTTATAAAAATTAATTTGTGTATACAAGTCTTAAACCATAGGATTGAAAATTTATTAATTTTTGGTTTGATGCAAGGAGGGAAACTTTTAATAAGTTATCTTAGAAACCTTAATTTTGATTAAATGGATAAAAAAATGCTTCCTCTAGGGATATATATGTATGTAACTATCCACTAGGAATGGAATGAAACCAATTAAGTGCACACCTTACCAAGTGCTTGGGAAATATTTTCAATAATTTGTTATCATTGTATCCATGCATATACTATTGAAAAAGTTTTAGATATAGATAAGTTTATTAATTCCTATTGAATGTGTTAATTTTATTTAATTTGAAATTAGGTAGAAGAGGTGCATATAAAATGTTGTGTCTAATAAGATTACCATTGATTACATTGGAGTCCACCCAAGCCTAATATGACTTGATTTTTAAAGACAATTGATGTAATTTTTCTTAAAAAAACCTAAAAATGCATTAGTGATATAAATTCTTAGGAAGTCATGTTGAGATTTTGAAGAGGCTCATTTAACGGTTATATTTTATTGTTAATTTTAACCATGGACATACTAGTTTAAATAGGAGGAAAAAGAGGGAAGAGAGGTTCCTCTATTTTAGGTAATATTTGTGTTATTTCAAAGTGTTCCTCTTCATAATTATGGATATTGTATTCATTATCATCCTAATAATAAAGGCTTCATACTAGACTTCAAACTGATTCTTACCAACCATTATAAACTAAGCCCAAGAATCACTGATTATCCCAAATTTTCTTGTGCATCAATTTTCAAAGCCTATAATCCCATTGAGACATACCTAATTGGGGTATCCTACCATAATCAACAAAAGTCTCTCACATATTCATCTCTATTCATCCTATAACATTATAACATGAAATTTTTCCTATAGACCTATTAAATGGGGCAAGTGCACACATGAAATCAAATCAAAATTTGAAAATGATAAAAATCCTAAGCATAATTAATTAAAATGTTAAACCTAGTTAAATGAATAGTTGAATTACCCATGTGTAATTAATGAAATTCTAAAAAAGGAAATTCTAAAATGTAAATATCCTAGATTTTTCATAATTACCTTTTTTTGAGTTGTCAAATTTCTTAAAATATCTCACCCATGCCTATTCATTGCTAATGATGAGTTTTTGGCACCTTTAAACTATATCAAGGTTAGTTAACTCACTTAGGTTAGGTTTTAACTCATTCCATGACTAAATTACACTCTAACTCACCTTGGGTTGGAGTTAGATTTTAAACCTATAAATACATGAATAGATCTCTTCATTTGGAGAGCTTGGATAAAGTATAGTTATAATGCCAAAATCATAATTCAAAGCCAACATCAAGACACAAGCCATGGTGCCAAAGATAGAAGGAGATATCCGAGCTCCATTGCCAAAGACTCTTTGAACACAAGCCAAGAAAACCACACAACAAATCTTTTGGAAAATTCTAGGAAGGTAAGGAATTTGGTATTATTTGAATTTTATTTTTGTTTTCCATTGGTTTTGTTCATTATGCTCCCCCTATGATCTAGGCAAGTAAGTGTTATGCATGTTAGTGTGTTTTTATTCAAGTTTTGTTACTTGTTCTAACATTTGATCTAACATCTCTTCTTGGATTCCTTGATCATAAATGGCATGCACAGTGGGACTCTAAGCACCCCACATACCAATAGACCAAGATAAAAATCATAAACCTTAAAATGAATGCTTGAATGTCTTTAAAATGATAGTTTTAACTTTGTTTTTCCCAGATTTGTGTTTTTTATGTTAACTCAGATCTACACAAAGACTAGCATCTGTCAAGCATAACCAACATCAGTTTTGTTAAACTATCATCAATTATACCTAACTAAGATGGGTTCTATGTAACTAGTATCGATCAGGGTGAATGGGAGAACAAGGTTTAAAAATTTTCATTTTGAATTTTCTTAGCATTCATAATTATTATTTCTTGGTTTCATTGATCTTCATTTTCCCTATCTAATTATCCCATTACATGTTTTGAGGATTTTTTATATAATTTTTGAATAACATTTTTATCTCATGTGGGTTTTGCCTTTAGTTTCATAGGTAACCAATCTTAGTCTTTATTAATTAGTATCAATTATTATCAACCAAAATTAGTTCCCTAATAACTGACATTGGTCACAAGTGATCGATATCAATCTCTAAGTTTTTAAAAAAGGAAATATAAGAGATATGTTTTGAAAGTTTGTTTGCTCATCATTAAAAGTTATTTAAACCAAGGGAGAAATATCTAACCCTTGTAGGTCCAAGGTGGGAATAGAGCATGAATTTGCAAGGTTATACTCATGAACATTTTATTTTGGTTATTTAAAATGAATTTAGCTAAATCTAAATATTTCATTTTTGGTGATAAAATAAATGTTTTAAATCTTAAACATTTTATTTTAGTGCTTAAAAGGAACCTAGTATGGCTAAATCTTGAACACTTCATTTTGGTGCCTAAAACAAATTTGTTAAGTCCTGAACACTTCACTTTAGTGCTTAAAAATGAACATCGGTGATTTTGCTTAAATGGTTTTATGATATTTACTTCAAGATTTTTTTTAAATTTAAGCCAAGGGAACTAAAATTTTATCACACATGTTAATTTGGTGCCGAAAATAAAAATTCACTTAGATTTCAATTTTCTTGAAATTGTTTATTACTTGTGTGTTTTTTTGTGAAAAATGAAGAGTGCACACATGTTCTCCCCTATCCCCTACAGGGATCTTGGGAGACCAAAATTACCTTTTCACTTGAAATTTGTGACTTTATCCAAGGTGTGGGAATAATGTTTTCTAGGCTCTCCCCAAAAATTGCATGGTTTGGGTGATCTCAAAATAACCTCTAAAGTCTTTCCACTTAGTCATTTATTTCATGCAATTTGGCTTGTGAAGGGGACTTCATAGATTATTCATAATTAATTTAGGGAAGCATTGACCTGGGGCTTCATCTCCCAATAATGTTTCAACTCCACTCCATGGTGGGGTATACAAATTAGGGTACTCATATTATGAGAGCCAGGGGGTTGAGCGGCTAACCTCTTCTTTCATAATGGACTGAGTTAGGTCTGATTAACTAGGGGATTCCACTAAGTAGTCCATATATGGAATCACTATGAAAAGGAATAAACCATTTCATAGTAAGTTAGCTAGTATTAACTCAATTGACATGATGCTTATCTAGTGTTAATCACACTTAGGATCAATCTAGACATTCAAAAACCATTTTTTAGTCAACCCCACATACCATATCTTGTCAGTTTAGGACTTAGGATGCTTTACTTAGTTTTATTTGGTATTTTTCATTTATTTCTTGTATTTGAGTCTAAAACTTTATTTATCTTCCCATGTCAAAATGAGTTGTTGTCGACACTACTCCATTATTTGAGGAGGCATTATGCCATATGTTTGACACCTTGATTTAACTTAAGATTTTATGTCAAAAAGGTTATGTGTGTTACTTGATTGAAATGGTTAATGTTATGCTTCCTAAATCATTTCAAGTTTATGCCTTGGAGTCTTTGAAACCAACCATTATTTACAGTTTTTGAGAGAAATAATGCCATGCAAGATGATTTTGTTCAAGACCCTTATCAAGAGGATGTTGTTTGTGAGATGGATCCTTATCCAAATTACAACACCCAATTATGGGAATAGAGTCCAAATACTTTGGCCCAATATTTGGTTGATATGCCTCCATACATAGATTAGGACTAAGAAGAAACAACCCAATATTTGGTAAAACAAGTCCAAAAACTATGTTACAATGCCACTAGATTATGACCCATACTTTTTTGATCATCACTTGATATCAAATAAGGATGAATTATTAATTAGAGTTGTATGAGGCAGGGGATAAGTTTTTGATATACTTTCCACATGAAAACTTTCCAAGCCTAGTAAGAGGGACTTACAACATGCATCTTATAATAATCCTAACACTATTATATTGATGTTGTATCAAGACTCTCATATGATTATCACACAAAAGAGCCTATTGGAGGGTCACTTCATTGAGATGCAGACAACATATAAAACATACCTAAACCTAACATGTAACTTTAATAATATGACCATGTGAAATGCTTCTCTTATTGAGTTAGTTCCTTCAACAAGAGTTTTAATAGAATATACAAGCCAAAAAAATTAGGGTATAGACCCATTTATGTAAATAAATTCAATAGAAAACATGTTTAATACCCTAAATATTAAAAAAGTATCTTCTGCTTCTACATAGGATAGTGAACAAAACATAGTGGATAATGTGCAAGGAACATCCAATCTAGACCAACTTGGTATAAATGGAAAAACACATAGTTCACAATAAAATGTGCCTTTTATCAACACCACAAGTGGTTCACAAACTCAGGGGGTAGGAACTTCTACCTCCCAACCTCAACAAACTACCTCTAATCCTCAACCTACTTCTTCTTCAAGCACCTAACCTCAAGGATTAAGTATTCAAGCAATGACTAGTGTCATGCCTCAACAAAATGTGATGATTAACATTCCACAATAAGAGGCACCATCCAACATACCCATATAGCATAGGCAAAACATCATTTTCACCTCAATAGGGGGTAGCCAATATTCTACCCCACCAAGTAGTGATGAATATACCTCTTCAATCATAGACCAACAAGAAAATGCAAAACCAAATGATGTCTAACCAATAGTTTACAAGTATTGGTTAGTGACAAATGCTAAATCTCCAACATCCATCTACTTTTAAATAAATATTCACACACACAAGAGGTTTTAATGCTCCATAAGTACTAATTAGGTAACAATTTCCTTTCATGCCAAACATGCCACAAGTTCAATGATAGGGTCTTGGTTCATAAGTTCCCCTCAATCAATAAGGTATGAATAGTTAGCAACAAGTCCCTATTCAACCTCAGTAGACATAATATGACCATATCCTTCCATCTCAACCTTAATTTTCCTAAAACAAGGCCCACATATCCAATCCCAACTAGAATATCACACAACATCACATGTAATTTCAATAATCATATCCTAATCTACATATGAATATTCCTAGTCCATTTCCAAACCAAACCAACATTCCTCAATAAATACTCCACTATACCCCAGTCAAAGTAATCCAATTTTGACCACCTAGCCTCCACCTCAAGCCAAAGTTCCCATTGGTTTCTTAGTGGAAGAGCTACAACAAATGAAGGATGAAATTACCCTCATCTAGTATGGAAATCAAACCAAGAAGTTCAAGTTGGATGATGTGTGTTCCTACCCTTTTAACATGGAATACTTACAGAGACCATTTCCTCCATGGTACAAACCACCATAGTTAGATAAATACAATGGGAAAGGTGACCCCAAGGCCCATCTAATGTATTATTTATTTCATGCCAACCAGTGACCTATAATGACATATAACTCTTACTATTGTTTCTAATAATCCTATTAGGATAAGCATTGGAATGGTTCTTGAAGTCACCAAAGAATTTAGTTTCTAATTTTGATGATCTTTTAGATAAGTTTGTGTAACACTTCTCTTATAATCTTGAACATGATATTTCAGTGGTGGATTTGACACATACCAAATAGAAGTTCAAGTGTAGCTTTGTAAGCTATCTATAGTGATGGAGAGTCCTTGCAAGTTGATTTATCTATAGTCTACCATATAAAAAACTAGTTGCTATATTTACCAAAAATATACACAATGAGATATCTTACCATTTAGAGCTATAGTGTGCACATACCTTTAAGGAGATCATTGATAAAGGCTTGTTAATTGAAATATACCTTATTAATTAAGATATAATTAAACTTACCTCATCTAATTAGACCTAGAATCAAAACTAGAACAATGGCTAGAAATAGAACCAAGTCCAAGTGTAAGCATTGCAACCAACCCATGCAAATAATTATCATAAACTAAAGAAATTCAATCAAAATAATAACATTGTGGGAAATGGATTTATTGATTCATGATATGTCCAAATAATTAAAACACCATCTTCATAGCCTATGCCACATATGCACATAAATCCTAACCAATAACCTCTTTAGTAAATGAAAAAAGTGCAATATCCAAGACTAACATAACAAACATAACAACCTATGCCTTTGCAACACCCTCCTATAAGGAGAACTATACATATTCATCACATCTTTAGTGACATTGGAAAACCCATTGAATCTATGTTTTTGAAGCCTACTGTAACTAATCTGATTTACTAGCCTATTCTGAAACACTATCTTGAATGCATTGACTATCCAAATTTGAATAAGCAAAATGAGTTCTACAAGTATCATCAGGTTAACAGTCATAATTTGCATCATTGTGTGAAAATTAAACATTTGATTAAAAAACATGTTGGAAAAAGGAGAGATAATATTCGATCATGGAGATTCCACATCTAATTAAAACTTGGGAATCTATTAGAACCCCTTTCCATAACATAACATTCAGTAACAATAGCAACAAAAATGATGAAGATAAAAACAATAATAGTATCAAAATTTGAGGAAAAACCAATAGAACCAATATTAGAAACAACAATGTCAAATGAATGGATGGAACCAAGGTAAGAAAAATGTCAAAAACTAACAGACCTACTATGTAGTTACACTTGACTAAAATAATGTTTTAGGACATAGTGTAAAATGTCACATTAATACCATTCCCATCAATCTGAGATAAACTACCAATCAAAAAAGACCCTTTCTAGTCATTCCTAATCAATCAACCCATGCTGATGATCCTACTTTAACTTGGGACCATATACAGGTGTATTAGAAATTAAGGATTCCCACCTTTAGACCTTATATTGATTACTCATCATTCACTTGTGATAATGCACAAGTGCATCGACAATTGAGATTTATCCTATTTGGTCCCTCTCTACCATTATTTGCTATAAATAATGGTCTTATATCTAATCCTAATTGTGAAATCATAACTTGATGGTCAAAGATTACCATCCCAAGCCCATAACCATCTACCACTTCACCCATCCAACCAACCATTATAGCTAATAATAATCCATTTACCACTGTCCAAGAAAAGACATTCAGTATTATGGAATAATTATATAAGATGCCTACATAAATATCCATTTTGGATTTGTTGTATATGTCTAAAATCCAAAAGAACATATAAACATAGTTCCTTATCTAATCCCAAGTTCCAAATGATATATCTCTAAATAAATTCTAAGCTTTGGTTGGACATCTAGTACCAGGACAATAATTAACCTTCAACCAAAGTGATATGTCATCCCTTGGCCCTATGAATAATATCCATTATACATTGAAGTTGTCATTGCTAGACATAGTCATTGATGTATGAAGGATTATCATTTATCTCAAATGTTATTATGTATTAATGACAAAGATATTGAGTTAAACAAACTTGTTGCAGATCCCCATGGAGTTGTGTGTGTACTTTGAATTACTATCATTTACGAGTATCTCTTTATGGTCTAAGTTCTAAGTCATAAGGATATGTAGAGAAAATTTTACAAATGGATAAGGTTGTGTGTGCAAATGTTTCCATACTTAGTCAATTTTATACCTTTGTATTTATCTATGGAATTCTTTCAGAGAAAGTAACTCAAACAATTCCTTTGGGAAAATGGTTAAGACTTTGTCAAATAAATTGTATGCAATAAAGTTTTTAAAAGAAATTAAGGAAAGTTTGAATTATTTTGGAGAAAGTGGTTCGGTGATTTCTTTTGGGTAAATTTTCTAAGTCTTTGTTTGAAAAATTCCAAAGGGTAAGTGGACCATTCAAATTTTTTGAAGGGATCCTCACAAAAATCCTGAAGGGTATATTGAAAAAATGTCAAAGGGTAAGTGGAACATTCAAATATTCCAAAGGGATCTTTTCAAAAAATCTAAGGGTACTTTGCAAAAGTTTCAAAGGGCATGTGACCCAAACAAAGTTTCTAAAAGGACATTTTGAGAAGCCTTGAAAGGTACATTGAAAAATGTCGAAAGAAAAAGACCCTTGGTATTTTGTTGGGGAAATTTTCCCGAAGCCCCTTAGATGAAAAAGACCCAAACAAAAATCTTGAAGGATACTTTACTAAGAATTTGAAGGGCATGTGACCCAATTAAAATTTTAGAATAAGTCACTTGGATAAGATCCGAAGGACACTTTTGAAATAAGGGCATTGATGAATTCTTTCAAAGAATTTATCTAAGCAAGTGGACATTTACAAAATTCTAAAGGGTATGTTTCATAAGTTCTGAAGGACACTTTGAGGAAAAGGGCATAGATGAATTCTTTTAGAGAATTTGTCTAGGGCAAGTGGACAATTACAAAATTCTTGAAGGATACTTTTAGATGGAATGGTCTCTTACAAAGTTTTTAAAGGATATTTCAAAAGAAGAATAGGTCACTTACAACATTATTGAAGTATAAGTGTGGAGTCTTGTAGGGAATTTTCAAAATGTTGAAGGGTTAAGGCATGTAAAATATCGAGCAAGTTTGAAGAGATCAAAGGAGTAAAAGTAATACATGAATGCCAAAGAAAATAAGATGAAGTCAACATGTCAAAGTTTAACAACTAAGCCAATATAAAGATCATGCATCTTTAAGAGATCATGCATCTTTAAGAGATCAAATGGCACATAGAGCTCAGATGGAAATATCAACATACACATTTCAAAGTTGGAATGAAAAATAAATGAATAACTATTGAAGTGAGTCAGTTACAAGAATTTGGTGAGACAGTTGAAAGATATAAATAGAAACAATTGAATTGAAATGAATATTCTAATTTTATGAGTGTGGAAATTGATGTGACAAGGGTATAATTAGAAGATGCTCAAATAATGGAAGTCAAATAGTCATTTTCTTGGAATGAGAAGAGATAAGCAATAAATGCAAAATGTATAAAGTAAAGAGACTCATCTAAGTTTTGATTGATGTAATATTCCAAAGTGAGGACGAGTAGGGAAGAAAAACTATCATCTTTTCATTATTAGAATGAGAGGAGTCAAGCCATAGATATAGAAATATGAGACTCATCTAAGCATAGAGGAATAATGGTCAAATTTAAAGAATACCAGAGTGTCAAACAAATAAATTTAGACATATAGAAAGGGTGAAAGAAGAGTGAAGATCACATAAGAGTGTGTTGAATTGGAAATGATCAATTATATATTAGATATGCAACAAATAATAAATACTTGGATTCTTTTATGAATTTGATACATGAATTTGAAGTGTAAATGTCTTATTAGTTGGTGCCATCAAATTAATCTAGGTTGGTGCTCAGTATAGAGAGTGGGTGCTTCTTTAGATTTGGTGCTCTTAAAATAGGGGATTGGTGTCTCCTTGGTATGGGTGTCCTTAAATATAACTAGTGAGGTTTATTTAGTGAGACAAACTTTGTGATACTTGATTAGAATAGTAGCTTCTAGTAGCATTCTCACCATGGATTTTCCCTTTGGGTTTCCACATATAAATTTAGTGTTGTGTGTTGTGATTCTATGTATTTATTTCATTCATTTGTTTAAGATTGCATTTTTTTTAAATTCATTTTGGAAGTTGTAAGTAATTCATTTTTGAGATATATTGATTCACCCCCCCTCTCAGTAGATAGGTGTGTTCAATAATTGGTATCAGAGCAAAGGGTTCTAAAAGATAAGTTTAATTAGCTTAGGTTGATCTTGGATTCTGAACACAAAATGGCTAGTCATGAAGGAACTTCATCAAATGAGGCACATTTGTTTTATGGGTCTAACTATGCCTTTTGGATCATAAGGATGGAAGAATATTTGACCTCCTTGTGGTTTTATGTCTGGATGTTTATTAATAATGGATACACAACCCTTACTATTTTTCCTACTAATCAAATAGTGAAGAAGGCATGTGAAAATAATGCCAAAGCAAAGAATTCTATTCATTGTGAATTATCAAATAATGAGTTTGTCAAAGTCATGTATTGTCAAAGTGTAAAGGACATATGGGTCAAATTAAAGAGCATATATGAGGGAGATGACAAAGTAAAATAAGCCAAGCTTTAAACACATAAGGGATAGTTTGAGAGCCTCAAGATGAGTGAGGAAGAGAAGATTCCAGACTACCTCCTTAGGGTAGATGAGATTGTAAATGTAATTAGAGGACTTGGAGAGATAATGGATGAATCAGTCATTGTCAAAAAGGTTTTAAGATCTTTGAAAAAAAAGTATGATTCTAAAATTTCTACCATTAAAAAAATGAAGAAATCTAAACAAGCTCACAATAGATGAGTTACATGGAACTTTCACTGCACATGAGATGAGGCTGGGAGATGCAGAGTCATCTAAGAGAGAAGCTGCTTTCAAAATTTCTAAGCAAGTAGAAGTAGAAGAAGCTCCTAATTCTAAAGTTGAGGAGGTTGATGATGTAGAGGCCAATTTTATTAGAAAATTGAAGAAGGGATCAGGAAAATACAAAGGTAAGTTACCATTTAAATGTTTTAATTATGGAAAGATAGGTCACTTTGCTACTAAATGTCCACTTAAAAGGAAGGATAACTCTGATTCAGTTGAGAAAAATCAAAAGGAGAAATCCTATTATCCCAAGAAAAAGAAAAGATTCTTTAAGAATAAAAAGGGGATGTACTCAAAAGAAGATAGTGACTCGGTTGATGACATTAGTAGTTCAAATGATGAGAATAATAGTTATTTTATGGCAAAAAATAATGAAGTTCTATTCATGACTTATGAATTAACTTCCTTATGCCAAGAAGAAGAGAACTTAGATGATGATGAATAAGAAGAAGGAGGAGGAGAAGTAAATCTGGGATGTGAACTCATTTGTACTTTAAAATAAATTTACAATCTTAGAAAAGAAAATTCTAAACAAAAGAAACTTAGTCAAAATGAGTTTGAGAAATCAAATAAAATAAATGAGGAATTAGATCAAATGATAGTGAGTTTGAAGACCCAAGTTGAGGAGGCAAAGAGGATAGAGGATGTGGTCAAAACTAATTTCCAAGAAAAATCCTTAGAATGCTTGAAGATGGAGGAAGAAATCATGGACCTAAGAGAAAAGCTCAAAAAGGCTAAAGAACAAACTGATAAAGGCCTAAAACTAAAATAAGGATCTGTAATACTAGATGAAATGATCAGCTTACAAAATCCCCTCAAATAAAAATTAGGTCTTGTATGAGAAAGACAAGAGTCCCATGTTGAGTAAAACTAGGAATATGTATGAAAAATTCAAGGCAACAACACAATCAAGAATGAAAAAAGAAGAAAATCACATTCCTGAAAAGAAGAAAAGTAATAACTTTGTTCCTATAAATACCAAGGTTGTTACTACAAAAAACAACATAACATCAAGGAACGTGAAGAAGAAAGAGTTTAGGAGACCTCCTTTATATCCCCAAAAGAGAATGATAACCAAGTATTCCTCATAATTTTATGGTTATTGTTACAGCTATAATCAATTTGGCCATAAAGCAATTGATTTTAAGATTGTATCTAAGATAAGGATAAGTTTCTTAAGTAAGACTTCATTTTCCCCTCTACTATATCTAGATATTTTATGTTACAAATATAATAATTTTGGGCATATAGCAAATCATTGTAGAACAAAGGTTGTTAAATTAAAGTCTAATAATGCAAAAAGGGTTGAGACTCCTAAAGTGAACAAAGGCTCATAAATCAATGACACAATAAAGAAAAGTACAATCAAAAAACCTAAGGGGATATGGAAAAATAAAAATCAGTCTATGATCACTCAAACAACATTACATGCTAAAGATAAAAATCTATGGGTCATAGATAGTGGCTGCTCAAAGCATATGACTAGTGATAAGAGTAAGTTCACCAAATTGAGTTTATGCAAGGAAGGGAATGTCAGCTTGGGAGACAATATTATAGTCAAAATCAAAGGCAAAGGAACCTTGCACATTGATGGAAATCTCCCTACACATGATGTTATTTATGTTAAAGGACTAAAACATAATCTGCTAAGTGTTAGTCAAATGTGTGATAGTGGATATAAAGTCATATTTGATGCTAAAGGTTTTGAATTAAGAAGGTCTAAAAAAATGTTACACAAGGAAAAAGGATTGAGAGTAACACATATAATATGATTAAGGTAAATGATACAAATTATCTCATGGGAAAGATTGATGAGAGCTAGTTATGACACAAAAAGATGGGTCATGTTAACTTTGAAAATTTAGTCAAAGTAAGTTAAAACAAGTGTGTAAGACACATGTTTAGGATAACCTATCCTTCTAACATAATGTGTAGAGAATGTTAGATTGATAAATAGATCAGGGTCTCATTCCAAATTAAAGAGTATGCAACTACAAGACCTCTACAAATAGTTCATACTGATCTTTATGGACTAACCAAGATAAGAGGTTCCAAAGGAGTGTATTATTTCATGTTGTTCATATATGACTACACCTGAATGACAAGGGTAACATTCTTAAAGGAAAAGTCTCAATCCTTTGAAAGATTCAAGGTCTTTAGAGCCATGGTTGAAAATGAAATTTGTACAAAGATCAAGTGCCTCAGATCTAACAAAGGTGGTGAATTCACTTCAAATTAATTTATAGACTACTGTGAAAAGCATAGAATTAAGAGACACTAATCTACTACAATAACTCCATAAAAAAATAGAGTTGTTGAAAGGAAGAACAAGACCATCAAGGAGATGGATAGAATAATTTTGAAAGAAGCCAACTTGTCAGATGGTTATTAGAGAGAGGCAGTCTAGATAGTAGTATACATCTTGACTAGATTTCAATTGAGAGTAAACAATGACAAGACTCTATATGAACTATGGTATGGAAATTCTACTTTAGTCAAGTATTTCAGAGTGTTTGGAAGAAAATGCTACATTCTAAGGAAGGAGAAAAATCTAGCAATTTTGAGTCAAGATGTGATGAGCGAATATTCCTTGGTTATTCCACTCATAGCAAGGCCTATATTTACTACAAAAAAATACTACATAAGATAGTGGAGAGCATCCATGTTAAAGTTGAAGAGATCCTCAAATAAGAAATTGAACTTGTAAAGGGGATTAGAATTGAAGAACTAAAAGAAGAAGTTGGGGATGAAATATCAAATAATGAAGAAGAGATAAAGAGGAATAAAAAGGCACCCTCAAGGTTTGTTCAAAAGGATCATCCTAAAGAGCATATCATTGACAACATGAATGAAGGAGTCCAAATGAGGTGAAGGGCATCAATGAGCAAAGAATAGGTAAGTTTTTCTTTACTATTTGAAATTGAGCCCAAAAGCTATGATGAGGCCAATAAAAATATGAATTTGCAAAAGGCCATGGATGAGGAGCTAAGTCAAATAGAAAAGATCAAAACCTGGTAGTTAGTTCCAAGACAAATAGACAAAAATGTCATAGGCACAAAATGGGTCTTTAAAAACAAGTTGAATGAAGATGGAGTTGTTGTAAGAAACAAAGACAGGCTTGTTTACAAAGGATACACTCAAGTAGAAGGAATAGACTTTGAGGGGACATTTGTTCCAATGGTAATATTAGAATCCATCAAAATGTTCTTATCATTCTCAGTCTTTAATAAATTTAAAGTCTATCAAATGAATGTTAAGTCAACTTTCTTGAATGGAACCTCGGAAGAAGTCTATATTGAACAACCTAAAGGTTTTCAACTAATAGATGAAGAAGAATATGTGTGCAAATTGAAGAAAACATTGTATGGTCTAAAATAGACACTTAGAGCATGGTATTCAAGGATGGATCAATATTTGCAATAAGGATTTATCAAAGGATTTGCAGACAATAACTTGTATGTTAAGTCTAAAAATAGACATATGTTGATCATAGTTGTCTATGTTGATGACATCATTTTTGGTGGTGGTAGCATTAATATATGAAAATAATTTACAAATCAAATGCAAAAGGATTTTGAAATGTCCATGATAGTAAAACTTTCATTTTTTCTTGGTTTACAAGTTTCACAATCCAAAGAAGGGATATTCATATCCTAGACCAAGTATGCGAAGGAGATGCTCAAGAAATTTGGTATGGAGGACAATAGACCAGTTAACACACATGATAACTGGATACAAGTTGATAAAAGAAGATGAGTCCCATTATGTGAATAATACTATGTATAGATTAATGATAGGTAGCCTACTATACCTAACTACATCAAGACCAAACATCATGCAAGTTATATGCATGGTTACAATATTTCAAGTAGCTCCCATGGAATCACATGTCAATGTTGTGAAAATAATCTTTAGGTACATCAAAATCACAATTGAATATGGTTTTTGGTACCCTAAAAGTGAAGATCTCAATTTGATTGCATATGTAGATGTTGATGGGGTAGGAAGTGTGGATTACAGGAGAATCACTACTGGTGGTGCATTCTTCCTTAGAAATAGACTTGTGTCATGGCTGAGTAAAAAGCTTGGTTACACTTTCTATAGAAAAATTAAATTATGTAGTAGCAACATGTTACACCCAAGTCTTATGGATGAAGAAAACTCTCAAAGACATCAAGGTAGAATACCAAGAACCTATTTATATCTTTTGTGATAACTCAAGTGCCAAAAACATATCTAAGAATCCAGTGATGGATTACAGAACCAATCATATATCCATCAAATATCATTTTTTGAAATAAAAGGTTGTAGATCAAGAGGTCAAAATTGAGTATGTGCCAACAAAGAACCAAATTGTAAATATATTTACCAAGCCTCTTCCCAAGGAGTAATTTGAGTATCTAGGAGAGAGTTTGGGAGTTTTGGTTCCCATACCACATCACTAGCTTTTAGTGATAGGGCATGAATCTAGGGGGAGTATTGAAGGAACATTATTAACTCCTAGATTAAGAAAAAAGGTAGTCTAATGAGAAAGCTGTAGTCCCTTTCCTATTTGATGACAAAGGAGGTGATAAATTTGTGTTGGTTCTAGATCATTATGCCTATTTATACATAGTTATGTAGATTATTGATTGGTCTTTTCGAGCAATGCTATATAAATGATAATTTGTATAATATTCGAGCTGAAGGAGCTAGTTTTGAATGTGTCTATGTAGAGTTTAGGCAAATGTTCCACTGCCTAAGGGGGAGTTCCTCACAAAGTGTTCCAAACTATCAGGTCCAAGGATTATAACAACAAAGATGTCAAAAAATATTATATTATTGACATATTATTATAGAGACTCTTTTTCCTTAATGTTAAAGGGGGAGAAAGAAGAATGGAGACATAGAAGTAAAGTCATTTTGATGAGGTGATTACCATCAATGACAAAATGGGAGATTTTTGGACATAGTCATTGATGTATGAAGGATTGCCATTGATGTCAAATACTATTATGTATTAATCACAAAGATGTTGAGTTGAAAAAACTTGTTGTAGATCCCTATGGAGTTGTGTGTGTACTTTGAATGACTATCATTTGCAAGTTTCTCTTTGTGGTCTAAGTTATAAGTCATAAGGATACATAGAGCAAATGTTATAGATGCATAAGGTTGTGTGTGCAAATGTTTCCATAATTAGTCAATTTTGGACCTTTGTATTTGTCTAGGGAATTCTTTCAGAGAAAGTGACTTGGGAAATTCCTTCGAGAAAATGATTTAGACTTTGTTAGACAAATTGTCCACAATAAAGTTTTCAAAGGAAATGAATGCAAGTTGAAATTATTTTAGAGAAAGTGGTTTGGTGATTTCTTTTAGGAAAATTGGCTAAGTCTTTGTTTGAAAAATGCTAAAGGGTAAGTGGAATGTTTAAAAGTTCTAAAGGGATCCTTACAAAAATCTTGAAGGGTACTTTGCAAATAGTTTGAAGGGAAAGTGGATTGTTCAAATCTTTCAAAGGGATATTTTTAAAAATCCAAAGGGTACTTTGAAATTTTTTTGAAGGGTAAGTGGACCATCAAAGCTTCCAAAGGGATATCTTCAAAAATATTAAGGGTAATTTTCAAAAAATTTGAAGGGCATGTGACCCAAATAAAGTTTCTGAAAGGACATTTTGAGAAGCCCTAAAAAGTACATTGCAAAATGCCAAAATAAAAAGACACTTGGTATTTTTTTGAGAAAATTGTCCTAAATTCCCTTAGATTAAAAGGACCCCATAAAAATACTAAAGGATACTTTTCTAAGACTCCAAAAGGGCATGTGACCCAAACAAAAAGTTTAGAATAGGTCACTTGGAGAAGATCCAAAGGACACTTTCAAAAGAAGGGCATTGATGAATTATTTTAGAGAACTTGTGTAAGGAAAGTGGACATTCAAAAAATCCCAAAGGGTATGTTGCAAAAGTTCCAAAGGAAATTTTTGAGAAAAGGGCATAAATGAATTCTTTCAGAGAATTTGTTTAGGGCAAGTGGATAATTAAAAAATTCCTAAAGGATTCTTTCGAATGGAATGGTCTCTTACAAATTTTCTAAAGGATATTTTAGAAGAAGAATAGGTTACTTAAAACATTACCAAAGGATAAGTGTAGAGTCTTGTAGGACATTTTCAAAATATTAAAGGGTTAAAGCATGTTATAGATCAAGCAAGTCTGAAGAGATCAAAGGAGAAAAAGTAATATATGAATGCTAAAGAAAATAAGATGAAATCAACATGTCAAAGTTTAATGATTAAGCTAATATAAATATCATGCATCTTCAAAATATTTAATGGAACATATTTCTCATATGGAAAGATAGACATACACATTTCAAAGTTGGAATAAAAAATAAATGAAGAACTATTGAAGTGAGCTAGTTACAAGAATCTAGTGAGACAGTTGAAGGATATAAAAAACAATGGTTAAACTAAATGACTATTCTAATTTTATGAGTGTGGAAATTGATGTGACAAGGGAAGAATTCAAAGAGGCTCATAGAATGGAAGTCAAATAGTCATTTTATTGGAATGAGAAGAGATAAGAAATGAATGTAAAATGTATAAAGTAAAGAGACTCATCTAAGTTTTGATTGATGAAATATTCCAAAGTGATGAAGAGTAGTGAAGAAAAACTATCATATTTTCATTTTTGGAATGAGAGGTGTCGAGATGTAGATACATAAATATGAGACACATCTGAGCATAGAGGAATAATGGTCAAATTAGAAGAATACCAGTGTCAAATAGATAAATTTAGACATAGAGAAAGGGTGTAGGAATAGTGAAGATCACACAAGAGTGTGTTGAATGAGAAATGAGTAGTTATATATTAGACATGCAACAAAGAATAGAGACTTGGATTATTTTGTGAATCTAATATATGAATTTGAAGTTTAAATGTATGATTGGTTAGTGCCATCAAATTAAGATGGGTTGGTGTTCAGTATAGAGAGTGGGTGCTTCCTTAGAGTTGGTGCTCTTGAAATATGGGATTGGTGTCTCCTTGAGATGGGTGTCCTTAAATGTAGCTGGTGAGGTTCAGTTAGTGAGACAAACTTTGTGAGGCTAGATTATAATAGTAGCTTCTAGAAACATTCTCACCATGTTTTTTCCCTTTGGGTTTCCATGTATAAATCTGGTGTTGTGTGTTGTGATTTTTTGCATTTATTTCATTTATTTGTTTAAGATTGCATTTGTTTAAAATTCATCTTGAAATTTGTAAGTAATTCATTTTTGAGATCTACTAATTTACCCCCCTCTCAATAGATATATATGTTCAACAATCATACTATGACACAAAGTGAAACATGTTCTCATAGATAATATATCAGGCCTAAATATTGTGTCTCTAAATATCATCAATCTTATTGGGTAAATGAAAATTAATAGTTAGCTAGAGATGATCACCATCAAAGCCTATGACAATGAAAAATCAGAATCACAAGGCACCATCAACTTCCTAGTTACCATTGGGCCTTTGGCCCATGACACACTATACCATGTGTTATATCTTGATTCGTCATATAATATGTTTTTAGACAGACTGTGGATACATGAGATTCATGCAATCCCTTCTAAATTGCACTAGTGTAACAAGTTCCCCCATTTTGATATGGAGGTCACCATCCATGGAAATTTACAACCATATGAACATTGCAAGAATTTGCAAGGCAAATTCTAAAGTTGTAACTAATGTTTTGGTTTGAATCTAATTTATAAGAAGGATAAGGGGTAAGAAATACTTTTTGACTCAATAAAAGATAACTACATTGACCTTGATACCCTTGATTCACTTTTCCACATGCCACCTCCTAAAATATCCAATCATTATATTATCTTAGCTAATGGTCGAGGAGAATAATTAACCCAAGATACCTTCCACATTACTAAGATTATACATAACCCCAAGTCCTTTAAAATACTTAAAGCCAAACCACTCATGGAATGGTAAAGAAAGGGAAAAGGCCATCTACATAGTATAACACTTATCACTTTTATACTAGCCTCTGGTAAAAATAAAGACCCACTTGAAGGTGGCAAATCTTGGTTTTATAATGAAAAATTGGTTGAATATCAATACCAAGTATCCCATTTTAAACAAAATCATGGAGAGGCATGCCTATTAATGAGGCCTTAGGCTAAGTCAATAAGGTTTGCTTGAGCTAATTTATACCACTTGGTACAAAGTAATAAATGGTCTTGGATTTAAACTACCTAGGGGTGACCCCACATATCTTATTCAAGTTCCATCACTGATGACTAGTGATGATGATGCATGTATTGAAATAGAGTCTGATTATATCCCTTTTGATAACCTAGATAATACCAATTTGTTTGACATTATTACCATCTATAGCCTTTAACTAATCATACACCATAATCCATTACCATTATATTATCTTAAACTGATAAACTGGCACAAAAAAGAATCCAATGTGTTAGTTGATGAGTTTAGAATGATGAGGCCTTCTACAATTTTCTAGGCCTTAGGGACAATGTTCTATTGAAATATGATAAATAAGGGTTCTCAATCAAGTTGGGTCTTGTATCCTATTTTGGAGAATAGGTGAATAACCTTAGACAAAAATAAATAAATAAAATGTTGAGGTTCCAAAGTGAAAACCTCTTTGAGGCACTTTTGGACCAGGGAAATAGTAAAGAAAAAGGCCAGTCTAGTGGTGAAAACCTATTTCAGGCACCATTATATGGGAGTGTTTAGGCTTCATCAAAAATAGCTTAAGAAAACACCAATGATGAACTTGCCTATGGGTCTGAGTTTAATCTTGAAGAGCAACAAGATTTTGATTGAATCATCCAAAAATTTCCAATAGTATTTGTTACATGGCCATCCCTCCCGTTAGGATATTTTGATTCATCATGCCTAGGAGAACTTGAAGAGATAGTCCTAACAAAGAACTCTACTATTACAGGCCATTTTCAATCTTTGCTAACTATTCTAGAAGATGGTTCAACCCTTTTAGTGGAGGACATGATAGAAGTTAACATCAAGAATCTAGATGACTCAAAATGGATCAAATTAGCTATGTCCAAAGGAATGTGAAGTATTTACATCCCTTTTGAGGGATTTTCTTGATATATTTTCATGGGCCTACTATGATGTACCTAGTTTGGACCCCACCTTAGTTTTACACCACCTTATGGTACATCCTAATGCTAAACTAGTGAAACAAAAATTATGTAAGATACATTCTCACATCATTATATTAGTAAAAAAAGAGTTGGAAAAAATCTTGGAAGTGAGATGTATTCAACCAATTGACTATTCTGAAAGGATCTCAAATGTTGTGCTAGTTAGCAAAAATCCTAAATGAATCAAAATATGCACTAATTTTAGAGACATAAATAAGGCTTGCCCTAAACATGACTTTCCTCTACCAAACATTGACATTATTATTGAATTCACAATGGGTTATGAAATGATTTCACTAATAAATAGATTTTCATGATATAATCAAATTTGAATTGCACCAAAAGACCAACATAAAATAGCCTTCACCACTCCATAGGGAAAATTTTATTATTTGGTTATGTCATTTGGTCTCAAGAACATAGGGGCCACTTATCAAATAGACATGACCATTATATTTCATGATATGATGCATGGCATTGTAAAAGACTACATCAATGACATTCTAGGTAAATCAAAGACTAGGGTTGATCATCCAACAAGATTGAGGAGGATATTTGAGTGACCATGTGAGTACAAAGTTAGACTCAACTGTAATAAGTGTGTTTTTTTCATAAATATAGGCAAACTTATTAGATTAATTATATCTCATTGAGGTATTGAGGTCAATCTAGCCAAAGTACAAGCCATAATAAACATGCCACCACTGACAAATTTGAAGTAATTCCATAGTTTATAGGGCAAAATACAATATATTAGATGATTCATCTATCAATTAGCAAAGAAGTGTCATCCCTTCACACAATTGATGAAGAAAGGGATAGAATTTCATTGGGATGATGAATGCCAGAATGTTTTTTATAAATTAAATGACTATCTAACAATTCTATTTGTCTTCCTGCCTCTTATGCTAGGAAATCCATTCCTACTATACCTATCTACTACTAATAAATCCCTAGGGGCACTTCTAGCTCAACATGATGATAATGAAAAGGAACATGCCATTCACTATTTAATCCATATAGTAGTCATATATGAGCATAATTATACACCCATTAACAATGTTTATTTAACTTTGGTCTTCATAACTCAACAACTATGACATTAGGTGTTGAATGAAAAGACCATGGTCATTTAAAAAGTAGATCTACTCAAGTATCTACTATCTAAAATAGATTTATAAGGATGCATGACCAAATGGATCATGCTTCTTAGTGAGTTTAATAAAGATTATATCAACCAAAAATCCATCAAGGGGTAAGTTCTTGTAGATCAACTTGTTGAAGCACCCCTTATAGATATAGAGCCACTAACACTCCAATTTCTTGATTAATCCATTATGACCATCATTGAAACACCTCTTGAGGATTAGAATTGGAATTTTTATGTTGATGGATCATTCAATACACATGGATCAGGGGCAAGCCGTTTATTCATTACATGACAAAAGGATATAATCCCTAAGTCATTCAGGATTAGCTTTCCTCATACCAATATCATGGCTTAAGCACTTGTAGGGATTTGATAGGAAATATAATAGAACATAAAATATATAAATATTTATGGTGATTCTCAATTAATCATCAATCAGGTTACAAACCACTTTTAGACCAAGGATGACAAGTTGGTCCCATATAAGGGCATGGTCAACACTCTACTGATATTCCATTTAAACATATAATAAGAGCTAGAAAAAAAACAATAGATGCCATGGTTACCATTGGATCTTTGATTTTTCATATTGACATGACCAAAGTATACTATTTTCTCATTGAAAATTTGCTAGTGTTAACTCATGAACCTTTAACTATCATAATGATCTATGATATTGTTGGTCCCAACTCTACTTGGTATTTTAACCTATATGTTTATCTTCATGACCAAATAATGATACAAGACCTATCCTATAAATAATATAAAGCCTTTTTCCATCATGTTTCACATTATACCTTACGTAGACCAACCTTATATTATTGTAGTTTTTA
Source organism: Torreya grandis (assembly GCA_037957365.1). Lineage (NCBI taxonomy): Eukaryota > Viridiplantae > Streptophyta > Pinopsida > Cupressales > Taxaceae > Torreya > Torreya grandis. The sequence goes on from JARHVA010002634.1 coordinate 2,293,917, forward strand.
TGAAACTTTGCTTAATTGTTTAACTTCTTTAGAATCTAAATTAGCATTATGAGAAGTTCATGAAGGAGTATGTGGATCTCACACTAGTGGGGTAGTATTATTCAAAACCCTCTTTCATAATAGGTACTATTGGCTGATGATGAATGTATATGTAGTTACATATATGAAAAGATGCAATAAATGTCAATAGCATGCCAATCTAATATATTCCCTAGCCAAAACTTTGAAACCAATTCTTACACCATGGATATTTGCTACATGGGGCCTCGATCTCATTGGGAAGATAAAACCCACCTCATTTGACATCCGTAAACATCTCCTTACCACCATAGAATATTTCACTAAGTGGGTTAAATCTATACCACTTACATGATTGGAAAACAAATTTCTAATTTCATCCTTAACCATCTCATCTACTGCTATGGTATCCCCACCAACATTATATCTAATAATGGTAGATCATTTAATAATAAATATGTTGCATTTTTATATGTGGAGTATAATATTAAACAATATTTTTACAAAGCATATTACCCATAAGGTAACAACTAGGTAGAATCATCTAGTAAAACCATTATCAAGATACTTAAAAATATTGTCAATGATGCTAGCCCCAATTAAAATCTTCAAATATTTTACACCCTATAGGTATACCAGACCAATCACTAAAATCTAATAGGAGCCACTCCATACTCACTTGTTTATTTCACTGAGGCCATTTTTTCCATTGAGTTCGAGTTACCTTCTTTGTGCATCTCTTTGAAGCATGTCTTGGATGATAAAGACTATTGTAGAAAAGTTCACTAGATTAGCTTTTGTGCTTAGTCATGCTCTTAGCTATCAAACCTAGTTAGTTTTCGACTTGATGGAGCAAGGCAAGAGCATAGTAAGGTCTAAACACACAACATTTAACACACTATTACACTGACATTAGTTTCACATAAGGCATAAGCCTTGTTCACTTACTTGAAGTGCAACAACAAAGGGATCGAGCCCATGTTGGGCTAGTTGAAATATGGTGTAACTTGAGTTTCAATGGGGTTTAAACATTTTCAAGAGGGGTTTAGGTGGCCTTCTAGGGCTAGTTAAATTGAGGGGATTTCAATACGTAAGATCCTTCTCAATGGCATAATTCCTAAGGTGCAAGCCCATAAATGGCTAGGTAGGACTTTTAGTGGTGCAAGCTAGGAGAATAGATAATATAGGGTCATTTGGTTACTTAGACAAGTCATAGGGATGGATTGGGTTCAAATTATCATCCTTAAGGTATCACTCTAGGCATAGGTCCTAGGGCCTTTACACAATTAAGTTCCAACACTTGGTCTACTTTAGGTAGGCCAAATTTAATATATGACACAAGGATGCCATTAGCAACTAGGTATAAACATCCATATCAAAATACATTCAAGTAAAGAACTATATCATTGTTATTATAAACTAAGACATAACTTGATAACACACTATCTATAATACAAGAATCAACACATTAGTTTTTTAACCACATTCTTCATTAATCTCATAGTTTAACATATAAAGTTCAAGATATAAAATAAATCATATTCTCTTCCCTATTTCTACTCATGCCTAAAGGCTCACAAGCTAGCTTAGGATATACATTCAAATGCCTAATATATCTTATGTATAATATAAAAACTTAGGTTGGCTCTCCATTTTTATATAACTTCACTACCTTAGTTGCCTCCCCCTTGATATTCAAATGCAATCCTTATTTTATAGGCAATTGGGCATCTCCTTACCAGGTTGGATGGGTGTGTACGAAGTGATGAGTTGTTACAAGCCTATTAGATCCACTACACTACCTAGGTTGGAAAAACACACACTATATGCTAAGCTATCACTATGGGTTTATATCTCACTTGCTCCACTCTTTCAACATCCATACTTCTTGATCTGCCATATACAATTTTTTACAAGGAGGTCCTTTGAAAGTTGGCACCACACAACTACCTACCAACTTGCATGGGATATTCGAAGACTCCTCTAACTAGAACCAAAAGGTACAAAAAAGGAGAAACCACTCCAAATATTTCCTTATGATGAGATAATTCTAGTTGGTGAGCTCCATATTATTGGTACAAAAGGGAGCCTAACATTACCCCATATAAAATTACTAGTCCATCCTGGACTATTCTTTTAGTACCTTAGGTGTGCAAAAGTAGGTACACCCTACCCTAAATCTATTTTGAAATTTTCAAATCCCTATATAGTTCCCCTTATTTATTCCACGGTGTTATCTACCTTAGTGGATGTAGCCTCAAGAGTAAGCACATCCATGCTTTCCAATTCATCTCTAAAGGATTCAAGCCTTCCTTTTGCATGCTATACCCCACCATCCAAGATATTTCCTTACTCACTGGCCTTAAATTAGAAGGCATGAAATACTACCTCCAAGTCTTGCTCTTGAGTCTTCGATTGAGAGCTTAAGGAGTTGACCTTTACCATTACTTAAACATGATTAGTCTTTCTTACCATGAATTAGTGTTGAAATAAAACATCCTTTTCCTCCTTTTCCTTCTTAAGGTGTGCATCAATGACTACTACCTAGTTGGCAAAGTTGAAAAATATAGCATCTACTTCTTATACACCTTCTTCAAGTTTGGCAAAGAGGTCTTCCAACACATCCAAATTTTATTCAAATCTCCTCATAAGGTTTCATAGGGGTCTTATTTCTCCTTAAACAGCAACCTTATCCTAGGGAGAATCTACTCCACAAGAATGCATAATTGGTCAACTTCCTTCATCTCTAAGGTATCCACACCATCTAGGAGGGATGGCTTTACCTCTTCTATGTGCTCAACTAGCCATTGAATCTTGAGATTTGTCACCTTAAGCTCTTTTTCAACCTTTTTTCTATCTCCTTTTAACTATATTCACAAACATCATTCATGATGTTCTTGCACACTACTACAGAGGCCATCTTGATCAAGGTGTTGGCTGAGTGGTTAGGGTTCATATCATTAAGATTAAGGATTTAGTATTCATGCCCTTCCTTTAGCTTCTTGGTGCTCCAAATTGATTTTGTCAAAACCTCAAATTTAGGTTTATCCATGTACAAATCCATCAACCAAGAAACTTGGTGGTGCATCAAGGTCATGGTAGTCTTTAGCGGCATGCACTTTATCATGTATAAATCCTCATCTTCCTGAAATTATTACTACACCCTTTCCCTATTTCCTAGCTCATATTCCTCATCTTTGCCCAAATTTTCTTCTTCACTATCATTGGTGCTTGTGACAGTGCCTTCCTCTTCTCCTTATTATTCTCCTTCTTTTTTTTCTTTTTCTTCTTGGGGTTCTTCTTTGAACTTGTACCCTATTTCCACTTCTATTTTTTTGGCACTCAGATCACCATCATGTTCTTATCATAGGGGTTCTTCAGTGGATGTTTTCCCATCATCTATTTCTTCTTATAGAGGCTCTTTGGCATGAGATTCTATTGCACAAATCTTGTTTTCTTCTTTTCGTAATAGGGATTCTATCTATGTCTCTATTTTATTTTGTGAGGTGCCAATATTATCTTCTTTATCTTCATATTCCCCTTCAAATCTAGGGTACACCTATTGTGTAGCTTATTTTACTATTCTAGTGGAGTCATTAGGTACATTTTCTAACATTTCTTCTTTTCTTGGTTTTGTGCTCATGATAAACTTCTTCTCCTCTCTATCTTTAACATCTTGACCCTTTCTACCTAGGCCACTTCTTCCTTTCTTTATTTTCTCTTGTCCTTCTCTTCCTTAGCATTTCTTTGTGCCACATTTTTTTTGGCCTTTTACTTTTCAACCTTCTTCTGTGTAGTTTAAGATTCACACTTCTTTTTTCTTACTCTTTTTTCCTCATCCTCTAGCCAATTAATCTCAACTTAGGACATGATCTTGGCCTTCATCTCCTCATGCTTGTAGTGAAACCTTAGCACCACATAAATATACCCTTAGTCTAGGCCCATGTATTTTCACTAGAACTATAGTTCTTCTATTAGTGTGCCTGAATAGGTTACCTCCTTAAGTTCTTTTTCCATTTCTCCCTATTTAATTCATTCTCCCTTTTATGTCTTATACTCCCCCTCTTTTCTTTTTTCTTCAACCAACACCCTTAGTTATTTCTTCCTTTTTTCCGTTGCAACTCCTATGCCCTCTATTTTTGGCTTAACTAAAGCCGAGTTCCCTCAATCTCCACCTTTGCTTATATAGCTTAGTCTAAGGTGGCAAGAAGTGGGTTCATTCAATTGATAAGGACTCTTCATTTTCAAGGACAGTGTAAGTTCCCCTCCCACTCTCTTCTTCCTCTTCCTCCTCTTCCTCCTCTTTTTTGTACAAGATTATCCTTTGTACAATAGGACGAGCCTTCTTATTTTTCTTTTTCCTTATGCTAGGGGAAGTCTTTGGTGTGAAGTGCATGCACTTCAGTGCAGAGGTTAAAGGATATGTTTCTCCTTTTGAATTGATCTTAAGTTTTAGTCACTCCTCAATTTTCTCTAAATTCTCTCATTTCTTCTTCTTTTTAAAATTTTTCTTTTCAGTAGGTGATAGGGTTCCTTCATCCCCGATCTAGACTAGGGGCTCTTTTATTTGCTCAATACTAGACTTAGCAATGAAATCCTTCTTCCATGGATTCATTTCATAGTAAAATTTATAAATGAAGCTAAGGATGGTGACCTCTTGAATGGGATTGATGTCTATGTGATTTGAGGCATCTTATTCATCTTTTGTAGCTCTTCCATCTATGTAAGGAAACCTATGCCTCAACTTTCACCTTTTTACATCCAATTCCTTAACTAGAATGTCTATCTACTATGCATTCAGGATCTAGTGTAACATGTCCCTAAAGTAATCTATCAAGAAGGTGAAGGGGAGATTCAAACTTCCTAACCTATTTCCATCCTTCAGTGATAATTGTATGATGGAGTAGTGTTACATTATGGAAAAAAAATTCATCCTAAACATACTTTGGGGGAGTCTCTAAGGGATGCACCACCCCAGTCCATAGGCTTTGATATACATTTCACACCAACACATTATGCACATCTTTTATTTAGGGCTGAACATAATGGGGTAGGTGTATTCCTTATACTTCTATGTGGGGGAAAGACCTAGAGATTATCTTCATTCCCATCTAGGATCTTGATTTCCTCCATCAAGATCAAGATGAAGATGGATCCCCACATGAAGATCCCCTTGATTCTATGGTATTCCATCACATTATTTACCAACTCTTATATGACGAACTTGGTGATATTGAATTGTATACCTTGCACCATGTGATATGTAATACAAAGGTATGGCTTTAATAGATTTATCCACTGACCACCTAGACACAACTTGGAAGTCATGAGCCACACCATCATAATCATACTGGGGTTCACTCACTTGATATGGGGAACATAAAACACCCCTTTAATTATTTGAGGAGCTTAGAGATGCACTCCACTTGTTTAACATAATCCATCAGTTGATGGATATCTCTACTAATATTTGGGATCCCAGTTATCCATTTTGCCATCTATATAGATATCTTCATGCACTATCTTACAAAATATATACATTCTTGGTGGATGTGCAAGAGAAGGAATTGTATAAGTTCCTATAGATTTCTAAATGAAGGTAACTCATAGAACCGAATAACACTAAAAGTAGTCAACTTGTGTCAAATTGAGACATCAAAAAGGGTATCACTTTTTGGCATCTTACACCATATGTCTACCATCTATTTTTGCACCAAGTCTTAAAAGTGACTTGATGTTTGATGGTTATATTCTTTGAGATGGAAATTATGTGCAAATGAGTTCCAAATTTCCCCCACCTAAACTTTTGGGGGTAATACATATACTAGTATGACATCTTTGTTAGCACCTTTGTGTCTACCTTAGTGACACTAACTGCTTCAATCGGCTATACCTTAGTCTTGGTAGCCATCATCTCCTCTATTATTTTCACCCTCTTGGTTTTTAGATATGTTAGTGCAGAGCTTAATCTATTCCTCTTCTTCACCATTCTAAAATGGATTGTATTGAACCTAGGTAGGTGTGGTTTTTTAACCCTCAAATGGTGGCCAATGTTTCTACAGTCAAGTGATTTGCAACTATGGTCTTGGCTCTAAGATCCATTGGCCATTAATGGTATCTTGGGTGATAGCTCCTTATTCTAACTTGATTCTCTATGAAAATGTATCTCTCCAACACTTCACACTAGCCCCACTATGTACACACTCTTTCTCACTATTCTTCTATTCACTCTAGGTCCCTGAATTGCTCAAATTCTCACTATGATAAGGTTCTTTCTCTCTTCAACTCTTTGGTTATTTCTTAGGTTTACTATAAGTCTAAGTTAGTGTAAAATTTTTAACCTAGAAAAAAAAATTATTTGCTATTTTATACCCTTCTTATGTCAATAACTGTTATTAATATAAGTTTAATGGCATATGTGCCTTGATTTCTTGGAAAATGCAAAAATATATGAGATCCTTAAAAATATTTTATCCTATATGCATTAAATGCATATCTTTGTGCCACTAATTCCACATCATTAAATACTTCTAATGGATTTTTTGATGAAGTGATATATGGTCCATATAGTCACTTCTCACTCATTTCTACGTGGATACCAATTTGTGTTTTATATTTTCTCATTCTATTCTTGTAAACTTTGGTGTGACCTTTTCCTGCCTTGTGATAACCTGTGAATAGTGCCTCACATACACATGATTTATCCTCCTTAGTTCCACTTTTTCTAGCTACACTCCTATTTCAAGAACTCTTTTCTACCTTGGTCAATTTCTTGCACTTCATCTTGCCTTGGCCTATCCTACCCCATACAAATCCATTTCACTAGCCCTCCAACACTTTGTTTCTCTTTGAATTCTATTTTTCACCATTAGATTGTGCATCTTCACTTCTTGATTATGCTTAACCATGTTGAGTATATTTTAAGGTCTTTGGTGTTATATCAATCGATGCACCTTCTTACAACTTTGGCATAAAGGTATCACCAAAGTGGTTCATTCTTGTGCCTTCAAGTGCCCTACACTATTAAATTTGCACACATGTGTCTATTGTTACTTCTACTTAAACTTGGTAAGCTTCATATTCCCACTACTTAGATGTCTAGCCTCATGTGCTTATGGGCACAGGTGATTGACTCACTTGATTGGAATTATGTGTAAAGTAATAACACATAAGTTATTGAAACTAATATGCACCTCTCACTACCTCTATACACTATACAAAGGAAAAATAAAACAATTAAGATAATGGTTTGGATTGTGCCAAATGATATCCTAGTTAGATTACTCCAAACTGAATTATGACCAAGAAGTTGATGCTTCTATGGCATGAGCACCATCCTACTACCTATATGGCTTCAATCAATTGAAAATGAAATGCCTAGGGAACAATTCACTGATCAATGTATATAACTTACATGCGCTTATTTCCAAGATGTGGTGGATGATGTAGGGGCCCATTCACCATATTTTTAAATTTCTTAGGTACTTGAAGTACTTAGAGTCATAGAGCAACCCCAATACTCTTTTAATCAACTCCTTGTGCTTGATATGCTTGTTATGATAGTGTTTTTGGTGCACCTTCTTAATCTTCTGACTCCAATTGGCTTGGGTACACTTCTCATCTAAGCACTCTAAGTCTTCCAACCTTGTGTTTAAATATTATTGATTGCCTAAGTGTCTAATTCATGTAATGTGTAAGGATGGCACCATAAATTCCATAGGTAGAACTAATTCAGTGCCAAATATTAGTTGAAATAGTGTAGCTCTATTCAGGTACTTGTATGTCATGCGATATGCCCAAATTACTGCTAAAACATGATCATCCCAATCCTTGTGACTAATTTTGCATATCTTTGTTAGGTATATTCCCAAGATCTTATTAAATGCTTTATCTATACTATTGGCTTCAGGATGATAAGAGGTGGTTTTGTGGTGCACCACCATGTATTCAGTCAAAAGGATGCACACTATCTCATTGATGAAATGAGTACCCAGATCACTAGTCAGACTCAATGGGTACGCATACTATTTTATGATGTTCTCCCATATGAAGCATGTGGTTGTTGTGGCTGTGTAGTCTTTGATTAGCACAACTTTGGCCCACTTGGTGAAATAGTTAATGGCTATTAAAATATATCATGCACCTATGAGATGTGTTTTGGGAGTAATTAACCCAATGAATTCAATGGCCCATTTATCAAATAATGCCTAGGAAAGAATGGGAATGAGGGGAATTTCATCCTAATGGTTAGGTTTTTTAGTGTGTTAGCATTTGTCACATGCCTTAGCATACTCATTGGCATCTTAGAATAGGATTGGCCATTGTAATCTTGAATACAATACCTTATATGCCATTACATCTCTAATGCAATGGCCTATTGCAATACCTTCATGTGCTTCCTATAAGATGGAGTCCCATTCATGTTCCAAAACACACTAGTGTAGGAATTCATCCCTAAACAATTTGTATAACTCCCCCTTAATGGGATAGAAGGGGATGGCATGAGATGTAAGTTATTTCTTTTCTTGAGTGGTCAAGGTCTGTGGAGAAAATCTAGACATTAAGAAAGTGGCAATCTCTACTAAGTTTTCTAGGATGTACTAGAATTAATATAGTTTTACATCCAACATGTCATCCTCAATTGGCACTACCGCATTTATAGAATTGATGCGAGACAAATGGTCTAGCATCAAGTTCTAATTTCTAGGTTTAACAACAATAGCTAATTATAACTCTTGGAAGAGAACAATCCATCTACATATGTACCCATGTAAAATAGGTTTTTTCATTAGGTACTTGAGCACCTCATGATCTATGAAAAAGATGAATGGGGTTACCAATAGGTATTTCCTAAATTTTTATAATGCATAGACCATTACCAATGCCTCATGCTCAATGGTGGTGTAATTTTTCTCTACTTATGTCAATTTACTACTCACAAAGGATATGGGGTGGTCCATCTTACCCTCACCTGGTTATGCCAATATGGAACCAATGGTAGAGCCTAAAACATTGACATGGATGTGGAAAGGAGTAGTCCAGTCTAGAAATTGTAAAATTAATGTGCTAGCCAATTTTATCTTTAGTGTTTTATAGGTCTCCTCTTACACCTCACCTTATTAGAATGGGTCATCCTTGTGCAAGAGCTCCTCTAGAGGTGATGTGATCTTTGCATAGCTCTAAATTAACTTATTATAGTAGCCATAATAGCCTAGAAAGGTTTAAACATCTTTTTATGTTGAGGGAGTCTAGAGCTAGACTATGATGGCTATTTATGCTAGATCAACAAACAAACCATCCTTATAAATGATGTGCCTAAACAATGTCCAAAATGGAGTTGCAAAGATGCATTTATTTAGATTTAATGAGATCTAGATCTACTTGTACCTCTCAAACATGAGTCACAATTTGTTATAGTGGTCTTTTACAAGACCATACATAGTCTAGTCATCAAGATGCACTTGGAGGAACTTATGGATAAAATACTTGAAAGTAGTGATCACTACCCTAGAGAATACAACTGACACATTCTAGAGTCAAAAGGGCATAACATTGTAAGCAAAACAACCCCATTCAATTTCAAAGGTTATTTTGGGATTATTCTCTTATTTGATCTACACCTAATGGTATCCTAAGAAACCATCCATGAAGGTATATATTTTGTAACCTATGAATCTATCTAAGACCTCATCAGTGAACAAGGTCAAGAATGGATCATTGACGTAGGTGGTATTCAAAGTTTGTAGTCAACATAGATCTAAATTCACCCATCCTTATTGATGTTGATGACCATTGGGCTCACCCATTCAGATAATTTCATAGGGTAGATGATGCTGGTGGAAGAATTTCATCAATCTCCATTTTCATCTTCATGTGAAGATTGGGTTTCATTCATTATGGGTGCTTCTTGACTAGCCTTGTGCCATCCACAACTTGATGCTCATCTGTCCAAGGGAAAGATGAATACACTTCATATCTCTTTAGTTGCATGAGAACAAGTTCTAGAAATCTTTTAAGAGGTATATGATTCACACCATCTCTACTTTAGACTAATATGCACCTATGGTGGAAATATTTGGCTCGCCTTTTATGTTGATGTCTACTTTAGTGGTCTTAAGTAATATGTAGCAGGGATCATTCTTCTCCTAATGAAAGTCTTCACCCTAAGAGGTCCCCTTAGTTTTTTCAATTTGAAGATGCATTAGATCATGTTTATTTGGGGCATTGTCATCCACAAGATGCATAAGATTTTGCCTTCCTATTTGAGCCTTCCAATTATGATCTTTTTAGGTCTCATCATCTTCCTTGCTAGAGTCACTATTGAGAACCTACTCTTCAAAAAATGTTGGTATCACTAGTCATTTCTCCCCAAACATCTCATTGATGTGCTCTTTTAGGATGGTGGTGTCCTCAAACACTACCCTATGAATTACTTGTAATGGCTCCAGCAGCTCTAAGTTATGTGAATAAAAAGAGAAGGTGTGGACAAACCTCTCTTTGAGTATCTTCCAATTCACTATCTTGTGATGTGTATCATTTAAAATATACCACTCTTTCACCCATGTCTTCAAGGTCTTATAGAAGGTATGCACCCATAGGCCTTTTAGTGCATTATTTTTGTAAATAGTCTAGGTTTCTTCACACAACTGTACATGCATGATTCAATCAGAAACACCTGAGTAGGTAGGTATGTCAATGTATTCATTACTATTTCCAAACCTAGTGCATATTGTTTCCTTTACATCTTTCCAAGTTGGCAAGTTTGGTACTTGTACTGCCCTCCAACAAGTATTAGTGCACTTCAAGCTATGCACTAGTGCACCCATTCTATCCATTTATTTGGGGATGTAAGCTTAAATGTCATGGGCATACCTCTCTATAGGCTGGATCCCTTCATATTTTGGAAGCATTGCAAGCTTTCCTTTACTTAAATATAACACCCTTTTTCTATCCTTTTTGGCATGAGGAACCCATCTCTTTTATTCACACTCAATCTTAACCAGTCTCAATCTAGTTAGCCTCTTCTATTGGTTTCTTCCCTACAGGCTTCAATAACAAAACCTTTAGTGGGGGAAACATCCCTTTAGTATATAAGAGGCACAAGATCTTGATCAACTCTTGTACTTCAACCTCTTGGTTTTCTTGTCTTCTATGTGAAGTAATAGCTTGTTCTTCTATATCTCTATCCAATTAGAGTTATCCAAATAAATTCTTTATCATGCTCATAGATTGTTATAAGACATCATTCTATCATGAAGGGTTATGATAGGGCATAGATTTTAGATTGAGTTATGTTATGTGCTCATTATAGCTTAATTTTCCATACTCCAAGCATAGTTCTTGGGTCAACACAGTAGGTGGCTAAGTGGTAAAACCACTTCAGGTTATGGATTATAGCTTATGTAACTCCTTGCAAGTCTATTATGGATTAGGGGCCCACTTTTCCTCTTTAAACTCATGTCTAACCATTGTGGCACCTCTATTTACACTAGATCAACATTGAGTTATCTTTTTATACAAGTATGGGTACTCTTCAACTGCATGTGGTCTTTGACAATACCCGCACATTGGGTGTGTGTGGAAATCATGATCATATTACTCAGTTGATCCACCCTTTTGCACACTATCATGGTGGGAATCTTCCTCCACCACATCCTCCTCCTCACTCATACGCACCTCACTAGTTCCCATAACCTATATTATGTTGGCCATATCTTTCATTTCCTTGACCCACATGATCATCGACTATTATTGTTGCCTACCTCACACCTATTTCTATGTTTTGGTGCATCTTATCAATTATATTGATAGTATACTATTGAGTGGGTATAATAATCATACATCTTTCAATAAATGGTGGTGTTCACTTGACTGACATTCTATAGTAAAGGTCAGTTCTAAGAGTCATGTGATCCGTGGAAAACTTCATAATTGAGAAGTAGGTCATGAACATTTATTTATGAGAAACTATTCTTGTTATGCCCTTCCATCTCATATTCGATGTACCATAACCCACTATGAGTATCATAAATTGAACCAATAGTCATATTCTATAGTTAGGAAGCCATTAATGTAATCTACACCTCCATCAATGGGCTAATCTAGGTATCGACATTGCTTACCACCTTGGCCCAAAGCATGGCTTCAAGCACTTCACAAGGGTCCATGAAGGTATTCATGGACAACTCTCTTTTTAAGGGTATTATTAGGCCTCTAACAAACCATTGCACATGCTAGGAAGGGTGTCATATGGAATCTTAGAGAAAAAAGTTTTAAACCATGTATCATGTAGGTACATGCTCTTGAATAACCCTTGGATGATTTCCTTGAGAACCATGATGCTCTAATACTCAAATTTAGTGATATAAAACTCTTTCAATAAGGCTTCCTTTATCATATTGTAATCAATCATATCCTAGTTTAGATCAAAATTTTGATACCAGGTATGGGTATGATCTAGTAGGGTGGTCAAAAATTGGGTTGCCTTGTGCTCAGGCTGAGTGATGCCCCAAGAATGTCATTTTAACTCATACTTTAGTACATGATTCATGGAATTATATACACCATGATACTTGGGAACACCATGATACTTGGGAAAGTGCATTTCCATCTCATAGTAAACTTGATGAGGGGGTGGTGCCAAGTTTTGAGGTTCTTGTCTCCCTTGTGTCTGTGTTGGAGGTGGCCTTACAACAAATACAGTTGTAGGTTGGGGTGTTGATATTGAAGTTTTTACCTATGATATCAAAATTTTTAGCATAGTACCACTCACTTGTGGTATTGTGCCACTTCTTATGGGTTGTTTCCTAGTTGGCATAGCTAACATCTCTACATAAAATTACTTGCATCTATGTTAATGGTTCTTGGGTTGGTGCTTACTATAAAATCCATATCCTCACTAAATTAATCCTAGGTAATCACTTGTTAAATCACACAATCTTGATCCAAATCTTGAATCCTATCAAATTTGATGTTAATAATAGGTTTAATTACAATTATTATATCTTTTTATGGAAAATCTAGTGCATAATCTTGTGTTTCAGGTTCAAATAGGTTAGGTGCTTCTGGCACATCCTCTATCACCACATCTTGTAGGAACCCACTACATCCTACATCCAACTATTGATCCCATTTTATTTCTTTCTCCTCTCTCTCTTCATGCTGCTACAAATCAAGGGATCCTTCATCATGCCCTTCCTATTCACTATGGGTCCTCTCAACACTTATAAGTTCTAAATCCTCCATAAGCATGTGCCTTCACTTACGATAGTTCAAAACCCAAATCTCTTGGGTGTCAAGTTACTCATATTCTACCATTGTGCCTCACTTATACTTCCCTTTCTCACCTTCTATGCTTGCTCATATGCATAAGGACTTTAGCCTTCCATTCTTACAATTTCTATACCATAATCTACCTAAAGCTTTTTTAGTTCAATGATGAGCCCTATTATGAATGCACCCCCTGGTTCATGAATAAACTCATAATCTACTTATTTTGGGCATGATAAGGTCCACACTATGAACTCTAACACATATCTATTCAATGTGATGCTCCACAACTTGTCTACAACATGCATCCAAATTTCATCAAGGCTTTCTAGCCTCTCTACACACTCTATGGTCCACTTGAGGTTCTGGATATAGCTTTGACTTCTATTATTAGTTTAGTCAACCAACCATTAGTACACATTATTAGGTATCTTGTAAAATATCACCTCATATAGATCATCATATAGGTTGTCTTGTACCCACTTTCTTGTCTCCTATCCTTTGCATGTGGGATGCTTATATGAAAAGCTATCTTCCACTTTCTCTATCCAATGCTTGATGCTCTCAAGACATAATTAGAGCGTCACTCTATTACACCATTAAATTAATGAAATTAAACATGGGTCCTGACAATGGAATCAAAATGTTATATAAAATTTCACTAGATTAGCTTTTGTACTTAGTCATTCACTTAGCTAACAAACTAATTTAGTTTTAGAATTGATGGAGTTAGGCACAAGAATAGTAAGGTCTAGTGTAAAAAATTTAACACATTATTACATTTGCATTAGTTCTACATAAGGCAGAAGCCTTGTGTGCTCACCTAAAGTGTAACAATGAAGGGACTAGGCCTACATTGGGCTAGTTGGAACTTGGTATAACTTGAGTTTTAATGGGGTTTAAACATTGGAAAGAAGGGTTTAGGTGGCCTTCTGATGCTAGGTAATTTTTGGGGAGTTTAATAGGTATGATCCTTCTCAATGGCACAAGTCCTAAGGTGCAAGCCCATAACTAGCTAGGTAGGACTCTGGCACACTCTGGGAGAGTAACTAGTATAGGGTTATTTGGTTACTTAGATAAGTCATAGGGATGGTTTGGGTTTAAAAACTCATCCTCAGGATATCATTATAGGGATGGGTCTTAGGGAATTAACACAATCAAGTTCTAAAACTTGGTCTATTTTAGGTAGGCTAAAGTCATTATATGGCACAAGGATGCCATTAACAACCAAGGATAAACCTCCATATCACAATACATTTAAGTAAAGAACTATATCATTGTTATTATAAACTAAGACATAACATGATAATTCACTATATATACTACAAGAATCAACACATTAGTTCTTTAACCACATTATTCATTAATCTCAAAATTTAGCATATAAAGTTCAAGATATAAAATAGAGAATATGCTCTTCCCTATTGCTACTCATGCCCAGAGGCTCACAGGTGAGCTTGGGCTATATATTTGAATGCCTAATCTATCTTATGAAGAATATAAATACTCATATTAGCTCTCCATTTCATAAAATCTTCATTTCCTTAGTTGTTTCCCTATTGATCTTCAAATGCAAACCTTCTTTTATAGGAAACTGGGCAGATCCTTGCTAGGTTAGATGGGTGCATGCCAAGTGATGAGTTGTCTCAAGCTCACCAGCTCCATTATGATACCAAAGTTGGATGAGCTCATGTCGTATGATGAGCTATCACTAGGGGGTCACTATCTCACCTACTCTACTCTTTCAACATTCATGTTTCTCAAGTTGCCATGTACAAGTTTTTACAAGGAGGTCTTTTGAAAGTTGACACCACACAACTGCCTACTAGCTATCATGGGATCTTTGAGGACTTCTCCAATTGGTGCCAAAAAGTACAAAAAGGGAGAAAATACTATAAAGATTAATTCACATTGAGATAGGTCTAGTTGGTATGATCCATGTAGTTGGTACAAAAGCTGGCATAATAAAGACTATCGAGTAGCTTTCCTACAAGAGATTGAGTTACTTGATGAGAAACACTTGGCCACAGTTAATAAACTTAAATAATATCAAAACCAACTTTTTGACCACTATTATTGGTGCATGAAATATAGTTAATTTGAGCTTGGTGATCTTATTGTTAAAAAAAATCAAAAGAATACCATAGCCAATAAGAAGCAAAAAGGCAAGTTCAAACATAACTAGGTAGGTCCTTTCATCATTGTTGAAAAGTATGGCATGGGAGCATATAGACTCACTACACCAGAAAGGGATGAACTTGATGAGCCTAAAATTATATGCCTCAAACATTACTTCACTTGAGTGACTTGGTGTATTGTATATGAAGACCATTTCAAATTGTACCATAATATTGACTTTATTCTTTGTATCATACCATTTTTTCATTTTATCATTCAACCATTCCCTTCTATCATACCTTTCTTATCGATTGAATTTTTTTCATCCCTCCCCCAACCATTTGACCTTGGTTATATTCCATTGGTTACAAAGCCAATTTCAACACAAAGACTTTGATCAAGTTTTAGTAGTTGTTTCTAGTATTCTAAATAGAGGCCATATTTTTGGAGTAGTAAGATAGTGGTTTGGAAATTACATCCTTCATTTTCTTGTTCCATTCTATACCAAGTGTCCCTGATTATAACTAACTTTGGTCAAATCAGTGTCTCACCATCTTGATACTAATTACAATCACCTATGAGCAGATTAGTATCATTGACTTATGACATTTTTCCTAGTTATAACTACCTATGATCAAACTAAGGGAAAAACTTGTCTATCATGCCTTAAAGTATGACCTTGACATTTCTATGTTGTACTATCCCATTTTCCAACTTTGCCTATTTTGTTTGAATTGGCTACTACACTAGTTAGATTCCTCTACTATAAGGCAAAACTATAGTGGCTTCCCATCTTAGGACTATTGAGGTAGAACTTTATTTACATTGAGGTCAACTTAGTCACCCTTTTCCATGCTCTCACCATTTTTTAAGAAATTTAAGTTTGAATGCTCTCACCATTTTGCAACCAACCTAAGCCATGCTATCACTATTTTGAGAGAAATTCTTAAGTTTAAATGCTCTCACCATTTAGTATCTTATCATTCTTGATCAAGTTAGGATGCTCCAAAAATTCCAAAAACATTTGTAATAAATGATTTAGAAAAACCAAAAACATTGACCACTTCTTTGCCCTAAGGATTCTAGGAACCCTTCCTAAGTCACAAAAACCACTTGTTACTTAGTTTTCCAATCCTTTTTTATACTTTTATCCCATGATTTTACATTTTTATGAGCTCACTCCCATATTCTTCTTTAACATCCATCATGTTTTTTTCTCATGATTTTCTTCTATCCCATTTCTTGGGAGAACTACATTTGGCTAGAAGTTTTTGTTGGATATTGAATCCATAGAACTATGTAGGCAACATCCACTTGCTTAATGCATCTAGAGATAACTCATCCACCCCCTTCCTTTTATTGTATTCCCCCATCTTGTTTGTATGTTTTATTGTCTCTTATTGTCAGTAATGTTTGTCATCTTGTTTATACTAACATTTTGATTAAACATTGCTTGTTTTCTTGTTTCATTTTATTTTTTTAATTCTTTCTTTTCTCAGTATTTTTGCTTGTTTATTTATTTATTTGCCTATTTTTTTACTTTCTTGTTGTGCCTTGATTCAGTCTATGTGCATTCATTGGATGATTTATTGCACATTATTCTTGAATCCATTCATATTCATACGCTAACATTATCATTATGGTTTTTATCATTGGTGGATTATCTTCCATTGAGCATTGGATCATGTGTTAGTCCATATGCATATTCTATCCAAGCTATCACAGTGTTCTATCATGATTGATGCATACTATCATGTATTATAGTAAAATCAGCTCTGAGAATCTACATGATAATGAAGAAATGATATATCTCCTTGGCACTAGCAACATTCCTGATCTCATTTAAATCATATCCCAAACAAAGTAATTAAACAATAAAATAATTTTAGTCCTTGCTAATTTGAATGAGCATCTCCCTTCTTACAGGTTGCCTAATTCATCTTTCTCCTCTATTCTAGTTTTCCATCATCTTCCATATCATGTTTGCCAATATGGAGACACCAATGATTCTAACTAGCTTTGGGAAAATCACTATATACTATCCCACTTGCATTACCAATGATTCTAACCACCTTTGGGAAAATAATTGTATTTCCATCCATTTAAAGGTTGATTATTATAACCACCTTTGGGAAAATTATTCTCTTTCTTCTACCCAACTGGGCATTTTTTTATTGTGATAATGCTTATAACCACCTTTGGGCAAATAATTCTCTTTCTTCTACCCAACTGGGGCATGTTTTCATTATAATAATGCTTATAACTACCTTTATGCAAACCATTATCTCTATCTACCTAACTAGGGCATGTTTTTATCCTACCAATGATTATAACCACCTATGGGCAAATCATTCTTTTCCCTTTTACTGATTATAACTGCATTTGGGAAAATTAGTCTCTTATTACCCTAAGCCTTTTTTGATTATTATAAACTCCTTTGGGTAAATCATTACCTTTTTGTCTCACCTATGTCGATGATTATAACTGCCTATGGGAAAATCATCTTATTTTTTTCCCTAACTGGGGAAGCTCCATATATCACTTATTATAACTTCCTTTAGGAAAATCCATCCCTTATACCCTATTTAATCTATTTGGTCCATTCATTTCTTTCTTTTGAGGGACCATTTGCTGATCCCTTTACCAACTACTCCTTCGAGGGGGCACCTATAGTTCATCCATTATCATTGAAGTTGTAAGCATATGGGGCATTTTCATTCTTTGAGAAGATGTTACTATGATTACATATTGTAATACCTTCTCATATTGGGGAAAATTATAGACACCTAAAACTGGCCACCAAAGGCTTCATACTAAATTTTAGACTAATTCTTACCAACCATTCAAAACTAAGCCTACGAATCATTGAACATCCCAAATTTGCTTA
Source organism: Torreya grandis (assembly GCA_037957365.1). Lineage (NCBI taxonomy): Eukaryota > Viridiplantae > Streptophyta > Pinopsida > Cupressales > Taxaceae > Torreya > Torreya grandis. Next base: position 2,312,209 of record JARHVA010002634.1, read on the forward strand.
TACATCAATTTTCAAAGCCCAAAATCTTCTTGAGACATCTCTAACTGGTGTATCCTATTGTAAGCAACAAATACCTCTCACAAATTCATCCCTATCTATCTTATAGTATTATAACATGCAATTTCAATTATAGACCTATTAAATGGGGCAAGTGCACACATGAAATTAAATCAAATATTGAAAATTATAAGAGGACTAAGCATAATTAATTAAATTTCTAAACCTAATTAAATGACTATTTTAATTATCCATGATTAATTTATGAAGTTTTAAAAAAGGAAATTCAAAAATACAAATATCCTAGCTTTTTCAAAATTACCTTTTTGTGAGTTGTCAAATATCCTAAAATATCTCACCCATACCTATTCATTACTAATCATGAGGTTTTGACACCTTTTAAATCTACTAATGTTAATTAACTCACTTATGTTAGGTTTTAACTCATTCCATGACTAAACTACACTCTAACACACCTTAGGTTGAGGTTAGTTTCTAAACCTATATATACAAGCCTAGACCTCTTCATTTGGAGAGATTAGATAGAGTAAATTTATAGTGCTAGTTTTATAACAAGATTTAAACCTATATTTTTATAATATAAAAATCATAATACATATCCAACATTAAGCCACAATCCATGGTTCCAAGGAGAGGAGATAACCAAGCTCCATTGCCAAAGATTCTTTGAGCACAAGTTGGGTAAGCACATAAAAAATATTTTAGAGAATTCAAGGAAGGTAAAGAATCTGGTATTCTTTGCATTTTAGTTATGTTTTCCATTGGTTTTGTTCATTATGCTCCCCATATGTTCTAGGCAAGTAATTTTTATGCATGTTAGTGTGTTTGTATTAAAAGTTTTGATACTTTTTCTAACACTTTATCTAACCTCCCTTCTTAGATTCCTTGATCACACATCATATATGTTACTTTGACTAGTGCTATAATTTTCATGTTTCCATTATATTAGGGGAGGAGGAGAAATATTTCATGTATTTCTATTTTTTTATTTCAATGGAGGGGAAGGAATTACATCTATGTATTATATACAAAGAGTAGAAGAATCACATTGAATTTTTACATTATCAAGAGAAGAGAAAGAATGAATTTCATTTTTAAGAGTTGGTAAAGAATAAATACATTCAAAATTTTCAGAATTTAATGCATAAGATATGCATTCAATCTTTTATATGCATGGAAAAACATTTAGAGTAATATATTTTTTTTCATTCATGTCCGATTTGTAAATTTTAATTTGATGACATAAATTAGCACATGGTGATAAAAAAGTTGATCTTTCTTTAATCAAGTCATATATTGGGATTGTAAATCATGGCATATGGGAGTACTAGGAAAAATAGGCTCTTCACACTCACATTCATTATTATAACCATATTCACACTCACTATCATAAACATAATTAGAAATGTTGTTATCAGTTGTTACATAATTATCAATATTTTAATTTTCATTAACAATAGCATTGGTTGATTCACTAATATAATTTTAAGGAATGAATACAAAAGTAAGGTGTTTATTGCACTTATGGATATCCATAAGATCATTATAAGCAATGTATTGATCATCACAAAGGCTAAAAAAAAGATAGAAAGGATGAGTATCTTTAGGTTTCTCATGATGGGCATCCATTTTTGAGAGTTAGAACCTAAACAAAGACAAAATAAAAGCACAAAGGATATGCAAATAAGCAAAAAAAAACATCACCTAAATTATTTTTATGACATCAAATCAAATTTGGAATAAATACAACAAATTACTTTTATAAGAAATTTGAAACGCTAGGCCAAGATAGGTTGGTTAAAATTGGCTCAGAGGTTGGGTTCACCAAAAAGTTTCATTCAAAATGGATATTTGCACAAATACCTTATGTAAATAGAATGTTTGAATGCATCAATGTAATATTAAGATTTGCACATTATAATATAGTATTTGAAAATAAATACATTTAAGTATGTGCAATAAATATATAAAAAATTGTAAAACTCGGACTAAGTGTTAAGAGACAACATACATTTTTTCTTATATTTTTTGGGCCGACTAATTAAAATAATTTGTCTCAATCCTGTAAGTTAGATCTATATTTCATTCATTGAATTTTTGATTATTTTAATTACCTAAACATTTGCGTCAAAAAATGGACACTTAAATGTCCATAAATGTCCTAATTCTACAACAAGTATCTAGTATATAATATGCACTCATTTATATAAATTCCACATGAGTATTTTTTCATTTTCTATCATCTTTCAGATTCTTTGTACAGATCATCCATATAGGCTCTTGATATCAGCATTTTTATAGAAAACCCTAGATCCTCTAATTAGGGCATGTGATATCAAATAAATATTGTTAGTGGGATTAATTGAAGTTGACATGACCTAAAATATCCTTTTATTAGTGAGTGTTACTTGCATAACCATATAATCTAAAGAGGGCATGAGACTAATGTAGTTCTCCCCCTTATGTGGGATTATGTGTGAATAATTATATAATATTTTATATACAGGTGCATGTAGTGATATTTATTGTAACTTATAAAATAATTCTTATAGGATATTAGTTTAATGATTTAGACCTATAAGAATAATAATCCTATGTTTGATTTGGAAATAAGAAATAATACAAAAAAAATAACTTAGTTGTGAAATTCATTTCTAGTAGTGTAGTGTATGCTTAAAAGGTGATTACCAGGTGAATAATGAGTATGATTTAACTTGTATTTATACTAAACATTTTAAAAATTTTCTTAAAAAATGGTTAAATAAAACAACTAATATGACCTGTACATATCTAAATATTTGAAAATTTGAATGTTTGTATGGTACGAACACATGCATTGGAGCAAGAACACTAGTATCAATGATAGTGTCCAAGTATTAATGCATATGTCTAGGAAGATATAAATTTTTTAAATTTATTTAATTAATAATGAATGATAAATATTAGATTTTAAGTATATTATGGGGTACAAATGATTTGAGTAATCAAAATATTAGGTTGGGACTATAAGATAAGCATTTAGGCACAACAAGATGGAGAATACATGACTTTCAGCTACAAGGTAGGTCTAAAACTTTAGGTAGATCCATCAATAATATTTTTCAAGTGTACAAGACTACTTTAAGATATAAATCCATGTTTTAATATCTACATTTACCCCACTTTTATCTAGTAATGCACTTTTAAGTTAAAGGAAATAAATGCACACTATGGTGTGTACATCACATATTTTATTTGAATCAAACCTTGTTATATTTATTGTGTGTGTATGAACTTAAAAAAAGAGCATGCAATAGGTTTAATTAGTGTATATAATCTAAAATGAAGAATTAAAATTGATTGAAAATAAAAGAGCAAGGAAAGAGTACACCTGTGTGTTGATGCAACCATGTTTCCATTAAAGAAGATGGTGCCATGGAAGAAATAAAGGTTGTTATTTAGGGTTTTGAGAACTTCAAGTTAGAATTAGATTAAGGTGTCCCTAGTTTTTTTACACCAAAGGTGCTAAAATACTATTCTAAGGTAGGCTAGTAATTTTATTTGGGGTAATGTTAGGTCCCCTCTTATACCACCTATGTGGACCATGCCAACTAGACCTATCTCTATGTGAGGAAATATTTGGAGTTGTTTCTCCATTTTTGTATCTTTTACCACTATCTAGAGGAGTCCTCGAGGATCCCATGCTAGCTAGAAAGTAGTTGTGTATCATCAACCTTCTAAAGACATCCCTACCAGAGCTTGTACATGGTGGCCCAAGAAGCATAGGTGTCATAAGAGTGGATTAGGTGAGATAGTGACCCCCCAATGATAGATTAGCATATGGTATACATTAATCCAACCTAGGTAGCGTAGTGGATCCAAAAAAATCATGACAACTCATCACTTGACATGCATCCATCTGACCCAGATAGGATATGCCCAATTGCCTATAAAAAAGGCTTGTATTTAAATATCAAAGAGAGGAAACTAAGGCATCAAAGCTCTAGAAAAATAGAGATCCACTATTAATACTTATTATTTTATATAAGATAGATTAGGTATTTGAATGTATATCCCAAGCTCACATGTGAGCTATTGGGCAAGAATAGTGTTTAGAAAGAACATATGACCTGCATTTATATCTTGAACTTGTATGCTAAAATATATAGTCAATGAAGAATATTGTTAAAATAATGGAACATTGATTCTTACACTATAGTTTTCATAGTGTTATGTTTGTGACTTAGCTTCATATATGCAATGCTATAATCTTATTTTTAATGTATTATTATATAAAGGTTTGTCCATAGTCACTAATGGCATTCTCATTCCATAAAGTGAATATGACCTACCTAAAATAGACTAAGTGTTAGAACCTGATTGCACCAAGGCCCTAAGACCTATACCTAAAGAGCTACCTTGAATATTATCACTTGAATCCAAACCATCCCCATGACTTGTCTAAGTGATTAAATTATCCTATACTATCCATTCCCATATCTTGCACCATTAAGAGCATGGTATAGCAAGTTATGAACTTACACCTAATAACCTTACCTTGAATACCCTAGCATTGAAAGGTCACCTAGACCCATCTTGCCCATGACTAAGTCCCTTTGAACCCTAAGTTTCACCATGTTGCAACTAGCCCAATACGGGTCTGATCCCTTCACTATTTAACTTCAAGTGAGTGCACAAGGCATGTGCCTTGTGTGAAACTAATACCAATGTAATAGTGTGTCAAATTTTATGTGTTGGACCCTACTATGCTCATGCCTAGCTATATTAAGTCTAAAACTAATTTGGTTTGATAGATAAGTACATGACTAAGCATAAAATCTAATCTAGTGAACTTTTCTTGACACTTTAATTCCATTTCGAAGACCCATATTGAATTTCATTGCTACAATGGTGTAATAAAGTGATTCTCTGAGTATCACTCAAGAACATCGAGTATTGGTTAGATCAAGTGGAAGATAGTTTCATGTAGAATCATCCCACATGCAACAAATAGGAGCCAAGAAATGGGTACAAGCTAACTTGTATAATGTTATGTATGAGGTGTTATTTTACAAGCTACTTGAGCATGTGTATCGATGGCTGGTCACTTACACTAATTATAGAATATGAATCTACAGTTAACACATCTAGTGTACCATAGAGTGCATAGAGAGGCTAGAGAGCCTAAATGAAGTTTGGACACATGTTGTGGACAAGTGGTGTAGCAAAATGTTAAATAGATACATGTTAGAGTTCATAGTGTCAACTTTTTTGTGCCCAAAATAAGTAGAGTATGAGTTTCTTCATGAACCAAGTGTTCATTCATCAAAGGAATCAATACTAAACTGAAGAAGCTTCTAGTGGATTATGATATAAAAACCATAAAAATAGAAGGATAAAATCCTTATGCATATGAGCAAGTGTAGAAGGTGAGAAGGGGAAGTGTAGGTGAGGAATGATGGTAGAGGACAAACAAATTGACACTTGAGAACTTCAAAAGTTGAACTATAATAAGAAAAGGTGTAGGCTGATAAAAGATCTAGAACCTAGAAGTGATGAGAGTACCCATAATGAACAAGAGGGGCATGGGGAAGGATATCTTAAGTTGTAATAATATGAAAAAAGAGAGGAAGAAATAAGAAACTAGGCTTACAATTTGGGTGTAGGATGCAGTGGGTTATTACAAGATGTGGTGATGAAGGATGTGCTAGAAGCACCTACCCCCTTTAAACTTGAAGAAAAAGCTCACATGTTGGATTCTCCATTAGAAGATAGAAGAATGATAACTAAACCTATTATTAACATTGACTTTGATAGGATTCAACATTTAGATCGAGAGTTTGTTATTGATAAATTGATTCCCTATGAGGAACTAAGTGAGGATATGGAAAATTTATCAAGCATCAATCTAGGAATTGTGAACATAGGTGCAAGCATTCCCATATAGAAGATGTTTTACACTGTCTAGGCAATAACCTATAGGAAATGGCATGGTGACATAAGTAAGTGGTATTACACTGATAAGTTTGATAGTGTATCTGATAATGATAGGGTCAATTCTCTAACTAATAATTGGTACTAGAGGGCCACCTCTAACATAGATGTAAGGGGGATAAGCACCTCAGAACCTAGCACCACTCCCATAGTAGATTTATTATGAGATGGCAATGTACTTTCCTGAGTATCATGATATCTAGAATGTCATGGAGCATGTGTTGAAGTGTGAGTTGCAATGGTATTCTTGGAGCATCACTTAACCTAAGTGTAAGTCAACCCATTTCATGACCACTTTCCTAGATCACACTCATACTTGGTATCATAAATTAAATCCAAACTAGGATATGCTTAACTATAATATGCTAAAATAAAACTTATTAAAAGAGTTTGATATCCCTAAATTTGAGTAGTAGAGCATCATAGTGCTTAAATAAATTAGCCAAGGGTTATCCAAAATCATGTGCCTATATGACATGTAGTTTAAAATTCTTATCTCTAAGCTTCCATATGACATTCACTTCTCCCAATATGCATCATGTTTTTTTGGAGGCATGTTAGTACCCTTCAAAATAGCACTATCCATGAAGACCTTCACACACCAATATAAATTACTTGAAGACACACTCTAGGCTAAGGTAGTAGGTACCACTGATACTAGGATTAACCCATTCTTAGAGGCACAAATCAAATCAATGGCCTCTTCTCTATAGAAGCTGACTGTTAGTTTGACACATGATACTCACAATAGATTATGGTGTACTAACTATGAGATGGAGGGGCATACCAGTAATAATTTCTTACGAAGAAATATTTTCACCCTAATTCTCAATTGTGAAGTTTGTCATGGGTTGCATTACTCTTAAAACTATCCTCTTCTATAATTTACCAGTCAAGTGAACACTATGATTTATTGTAAAATGTGTGATGCTTATATACACTCAATAATAGATTATAAATTCATTGATGAGATGTGCTAAAACATGGAAAGAGGCATGAGATAGGTGACAGCATCAACCAGTGGTCAAGAAATTCAAGGAAATAAGGGCTATGGCTAACACAATATGGGCTATGGGAACCAATGAGGCACACATAGGTGAGGAGGAGGATGTGGTGGAGGAAGATTCCCACCATGATCATGTTGTAAGTGTGGGTCAAGTGAACATTACCAATGAAATTTCCCCATGCACCCAATGTGTGGTTATTTTTTAGGACCCCATGTAGTTGAAGAATGCCCAAACTTGTACAAAAAACTACCTCAAGGTTGATCAGGCAAAGGTACCAAAATGGTTAGGCATGAATCCAAAAAAAAAGGTGGGATCCTAAGCCACGAAAAACTCACAAAGATCCACCTAAAGTGTAAGAGACAACCAGGAGTGGGTTCACCACTTAGTTGACCATTGTGACAACCCAATAATTATGCTTGGAGTGTAGACACTAAAATCGTGTCTACCCCCTAGATCGTCATCCCCCCTTGGCTCCCTTGGTTTATGTCCTAGCACTTGTCCTAGTCCCCTCCATTTTTAAAATTAAAATAAATAAACATTTTAATTTGCTCCCCCTTTCCACCTCACCCATGCCACCTTGGATCCCCTCCTTAGATGCCCCCACCTCTCTCCTAGCCTTTATTGCCCAAATCTCCCCTTTATCCTTCCTCCCGCATCCATTTATGCCTTCCTCGACCATTTTCCCACGGAACCTTGACCTGGCAGTGTGCAAGAATGGATAGAGGCTAATTTTAGCCTCTGTTCCCATTCTTTGACTGCCGATGTTGGTCATTATGCGGCTGACATCAGCGATTCTGCCACCGTCAACAGCCTTCAAAACCATTTTTTGCAACCATTCTCGCCCCCACGAACAGGACTCTCTGGACGCCTTTACATTCATATTTTCTTCTCCTCCCCCTCATACAGCAACACCAGTAGCTACAGGCATCTTACAGGAATATCTCCAAGCAACAGCTCCATTTGCAGGTCCTTCAACAGCTCTGACAACAAGTTTTTCCATTCGTCAATCAGCAAGCAAGAGGTAAGCACAATGTTGTTTTCCATTTCATTTCTTATTTAATCTATCTATTTAGCTAACCACTACCAAGACCTTCCCTATCCTTCCCTTGAGAGGCTGAAAGGCCTTCTCAGACCCTTGCCTCTCATTCATTCCCCTTTGTGCTTTTGGTTCCCAACTAGTCACTTTCCCATACAACATTCTCAGTCCCTCAGACTCAAAACAAGTCCCTCAGACCTCCAGGCAATCTCTCAGACCTCTAAATAGACCTCCCTGACCCTCATACAAGACCACAGTCCATTTTATAGACTAGAAAGTAGCCTGTAACCTGACAAGACCCTGTCTAAGACTACTGCCCCGACCGACCTCGTCCATTCCCCTATCAACGTCGGTGACCTTACCTGACTGACACCGGCAATACCACCGACGTCGGTGACTGTGCAAAGAAAATTACTGCTAAACAGGTATGCATTTGCCTTAAGTTCTTTCTTTCTATTTTTCATCATTTATCACTTTCTATTTTTGATCAACATTCTATTTTTAACAGTGGACTGTCATCCTCCAAGAAGCCTTTGCACTTCTAGGACCAAGCTCTTGCTTGGTAGTCCACCCTTTTGTCATCTAACATTTTTCGTGTTTAGTGTCTTTCTCTTTCAGGTGTCATCCTCCACAACCAAAGAGGATTTCCTACTATTGTCTAAATTTTGGTGTGCACATCTATAATCTGGGTATGTACAAACCCTCATCCATTCTTCTTAGTTTCTCATCTTTCCTTTCTTGAATGTAAAAAGCAAAATCTCGTATAGAAACATTTTGGCACGCCCAGTGGGACACTTAGGGTCTTCCTTGGGTTCCTTTTCTTTCTGTTCATATAGGTGCATTAGGTTTCTCCCTTTTCACCTCTTTCTTCTCGTCTAAATGACATCATAAGCAGGATTAAAAAGAACCTTTCTTTCTTTTCTTGCATTTCAAACTAGTCAAAAATCATATCCTTCAACCCTTTCTCAACTTGTTTTCATTCAAACTCACATTTCGACTTGGGCTTAAAATGCATTGCATATCATTTCTGCTTGCTTGCATTTCTTAGTCCACACCTAGTAATTAACAAATCACATCATGAAGGATTCCTCCATTGAAGGATTCTGTAAATGGTGCCCCTATTTTTGGGTCTGTCCCTGGATCTAAGGGAAGATCTTATGTGGACGTGGCTACTTTTGAAGCCGAAATTCATGAAGTGAAACGCCATGCTTCTGCAGGGAGACTAAGCGAATCACCTGTAAGTGATTTAAAACCTGTCAGGGTTAATCTTGATCCTGATATTGTTAAGGAAATATTTGATCAGGCAGAGTATTTTTCAAAGTCTGCGGCTATTTGTAGATTTCGCAGCTTCTGGCCATCTCATGCCGATTTACATGGCTGGATATCCCAGACATGGTTGCCACTAATTGATGGAAATGTTGAAATTTACCCTTGTGGTAAAGGTTTTTTTATAGCTTTATTTCACATTGCTGAGGATAGGAAGACCATTCTTTCCAACAGAAATTTCTTCTGGCAGGGTAAATACCCTCTCTTCACCAAACGGTGGCATATGGATTTCAATCCTGTAACAGAAACTTTCAACAAGATCCCTGTCTGGGTTCGGCTCCCTAATTTACCACTGCATCTATGGCATGATTCGGTGTTTAAAACCATCATAAATGCTATAGGGGAATTTTTATTTGTGGATGCGAAAACCAAGAGGTATTTCAGATCAACCTGTGCTTGCCTTATGGTTGAGGTAGATGTTTCTAAGGGTCTTCTTGAGGCAATTTGTCTGGATTCCCCTAGGGAATCTTGGATGCAAATGTTAGATTTTGAAGGGATACCTTTCCGATGTAGAAAGTGTCATCTGATGGGGCATGTTGCAGCCAGGTGCACTGCAAGGAAATTTAGACCCAGAAGATCTCCTTCTTGGTGGGCAGAAGCTGATCATGATCACTATATTGTAGAACAACCTGAGGAAGTTTTGACAGATTCTGAGAATGAGAAGGATAAGAGTATCTTATCTGTTTCGATGGATCAGGAGTCTCAGCTGGAGACGGTTCCTGTTGTAGGTTCAGAGGAGATTGGATTATGTAATCTTTCTGAACTGATTTCTGAGGAGGTGGTGGTTCCTCCACCTATTTTGAAGGTTTCTCCTAGGAGTCAGTTGGTGGCTGGTTCTCCTAAGGCTTTGGTTGAGGATTTGTCGCCCCCTGGGCTTCATGATTCTTGGCCTTCTGTGGAATGGGCTGCTGAGGTAGCTAAGGTAGAGGATGGCTGGACTACTGTAAAGAGGAAAAAATCTAAGATTCTGGTCCCTCCTCTAGATATGAAGCTTCGGTCTTGTAAAAAAAATAAATAATAACTGATTGTTATTGTTTGTCTAGCTCTTGTAGGTTGTTTTCTGTTTACTGGCTTATCTGGTTAAGCTTTTGTAGTTCCAGGTTATTTGTTTCCTGGTTGTGCTTAAGGTTTATATCTATCTGATGTAAAGGGTTTTGGGGCCCCTTCAAAACCTATTTTTACCTTTAATCTAAAACAAATCACATCATGAATTAATCATAGTCCACTTGATGTTACACAACCAAACCACTTGCACCAAACTAAACATCAAAACTCACTTGAGACAAGGCCCGACTGGGATTTCATCACCCAACGGATACCTTACCCATCCCGACGATCCTACTTGGATTTCATCACCAAGGGGAAAGCCCACTCTATTCTCTAGCAGAGGATAATCTCTAGGGAAAGTATATTTTGGCTAAGCGAGACCAGCTTATCACTGGTCTCGTGAAGTGAGGGGAGCTTACTCCTTAGCACCAGGCCATGTACAGAACCTAACCCAGACTCTTGAGTGCCTAAACAAACCTGAAACCATCCATAGACTACCTCTTCTAGGACCCTTCTAATAGCCAACCTCCCCAAATATCACTTTAAGGCATAAGCCACACGAGCTTAATAATTTATTTCTATGGATTTAATGCTTAGGCTCTACTTGTGTTCTTCATCTTTTCTATTCTTATCTGCTTATTTGAGCTAGTGAGGACGTTCTTCTTCCTTTTTTTCAAAAACTCTCAAATATTTTGGGTTTTTGGAAAACACAGTCACCGGCATCGGTTTTACCACCGACGTCAGTAACCTTTTCTCGCCAGCATCGATTATCTGACCGATGTCGGCCATCTTTCTCACCGACATCAGTTTTTCAACCGACGTCGGTCACTATCACAGTTCTTTTTTTTCAAAATAGCAGCCTTAAAACCCACCCCTTTTTCTGCCAAAACCCCATTCTGAGTTTCTAAAACTGAAAAAACATAGTTTTTGAAACCTGACCTTTCTTACCTTGAATGGTTCTGACTCGCAGTCAAGCCAAGGCTTTAGTCAACCATGCAAGGCATCAACCGCTTCTATCTACCCCATCCATAATTGGTCCTATAATGGAGTTCCACTTAGAGACTAAAAGAACTCTTACTCGCCCAACCCCACCCTAGACTCCTATTGTCCTAGAAGGGGACCAAGATTTTGCATGATTCTTGGACCTCAACGTCAAAGCCTTGCAGCACTATCTCGTGCATAGCCGAATGTGAGACTCCTTAGGCAACCCAATCTATGGGATGCCAACTTCTTTAGTCGAGACAATGATCACATCAACAACATCTACAATTTAACCTATAGACAATCAAGCCAACACCTTGACTAATAACCCAACCGTGTCCTACCTTCAAAATTTAACCTCTCCTTCTAGACCTACCTCCATGGGGGTTCCGGTACCCCCTCAACCTCAAACTACTCAACCAAATCCTACACCTTTCCAAAACCTAGTGGTCTCTATCCCCCTACTCTTTCACCTATCAACACAAGAGTAACTGTCTACCCTTCAACAAGTGTGGCCACTCCTCAACCATCTTTGACGACCCCTATCCAACTTGTGCCTACCAACCCCATAACACAAGTGCCCTTGGCTTCAACTTCCACCCCGATAACTAGCTACCCATATGTTGCGTCTACACAAGCACAACCAACCACGTCATATGCCCCTCTCAATATATTTCAAGTGCCTTACAATCTAGGGGGCACTCCACCCACCAATCCATCAACAGACATCATCAAAATGTTGATGGACAAGATGTCTAGCTTAGAGACCTCCGTTTTTGGCTCACGCAATGCTCTCTCATACAAGAAAATTTGTAATGAGCCCATTCATCCTTCTGTCCCGATCAGGCCATACCTTGGTCAATGGGAGCTTCCTAAATTTTCTCATTTTCAAAGCAAGGAAGACCCACAACAACACTTACGAGCATTCAGACATGCCTATTACCTTATTGCCCATGACGATGCATTACTTTTACACACATTTCCTATGTCTCTCTCTGGTGCTGCGCTTGACTGGTACAACTCTCTTGCCATCCATTCCCTCTTCACATTCACACAGCTGGCCCAACTCTTCCTTGATCACTTCTCCATCAACATCACCAAGAAGGTCTCGATCACAGACCTCTATTCTATCTGCCAATTCAAGGACAAATCCATAGCTGACTTCATTACTCGCTGGAGAGGCCTCATCAATCAACTCTCCTTTTCCTTACCCCAACCCAAACTTATTAAACTTTTCTCCCAAGCTTGCGCCAAACATATTTCTTCCACCTTACGGGTTCAGACCTTCCGCACCTTTGATGAAGCCTTCACGATGGCCCGCAAACTTGAATTACATGCCATCGAGGAGAATAAAGTCAAGTTGTAGAGCAAGAATCCCAAATCTAAGACCAATGACTCCTCTTCTTCTAAACCTTCATCATCCAATCCTAAGTCTAAAGCTTTAGCTAACGCTGTGGTCGTTAGACCTTCATCCTATTCGCCTTCAACCAATCAGCCTAAGCCATCCACATCCCAAAGCATCACCTGCCAATTCCAGCAGAGATATGTACAATGATAGTATACTCCTCTCAGAGAATCATACGCGTCTGTGCTGGAAAAACTTGTTAAATAGGGGGTTCTCAATCTCCTCCAGATCTGACCACCTCCATAATTTGATCCCTCATGCACCATCCCTATGTGGTATAGGGAAAATGACTTCTGCAACTACCAATGTGTTAAAGGACATGACACGGGAAACTACAAGACCCTTAAAAAATAATCCAAGACATGCTTGAAAAGGGTGACCTCATCCTAGACAATCCCAATGCACCCCCTAATCAAGGCATCGACATCTTCAAGCAACCATTCCCCAATCATCCACCGACCCAAAACAATATCCAAACCTTGATTGATGACACTCATGAGCACAACATTTGAACAGTCAATACAGTCTCGCCCTTCATCCCTGACCAACCTCAAGAGGTTAGTCCATCTATCAGTCCATCACGTGTGGACGAACCTCTTTCCCTGGTTAGTTCTCCATCAACCTCTCTCATCTTAGAGGACACCTCAACCTTACCAGCACCATTGGTCTCACCATCCTCCTTCCTGCTACCTATGGAAGACCCGACCCTTCCTACTCCTCAACTGCAATTGGAGGGCACCATCATCCCTACCCTTTACCCTCTTGAGGAGCCTCATTCTCTGGTTTCTTCTCCACCCAAGGAAGAACCTGCCTCTCCTTTGTCTCTAACCAAGGACGAATCTGTCATGACTTCATCATGCCATGGGTCTGAGACTGCTACACCCATCTCATCTTCATCCCCACAACTGTCAACATCTTCTCAAGGACCCAAACCTCATCCAACATCTTCTCAACCATTTTCCCGACTAGTGGAGAAAATCAGACTTCTCCCTTCAAGGAAAGTGGAACATCAGGGATTGTGGGAGCGTCTTAAAGATATTCAACATGCCCGTGCCCTCTTGTCTCATGCTGCCAATCCTCCCAAGGTAGAATCTCCAAAGACTCTCAACAAAGACCAGACTCTCGCTTCTAAACCCGCATCTACCCCATCTAAACCTATCAAGTCACTTAGCGTTCACCCTGTCTCTACCCTCACTCACCCGCAAGTGAAGGTGGACTTAGACCAGACCTTAACCAATATAGTCTTCCAACCAAGTTGAAGAAGACTACTAGACCACAAAAGTGAATGCCTCTTCCCCCATCACCATTACCTTCCATTTTGGGCCCCCATCCTTTGACCTTGACCAGAGTCCTTCCCACTCTGACCTCTAATCAAAACCAGTTGCCTCTTTTGCTTCCTTTACCTACCTCGAGCCTACCCTCTCCTAAAAAGGTGGTACCTCTCATGAAGAAAGTGTCATCTCCACCTGTCACCGCACCATCAACCCAAAAGGTGGTACAGAAACCTCCTCCAACTTTGCCTAAGCAAAAGTCACTAGCATCACACACATCAACTAGCACAGACCCTTTAGTGGGCTCATACTCATTGATATTGCACCAACTTTTGCAGACTTTCAGCATAACCCTTCCACCCATCAGGCCTTTTCAACCTCTCGAGTCCAAGCCCTCCTGGTTTGATGACACAAAGATTTGCTTACACCATCGTATGCCAGGACACGATACCGAGACTTGTTGTGCCCTCAAGGCTGTCATTCACTGCTATATGGAGAAGGACACTCTTCTCCTTGAGGACACTTTTGACCGACCCTCGACACCTTCCCATCCAACCTCTTCAACCACATCAACATCTCACCAGCAGGCCATGACCCCTTCTTCACCTCCTATCTTTGAAATCAATGCTATCCACATAACCACTAGGTCACAAAAGGACAAGGCAAAAGAAAAATCTGCCATTCCTTGGACCTGTCCTTTCGTCAAGCTGCCTCAACCACCAAAGCTTATAATTTCTATCCTTGGTGCATCTCAACCTTCTTCTTCTTCCTCTTCTTGGCCGATTCATGACTCCATGATAAAATAGCTTCACCAGATGCCCATGAAGATGTCCCTTTATGACCTCATCTAAACCTCACATCAACATCGTCAAGCCCTCATCCGAGCCTTGCAGATAGTGGAGGTCTAACCCGAGGACCCCCAACCACTTGCTGCCCTCATCCACTCTTTATCTCCTATTACCTCCATCACATTCAGTGATTCTGAGATTCCCACATCCAACATGGAAGATTAGGACACCACCCTCTTCATCACTACCTATGTTGATCGGGCATGCATTAAACGCATTATGATTGATAGAGGTGCCATCATCAACATTATCTCCACCCATGCCTTTGATCAGTTGGCTCTTCCCAAGAATTGCATCTCCAAAACTGATGCAATCTTGAGATCCTTCAATGACACCACTGCCACGACCATTGGCACAGTCATCCTTCACATTCACGTTGGTCCACGCACAGTCCTGGAGCTCTTTTATATCATTGAAGGAGAGTTTTAATACAACATGTTGCTAGGCCAACCCTGGATCCGTGCCATGGCCTGTGTCCCCTCCACCCTGCACCGTTGTGTGAAATTTGAGTATGACAGGCAAGTCCACACCATTCCTGCTGACCCATCACCTCTGAAAACTTGTAACACCACCTACCATCCAAATGACGTCCTCATTCCTATCAAGCCATCAACCCCAGCACCACCTCCATCTATGAAAGCTTCGACCAGTTCGCAATCGGTGGTCACCCTTACCCCACCTCTTCAAGAGATAACCAAAGACCCCATAGAAGACATCTTCTAATGACTTTCACTTGGGGAATATTGCTTGCTAACCTTAGACATGTTCCAAACTCCACAAGAGTATGGACACCTTCACCACAACCCCAGTTATGACCATCGGATCGGGATGGTCGTGCCTTATGGTCCTCCTCACCTCTGAACCAATCTTGTCTATGGGGGGATCAATCAAGCTCCTACTGATGGAAACCCTCTCTCTTCACCCCAACCATTCACATTAGACTTCTCATTTCTTGGAAACCCCACCTTTGCACACACTTACCTTTACAGGTGTGCATGGAAGGGTTTTAGTTTCAGACGCTATGAACAGGGCTCCCATCAGCCCATCAAGCTGATCAACGATGATGATGCCAAGAAATGGTATGGCCTGGGATACCATGACCCCACTCAAGCCTCTGCAGACCTCTGTCCTGAGCCAACCATTGACCAATCTCCTCTAGGCTCACCCATTCCTCCCCCTTCACCTACGGAGTCGGTGGCTTCCATCCCTCCTAACTTTTTCAATGCTTAAACGCCATCTGTCTAAAACCCCTAACCTATCAACCAGGTGGGGTACCTAGGTCTCTCCTCCTCATCTTCTCTCCATCTCATTCATCTAACCCATTAATCCTCCACACTGGGTGTTAGACATTCTTCCTACCACCAAATGGCTAGGGGGAGTTTGACTTTATACTGCCTATCATTACCCCGACCAAACATCAATCACACATCGACCATGACCTCAATCAATCATCAAACCAGACATCGACCAGACATTGACCAAGTCTCAACCAAGTATCAATCGACCAAGCCTCAACTAGATGTTTAACCAAACAATGACCAAACATCAACCAGTCAAACAATCTGACAACATATCAATCAACTTCGTGTCCAACATCAACCAACTTCTTAATCATCTTCAGCATGTCACCAATATGGAGCAAAGTAAACGAGGCAAATTTTCCCCTAATTGGCTTGGACCTTTCATCATCACACACAAGTATGGGTCAGGGACTTATCGCCTGTCTTCTCTCGACGGACGGCCAGAACTTGAGCCTCTTAATGCCTTGCATTTGCAACCATTCTACTGTTAGTCGAGTACTTGTCCACTTGACATTTTACTTAAACTCATCCCTTGAGCAATCCCCATCCTCCTAATCTTCATTCCTTTCAACCCTATTCCCCTAAATAAATCATTTATAACCCTTTTATGATGCATGGATGCTTTGTCCTAATAAAAGGGGAGCCCTTAAACTTCTATAGTCTTGTCCATGACTCCACATTCTGTCAAAAAAAAAAAAAATTGAGATGTCAAAAAATCCAAGGTCACCCAATCAAATCAAAAAGTAGACTGCTCCCTCTAAGGATAGCTGTACTATCATTACTGTAGCTAATAGACTGCTCCCTCGAAGGATAGCTATTCAAACTTATATAAAGCAAAAATATAGACCACTCCCTCGAAAGATGGCTATGACTAAATCTTGCTACAAACAAAAATCTTTCTTAGAAGCTTCCCACATCGATCAGCTTCACAAATGACCACCAAGCAAAATGACATCTCTATTGTAGACTTCCCACATTGATCAATCTGCACCAAAAATAAAATAAAATGGGTCATGGACTTGGCTTGTAGTTGTCTAAGGGTTTCCTATAAAAAAGGGCACGGTTATCCCTGATCTTAAAACGGGTTACCCTATCCTCCTCCTATCATAACACCTACTCAAGGGACTTTGAGCTCACTTTAATGTCGAAGTGATTCGATTACTACTCTAACACAACCCATGGTCAACGACATAATGCATGAATGGGGCTCTTTGTTCTAACAACCCCTATCTATGCTATCATTCTGGTCCTTGTCAATGAAAGGGCGATTATGCCTTTCACTTTCTGCTTACACTTTGGTCACATTCAAACTTCATAATTTGTCAAATCAAATCAACTTGACTCTTTTCAGACCACTCACATAACCTATTCACACTAGTTTCTATGGATACCAATACACATGGAAACTATGGACTACACAATTTATGTTCAACATAAACCATTACTTGCTGAAGCATAAGTAGACCTTGATTCATTTTTAGCATACACCCATCATGACAATGGAAAATTGATAGGGATGAAAGACCTCTCAACCAATGTTACAGAATACACCATTTGGAAAAGGCT
This sequence comes from Torreya grandis, assembly GCA_037957365.1. NCBI lineage: Eukaryota > Viridiplantae > Streptophyta > Pinopsida > Cupressales > Taxaceae > Torreya > Torreya grandis. Next base: position 2,329,988 of record JARHVA010002634.1, read on the forward strand.
GTAACATCGTTTTCTCTTCATCATTTCGACCCATGACCAAACCAACCCATCATCAACCACTTGGACCCTTCGTCTAAACTACATTGGTCTGAGGCCCTAAGACTAGGGCTATGTAGGTAGCACTCAGATGACACGATGTCTTCTGGGGTTAGCTCGACCACCTCTATTTGTTCATCTCTCTGATGGACAAATCTTCTCTTTTTTGACCATGACCTTGACCTCGACCACAAGCAATCAATCACTTCGACCCTCTTCCTCCCTTTTTGGGAGAACTACATAGGCCTGAGGCCCTAACGACAAGGGCTATGTAGGTAGCACTCAGTTGACATGGGGTCTTTTGGGGTTAGCTCGGCCATTCCTTCATCACATTTCTTCCATCACATTTTTTTCATCACCTATCAATCACATCACAAACAATCACCTATTTTCATAATCATTAGCATTAATCATTTACATCCATATCATTGATCATAATCATACATTCATCATCATATAATCACAACAATATCAGCATCATAATCCTAAACATCATATCAAAACATGCATCAAATCAAAATAACATACAAACACATCCATAACATTTTCCATAACACATCAATGATCAAAATCACATCATATATATATATATATATATATATATATATATATATATATATATATATATATATATATATATATATATATATATATCAATGTTTTACAATGGCATAATATGTGCCTCTTTCTCTCTCTCAAAAAAAAAATCAAGTACATCTCACATCAACAGCTCACAGGCTGGTATATACATCAAAAATAACATCACAATCTGGCCTCACGGCTGTGGCTGTGGTGGTGGTGGTGGTGGCAGTGGCTGAGAAGATGTTGTATCCTCTCTCCCCTCTGATATGTGTTGTCTACAAGACCCTGAAGCCATTGCTCATGACATAGACTGCTACCGTCTTAGCTCTGCCCTCATATCTGAGTATCATTGTATCTGAGGAAACCCCCTAATAGCTCCCTCATAATATATGATCTCATCTAACGCATTATTATATCTAACTATAGATATAGTCTGTGGTGGACCCATCTGACCTACTACTGTGCCCTACACTGAACCCTACGGCTGTGAAAATCTTGGCTGTACTGATGCTGACTGTGCTGGCTGCTAAATTGGCTACTGAGGTGGATGCTGAATCAGACCATGTCCTACCAATGCCTGTGCTTAGGCTGTAGCTAGCTGACCCTACAAAATAGTGACCTATCTTGTCAAAGCAGCCACTCGACCTGTCAACCCTGCCATCTCCCCATGTAATCCTGTGACCTGGCTCTCCAAAATGGTCACTCATCCTCATGTTGCATCCCTCTCCTGGATGGCAGCATCCCTCTCCTACCTCACCATATCCTTGTCCCTAATCACTACCTACAGATCTAGCTATGGTCCTGCCTGTATCCCCATGACTCTTCTTCCCTATCCCAACCATTTGCCCTTTCATCTATCTACTTGACCATCTACCAGACCATTTTTGGCTAACCTGACACCTGAGAAGCCCTTGGTGTAACCTTGACCCTTTAACTTGACCAAATTCACCATCCTTCTGACCAGGCAGTAATTGACATCGGTTCACGTGCCGATGATGGCACTTACATAACCAATGTCGGTCACATAGTAATTGACACCGACAAAAAAGTGACTGACGTTGGCCACTAGTCAATCGATGCTGGCAAATCAACTGATGTCGGCGACTGGTTCAGCCCTAAAGCTGAATAGGGTGAGCCCTAAAAATTAGGGCTTCCCCATTTAAGCCCCCCTTTCACCCCTAATCCCTCCTAAATGCCTCCTAACCCATTTTAGACCCCCCACCCACCTTCTTAGCTACCCCTCCCCCTCAATTTCTGCCTAAAACAACTAAAATTTCAAAAACAAATCAAAAACTAAAATCAACCAATTAAGCTCATTAGGGCCTCCTACCTCATCTCAGTGTCATTGGCATGGTGGCACGATGGGTGCCACTAGTGGTGGACCTATCGCAGGTCCTCTACTCCCCTCTGCCATCTCTATTGTGTCTCTCTACCCTCACACTTCACCTAGCCCACAAATGCCTCTATAGCCTCCAATCACTCTCCAACTCACTCCCTCTCTCCACCAATGCCTATCTGCCACCTCAGTGCGCTCACTCGGTCAACTCTAGGTCACTTTCACTCAATCAACTCTAGAGCTCTTTTTTCTCTCAGTCAACAAGTAGCAAATGACTTTTGGTGGGCTGCCAATCTGGTTTTGTCGGATTTGGCAGGCTACCGACATCGGCATATCCATGCCCTAGGCCATCAATGTCGACATATTTATACCGACGTCGGTAATTTTTGGCCATCGATGTCGGTTTTATCACCGACGTCGGTGCCTTTTAGCCCTCTAATTTTTTCATTACCCCAAAATCATGCCCCCAATCGATCAGCTCTCCAGTAGAAGTCATCTTAGCCACCTAGGGCACACTTGACATCACTTTTGCCTCCGTCCCTCGACCACCAGACCTTGGACATCATGACCATCTCCTCTGACTCTGACCTCTTCCAAGACAAATGTTGCCTTGGTTGTTTTTGCATGTATGCTACCTCACGAATGGTTAGCAAAATTGTGTGCAGACTATTTATGACCTTCACAAGTATAGGATCGCAAGCTGGTTGATCCCCACTACTTGTGGCATTTTCATGTTTCCAAGGCACTTCCTGAGCCTGGGATACCTGGAACATGATGACCATTAGAGCTTTAGCTTAGATTGAATAACCTTACCAGCTATGACCAAATGTTGGGGCCTGGTTATTTCAATTTTGGCACTCCTCGACCCTCAACCTGTGACAATTTGACCTGATCATCTTGTGAAGTGGTATACGTGTAATCACGACTATTGTAGCATTCACACTCACCCTCTCTCTATCCATCTCTCTGTCAAATTGACACTCGATCTCAGGTTCCCTTCCCTCGACTCTCACTTTGAGGGGGGAACACCTCATCCCATACCTAGGGCAGCCAACTCCTATTTTTGTCTTGCAGTTCGTCAAGAACAACCAACAAGACAAAAAGGGGCAAATGTAAACACTAAAATTGTGTCTACCCCCTAGGTCGTCATCCCCCCTTGGCCCCCTTGGTCTATGTCCTAGCACTTGTCCTAGTCCCCTCCATTTTTAAAATTAAAATAAATAAACATTTTAATTTGCTCCCCCTTTCCACCTCACCCATGCCACCTTGGATCCCCTCCTTGGATGCCCCCACCTCTCTCCTAGCCTTTATTGCCCAAATCTCCCTTTTATCCTTCCTCCCACATCCATTTATGCCTTCCTCGACCATTTTCCCATGGCCCCTTGACCCGACAATGTGCAAGAATGGACAGAGGCTAATTTTAGCCTCTATTCCCATTTTTCAGCCACCAATGTCGGTCATTATGCGGCTGACGTCGGCAATTCTGCTGCCGTCGATAGCCTTCAAAACCATTTTTTGAAACCATTCTTTCCCCCACAAACAAGACTCTCTGGATGCCTTTGCATTCATATTTTCTTCTCCTCCCCCTCGTACAGTAACACTAGCAGCTACAGGCATCTTACAGGAATAGCTCCAAGCAACAGCTCCATTTGCAGGTCCTTCAACAGCTTTGACAATAGGTTTTTCCATTCATCAATCAGCAAGCAAGAGGTAAGCACAGTGTTGTTTTCCATTTCATTTCTTGTTTAATCTATCTATTTAGCTAACCACTGCCAAGACCTTCCCTGTCCTTCCCTTGAGAGGTTGAAAGGCCTTCTCAGACCCCTGCCTCTCATTCATTCCCCTTTGTGCTTCTGGTTCCCAACCAGTCACTTTCCCAGACAACATTCTTAGTCCCTCAGACTCAAAACAAGTCCCTCAATCCTCCAGGCAATCTCTTAGACCTCTAAATAGACCTCCCTGACCCTCAGACGAGACCACAGTCCATTTTGCAGACCAAAAACTAGCTTGTAACCTGACAAAACCCTGTCTAAGACTACTGCCCTGGCTGACCTCATCCATTTCCCCTATCGATGTTGGTAGCCTAACCGACGTCGATGACCTTACCTGACTGACATTGGTAATACCACTGACATCGGCAACTATGCAAAGCAGATTGCTGCTAAATAGGTACGCATTTGCCTTAAGTTCTTTCTTTTTGTTTTTCATCATTTATCACTTTCTATTTCTGATCAGCATTCTATTTTTAACAGTGGACTGTCATCCTCTAAGAATCCTTTGCACTTCTAGGACCAAGCTCTTGCTTGGTAGTCCACCCTTTTGTCATCTAACATTTTTCATGTTTAGTGTCTCTCTTTCAGGTGTCATCCTCCACAACCAAAGAGGAGTTCCTGCTATCGTCTAAATTCTGGTGTGCATGTCTACAATTTGGGTACGTATAAACCCTCATCCATTCTTCTTAGTTTCTCATCTTTCCTTTCTTGAATGTAAAAAGTGAAATCTCGTATAGAAACATGGAGTATAGTGAATCAAGATGCACTAAGTACATACCATAGCCTAAGCCAAAATTTGTGCCCTATCCTGATCCTAGATGATAGAAGGATGTCCTAAAATAATCAATGAGTGTCATATAGAATTTTTAGGGTGAAATCTAAATGGTCAAAGATTTAGAGGCATAGGCCACCACATCCTAGAGAAGACAAGACAACTAGGAGGTTAAAGTGTAGGATTTGACTGAGATCTTGTGCCTCTTACAAAATAAAGGGATGCTACCCCTACTAAAATATTTGCTATTGAAGCTTGTAAAGAAGAAGCCAAAAAAGAGTCTTCACCTCAAATTATTAAATTTGTTGTGTTGCATATGGAACAAGTGTATGAAGTAAGGCATACTCAGAATGTAGAGTATGACCAAGAGTTATTGATTAATGCCATCACCAATGGATGGTCATTTTTTGAAGTACTTGTAAACATGGGCATCAAGGTTAATATTCTAAATAAAACCACCTAGGATAAGATGGGATGACCACCCTTAAGACCCTCACCTCACATATTTTTCATAGCAAACAAATCCTGAGCACAACCTATCAGGATCCTAAAGGGTACCATTATAGATATCATGGGCACCAAGTTCCAAACCAACTTTGAGGTCATCTATTTGGTAGAATAGGAAAACTATCTAGTGTTATTGGGTAGGTCAAGGTGCTACATGATTAATGCAAACATGTAATTTAAGAAACACTACATGACTTTTGAAAATGACAAGGAGAGGGTGGTGATCCCTCTATCAAGTGAACAAGGTCCCTCATATGTGTAAAGATTGATCTCAAAGATGAGATCAACCACATTTACAACATCATGATGTAGGGTGTCAAGAATCTCAACCCTAGTGACCAAGGCATGTTCAAATGGGAGGATAAATAATCAACTTCTAATACAACTAACATAGCCTAAAAATTATGGGTATAATAATCTTACAAGGTAAATAGCCAAAGGTGCCACCTGGTACACATAGCTGAGCCAAGGTAGCTAGAATGAGACTGGTTAAGATTGAACACAAATAGAAGATATGGGTTCTCTATGCTAGAAAGGTTAGAAAAAAGGTGTTTTTACTGAGTAAAGGGAAGCTTACAGTGCTCCCAAAGTATTAAAAAAGCTATCCTATAGAGAGGTATGTCCATGACATTGAAGCTTACATCCCTAAAGAAATGGATAGAATGGGTGCACTAGTACATACCTTGAAGTGCACTATTTCTCATTAGTGGGTAGTGCAAAGACCTAGCTTGCCAACATGGCAAGATGTTAAGGCAAAAATATGTACTAGGTTTGGAAAGATCAATGAGGACTTGGACATACCCACCTACTTAGGTGATTATGACCCAATCACACATGTGTATTTATGTGAAGAAACCTAGACTATTTATGATGAGTACATGCCAAGGAACCTATAGGTGTATGCTTTTTATAGGAGCTTGAAGACTTGAGCATGAGCATGGTACATTTTAAATGAGATGCACTATGAGATAAGAAGTTGGGAGATACTCAAAGAGAGGTTTATTCACACCTTCTCCTTTTATTTGTATAACTTAGAACTACTGGAACCACTACAAGTCATTCATAAGGTAGTGTTTGATGACACTGCCATCCTAGAAGAGCACCTCAGTGACATGATTATGGAGAAAGGACTAGCTCCCCTGACATTCTTTGAAGAGTGGGCACTAAATAATGACTCCAATGAGGAAGATGATGAGACCTAGAAAGATTGCCATTAGAAGGCTCTAATAGGAAGGAAAAAACTTATGTACCTTATGGATGCCAATAACCCAAATGAAGATGATCTGATGCATATTCAAATTGAAACAATTGAGGGGACCCAACAAGTTAAATACTCTCATCAATATAAGAATGAACCCTAATTTATGCCACTCAAGACCACCAAAGTAGACATCAACATAGAAGGTGAGCCAAAGATTGTTATTATAGACACTTACTAGTTTGAAGTAGAGATGGGATGAATCATTGATCTCCTAAAGTAATTTTATGACTTGTTCCCATGTAACTACTGAGATATGAAGGGAACTCACCCTTACCTTATTAAAATGAGCATCAAGTTGTTATATGGCATGAGTCTAGTCAAGAAGTGCCTATATTTAATGAATCCCAATCTCTTGTCAAGGTAAAAATGGACATTTATGGAATGCTTACCACCAACAACATCTACCATATGCAAGACTTTGAATGGGTGAGCCCAATGGTCATAAACATCAAGAAGGATGGGTGCATTTGGATCTATGTTGACTAAAATATTTTAAACATCACTTGTATCAGTGATCCATTCTTGACCCTATTCACTAATGAGGTCTTAGATGGAATCATAGGCTATGAAATTTATACCTTCACTAATGGTTTCTCAAGATACCATGAGGTGTAGATCAAAGAGGAGGATAAGCCCAAAACAACCTTTACAACTAAATGGGGTTGTTTCACTTATAATGTGATGCCTTTTGGACTTAAGAATGTGCCTAGCTTATTATCTAGGGTAGTAATCACAACTTTCAAAGACTTTATCCATAAGTTCCTCTAAGTGTATCTCAATGACTAGACTGTGTATGGTCTTGTAAAAGACCACTATGACAATTTGTGCCTCATAAAGGCAACTCTAGATATTTTAAAATCTAAATAATTTCATCTTTGAAAATCCCTTTGGGACATTTCTCGAGCACATCATCTATAAAGATAGTTTGCTTGTTGATTTGGTGAAGATAGTCATCATAATCTAACTCCAAATTCCATTAATGCAAAAAGATTTTTATGCCTTTCTAGGCCATTATGGCTATTATAGGAAGTTTATTTAGAGATATTAAAAGATCATAGTACCTATAGAGGATATATTGCATAAGGATGTCCCATTTTACTAGGGTGAGGCATAAGAGGAGACCTTTAAAACACTAAAGCTAAAGTTGGCTAGTGCACCAATCTTACAATTTCCAGACTAGACTACTCCTTTCCATATCTATGCCAATGTTTTAGGATCTATAATTGGCACCATATTAGCATAACCATGTGAGGGTAAGATGGACCAACCCATCTCCTTTGCAAGTATGAAATTGATTTTGTTAGAGTAGAATTACACCACCATCGAGCATGAGGCACTGGAAATTGTCTATGCCTTAAAAAAATTAGAAAATACCTATTGGTAACCCCATTCATCTTTTTCATATATCATGAGGCACTTATTTACCTCATGAACAAGCCTATTTTACATGGGCACATATATAGATGGATTTTTCTCTTTTAGGATTTCCAATTCTCCATTATCGTTAAACCTAGAAAATAGAACTTGGGGCCAAACCATTTATCTTGCATAAATTTTGGTGATGCAATGGTAACAATTAAGGATGACATGTTAGACATGTAGTTATATAGAGTCCAGTACATCCCAAAATATATAGCAAAGATTTACATTTTCCTAACATCTGGGTTTGCACCCAAACCTTGTCAACTAAGGAAAAGAAACAACTTGTGGTTTATGCTACCCCTTCCAACTCATTAAGGGGAACTGTATAAACTAAGTAGGGATGAAGTACTATGCCAATGTATTTTGGAACATGAATGTGACTCCATCCTATATAAATCACACTAAAGGATTGTAGGAGGCCATTGTGCTATAGATGTAATGGTACACAAGGTATTGTAGTCATGCTTGTGGTAACCAAGCCTATTTTAAGATGCAAAGGAGTATGCTAAGGCATGTGACATATGCCAACACACCAAAAAATCCAACCATTAGGATGAGATGCCTCTCATTTCCATTCTTTCCTAGGCATCATTTTAGAAATGGATGATTGACTTTGTTATGCCAATTACTCCTATAACACAGTGCATAGGTGCAAGATATATTATAACACCCACTACTTATTTCACCAATTGTGTCAAAGATGCACTAACTAAAGACTACACAACCATAAAACCTATGTACTTCATATGGGAGAACATCATAAGCTAGTATGGGTGCCCATTAATTATTACTAGCGATCGAGGCACTCATTTCATCAATGAGATGGTGTGTATCCTTTTGACAAAATATATGGTGGTGTACCATAAAACTGCCCCTGTCATCCTCAAGCCAATAACATAGTTGAAGCATTCAATAAGATCTTGGGAATGTGCCTGATAAAGATATGTGACATTAAATGCAAGGATTGGGATGATTGTATATCAATAGTACTATGGGTGTACTACATGACATACAAGTTCCTAAAAAATGCTACACTATTTCAAATAGTGTTTGGTACTAAAGCAATTCTACCCATGGAATTCATAGTGACCTCCTTATAGATTGGTCTCTTAGATGAACAAAAATATTTAAGCATAAGGTTGAAATACTTAGATTGCTTAGATAAATAGCATGCCCAAGCCAAGTGGAGTCAACAAATTGAGAAGACACATTAGAAGCATTGACATGACAAGCATATCAAGAACAATGAGCTGACTGAAGGAGCATTGGTGTTATTATATGATTCTAAGTACTTCAATTACCCAAGAAAGTTAAAAATATGATGGATGGGCCCCTACATCATCCATCACATATTGGAGATAGGTGCATGAAATTTGCACATGTTGACCAATGAAATTATCCCTAGGCATTCTAATGGTAATTAATTAAAGCCATCTAGGCAGTAAGATGGATCTCACATCATGGAAACACTGACTTATTTGTCATTAGTTTGGTTGGGAGTAAGCTAACCAGGATACTATTTGGTGAAAGACAAACCATTCTTTTAATTATTTTATTTGTCTTTTGTATAGTGTATAGAGGCAATGAGTGGTACATGGTGGCCACAAGCACTTATGTGTTAACACTTCATGTATAGTTCTAGTCAGGTGAGTTGAGCACATGTACTCATAAATGCATGAAACTATACATCTAATTTGTGTGTGTGTGTGTGTGTGTGTGTGTGTGTGTGTGTGTGTGTGTGTGTGTGTGTGTGAAACTTACCGGACATTAAAAGAAGTAGTAAAAGAGACATGTGCATAAGATGAATAGTGTAGGGAACTTGAAGACCCAAAGGATGCACCACTATGTTGCTACCTTTGCACTAGAGTTGCAAGAAGGTACATTGATTGATCTAGTGCTAGATACCTCACAAGGTAAGAAGTGAAGATGGTTAACATGGTTGAGAACATGAAAGAAGTGAATATACACAATATAATAGTGAAAAATATGATTATAAAAGAAACAAAGCACTGGAGGGCTAGTATAAGGGATTTATATGAGGTAGGATAGGCTAAGGCAAGATGATGTGCAAGAAATTGACCAAGACAAAGAAGCATGATTGAAATAGGAGTGCATCTAGAATATAAAGTGGAATCAAAGAGGTTGAATCACATGCATGTAAGGCACTGCACCTAGGTCACCATAAGGAAGGTGAAGGTCACACCAAAGTATACAAGTGTAAATGGAGAACATCTAAGATAGTTGGCATCCACCTAGAAATGAGTATGAGGTGACCGTTTGAACCACACATAACTTAATTGAAAAATACATTAGGAGGATTAAATGAGGTGATGGAAGTAGCACAAATATATGAATTTAATGAATATAAGATAAGATATTTTTGAGGATCTTGTATATTTTTGTGTTTTTTAGTAAATTAAGGAACCTACACTATTAAGCATGCATTAATGATGGTAGTTGATAAGAAAAGGGTATAAAATGATAAATGGTAAACTTTTTCAAGTTGAAAATTTATTATAACTCAAACTTAAAACAAACCTAAGAAATAACCATAGATTCAAAGAGAGAAAAAACCTTGTCACAATGAGACTTTGAGCAATTTAGGCACCTAGAGTGAATGAAAGCATAGTGAGAAAGAGTGCATTCATAATAAGGCTAGTATCAAGGGTTGGAGAAAGAGATTTAAATAGAGAATTGGGTTGAAGTAGGAAACCATCACCTAGGCCACCATTAATGGCTAATAAATATTGGAGGTAAACATACATTCATAGATCCCATAACAATAGAAGTGCCAAACACCATTTAAGGCTTTAGCAAGCCACACCTCCCTGGGTTTAACATAAACTATTTTATGACGGTGAATAAGTGAAAGGAAAAAAGTTACATGTAGGCACAATAAGAACCTAAATGAGTGAAAATAATAGAGGAGATGATGGCTACCAAATTAAGGTATAACTGATCAAATCAGTTAGCATCATCGAGGTAGACATTGAGGTGTTAACAAAGATGTTGTACCAATATATGTAGTTTTCTCTAGAGGTTCAAATGGGGGAAAGTTGGTACTCATTTTTGAATAATTTACCACTCAAATAATATAACCATCATATGTTAATTCACTTCCATGACTTGGCATAGGATTATATGGTAGACACAAAGCATAAGATGCCAAAAGGCAATGCCTTATTTGATGTCTTAATTTGAGATAAGTTGACTACTTCTAGTGTAACTCAGCTCCATGAATTGACTTATTTTAGAAATCTAGAGGAACTTGTCTAGTTCCTTCTCTTACACATCTATGAAGATCATATATATTTTTCTAGATGATGCATGAATATCTCTATGTAGCTGATCAAAAGGATAATCAAGCTCCCAAATATCAATAGAGATATCCATCAACTAATGGATGATGATGAAGAAGTGGAGCACATCAAAAATATCCTCAAATATTTTAAGGGGTTTTACATTCCTCATTAACAAGTGTGAGGACCTCAACATGAGGGTGGTGGCACACCTCATTATTTCTAATTTATGTCCAGGTATCTAGAGGACAAATGTGTCAAAGGCATACCTATGCATTACTTATCACATGGTGTATGGTGTATAATTTAATATCACCAAGTTAATCATATAAGATCTAGTCAAGAATGCACTGTAATGCTATAATACCAAGGGGACCTTTAGGTTGGGGTCCATCCTCATTTTTATTGTGATGGAGGAAATTGAGATCCTGAATGGGAGTTAAGATAATATCTAGGTCTTCCTAAAACACCAAGAATCCCTCAAGCAGAAGTATAAGGACTACACCTATCCCACCACTTCTAGCCCCAAGTACAATATGTGCATAATGCACTAGTGCAAAAAGTATATCAAATCCTTTAGAATATAGTGGCACATTCCTCAGGGGCTCCCCCAAAGTATGTTTAGGATGGATTTTTTTTTTAATGTAGCACTATTGCATCATGCACTTAGTATTGAAGGATGGAAATAGGTCGAGATGGTTAAAACTCCCCTTTAATTTTTTAGTAGAGTAATTCAAGGACATGCTACATTGGATCCCAAACATGTAGTATATGGAAATTATAGATAAGGAATTGGATGTAAAAAGGTGAAGGTTGAGGTGTAGGTTTCCTCATGTAGATGAAAGAGCTACAAAAGATGAAGAAGATTCCTTAGATCACATAGACATTGATCCCATTTAAGAGGTTACCATCTTTGGATTCATCCATAGAAGAAGGATTTTAGTGCCAGATCTAGTGTTAAGTAGAAAAAATACACCCAATCTAGATTGGGGATGAAGGAACCCCAACACTCACTAAAAAGAAAAAGTCTCCAAAGAAGAAAAAAGGGGAGACTTTGGAGGAAATTGAGCAATGACTAAGGCTAAAAATCATATTATAAAGAGAAGCATCTCCTTCAACCTCCATGTATAAATGTGTATGATTCATGTCAAAGACTTCCCCTAGCATAAGGAAAAAGAAGAAGGATCCTCCTATGGTGAAAAGGATATTCTTGTCTAAAGAAGAATATAAATAGAAGAAAGAGGAAGAATAGAGTGGGATGGGTACTTACATTGTACCTAAGGATGAAGATTCATCATCAAGAAAATGGACTCCCTCCCTACCACCTCAAACTGAGCCAGATAAGTGAAGGTGAATATTGAGGAAACTTGGCTTCAGTAAAGCCAAAATACAAAGGATGTAAGAGTTGTAGGAATAGAAGGAAGAAATGATAAAGGTAGGAGTGCAAAAAGAGGTCATTGAGATGGTGGAGGCTAAATAACAAATAAAAGAGGAGGAGAGAAAGGTGTATATGGGAGAAAGAAGTAAGGAAGGAGAAATAGGAAAAGATCCTAAGGAGGGAATGCATTTAGGAACACCAATGGAAGAAGAATTACTTACAATGCTAGTGGAAGGACATGGGACTTGACCAAGGGCATATTAACATGATGTTAAGGTTGCATTACAAGCATGAGGAAATGAAATCCAAGAGAATGTCCTAATCTTAGATCAATTATATAGAGGTCAAGGAAATAAGAGTGAGAGAAAATAAATGTGTAGAATAAGCCATGAAAATGAAGGCTAAGAAATAAAAGGTAAACAGAGAAGAGGTAGAGAGAAAGGCCAAAGATTAAAAGGCCAAGAGAAAGGAGAATGAGGAGAAATTAGCCCAGGAGGAAAGGAAAACAATGATAAATAAAAATGAGAAGAATGTTACCATAGGTACAGAACTAAGAAAATAAAGAATACCAATAAAATCATTGAGATCCCCCACAAAAATAGTATAAGAAGTTGTACAACAGGTGCACATTAGCCCTAAATGGGTGCCTAGTGATAAATAAGGTGATATTGGCACCTTAGAGAATTAAATAGAGAAGGAGATAGATTCCCTATTAGGGAAGGAAGAAAAGAAGGATGACACAATGGAAAATCATGCTAAAGATCCTCTATGAGAAAAATGGATGAGGGGGAAGCATCCACTAAAAATACCCTAGAAGAAGAAGAACACGATGTCAAATTAAGCACTGAAGAAAGAGAAGAAGTGGACACAAGGGAGATGTTTTAAGAAGAACCCCAAGAAAAAGAAGAAGGGGAAGAAGAAGAAGAAGAAGAAGAAGAAGAAGAAGGCACTAGCACAAGCACCAACACTAACTAGGAAGAGGATTTGGGTGAGGATAATGAATATGAGCTAAGAAATTGGGAAAGGGTGTACGAGGAGTTTAAGGATGATGAGGAATTTTACATGATGTATTACATGCCACCAAAGACTACCATGACCCTAACGTGCCACTAAGTTTCTTTGGTGTTGGATTGCTACATGGATGAGCCTGAGTTTGAGGTTCTGATAGAATCAACTTTAGAGAGCAAAAAATATAGACAAAGGGCATCACTACCAACTCCTCAATCCTCATGACATGAACACCATGCACTCAGACAATGCCCTAATCAAGAAGGCCTCTGTAGTAGCATGTAATAACATCATCAATGATGTTTATGCATAAATCTAGAAGAAGATAGTGAAAAAGGCTAAAAGAGAGATTTAGAAAACAAAGTTCAAGCTTCAATAACTAGTTTAACACATAGAAGATGTGGAGCCATCCCTCCTAGATGGTGTGGATACCTCAAAGATGAAGTAAGTTGACAAATTCTACATGCTTGTGGAGTAGATTCTCCCTAGAATAAGGCTAGTACTTGAGGAGAAATAAGACCCCTATGAGGCCTTGCAAGGAGAGTTGAACAAAAATCTAGATGTGGTGGAATACCTTTTCACCAAAATTGAATAAATTGTAGAGGAAGTTGACACTATATTTTGAAACTTTTCCAACTAAGCAATAGTCATTCAGGCACACCTTAAGAAGGAAAAGTAGGAAAATGACACTTTATTCTAATAGTCCTTCATGGTAAGCAAGACTGAGCACATTCAATTAATGATAAAGGTCAACTCCCTAAGTGCCTAGTTGAAGACCTAAGAGCAAAACCAAGAGGCACTCTTCTACACTTTCCAAATAAAGGCTAGTAAGCAAGGAGAGATCTTAGATGGCAGGTTGAAGCAAGCAAAAGAAAGGCTTGAGGCCTTTAGAAATGAACTAGAAAGCACAGACATGCTTATTTTCAAGGCTACATCCACTAAATCAGATGGCACTATGAAAGAAATATAAGGTATTATTTATGTTTTTAATAACTTTAAGGTATAATTAGAGTAGGGTGTGCCTAAGTTTTGCACACCAAAGGTGCTAAAAGACTAGTCCAAGGTTGACTAGCAATTTTGTATGGGGTAACATCAAGCCCTCTCTTGTACCAACTATGTGGACCATGCCAATTGGACATATCTTAGTGTAAGGTAATAGTTATAATTGTTTCTCCATTTTTTTACCTTTTGTCACTACTTGTAAGATTCATATAGGATCTCATCTAAACTAGTAGGTAGCTGTATGGCATCAACCTTCTAAATACATCCTTGTAGAACTTGTACATGGTGGCCTAAGAAGTGTAGGTGTTAGAAAAGTTGAGTAGGTGATATAGTTACCCCTAATGATAGATTAACATATAACATGCACTCATCCAACTTGGGTAGCATAGTGGAACTGGTGGACTCATGATAACTCATCACTTGGCACGTGCCTATCTAAATTGGAAAAGAGATGCTTGGTTTCCTATAAAAGAAGGATTGTATTTGAAGATCAAAGAGAGGAGACTAAGGCAATAAAGTTATGGTGAAATAGAGATACACCATTAGTATTTATTAGTCTACATAAGATAGATTAGGAATTTGAATGTATAACCCAAGATCATTTGTGAATCATTAGGTAAGAGTAGTGTTTAGAATAAGCATATAACCTGTGTTTATATCTTGAACCCATATGATGAACTATATAGTCAATGAAGAATATTATTGAAGGAATGAAATATCGATTCTTTCATTATAGTTTACATAGTGTTATGTTTGTGACTTATCTTTATATATGCAATGTTATAATCTTATTTTGAATGTATTATTATATAAAGGATTGTCCCTAGTTGGTAATGATGTTCTCATGTCATATAGTGACTTAGGCCTACCTAAAATAGACTAAGTGTTGGAGTCTTATTGTGCCAAGGCCTTAAGACCTATGCTTAAATCAATATCCTAAAGATGATACTTGAATCCAAGCCATCCCCATGACTTTTATAAGTTCTTGAATGACCCAATACTAGCTATTCTCACATCTTTTGCCATGAAGAGCTTGATCTATCTAGTTATGAAATTGTACCTTAGGAATTGTGCCCTTGATAATTCTTGTACCTAATGACCTTACCTTTAATATTATAGTAATGTTAGGTCACTTGGACCCATCTTTCCCATGACTAAGTCCCTATGAACCCCAAGTTACACCATATTATAACTAGCCCAACATGGGCATAGTCCTTTCACTATTGTGCTTCAAGTGAATGCATAAGGCGTGAACCTTGTGTGAAACTAATGCCAACATAATAGTGTTTTAAATGTTGTGCACCCAAACCTAATATGTTATTTATTAGCTACATCAGTTCTAGAACTAACTTGGTTTGAAAACTAAGAACAGGAATAAGCACAAAAGCTAATCTAGTGAAATTTTCGACAACTATGTAAATAAGTAAAAAAAACATCACCTAGATTATTTTTATGACATCAAATCAGATTTGGAATAAATATAAGAAATTAGAATTATAATAAATCTGAAACCCTAGGCCAAGATAGGTTGGTTAAACTTGGTTCAGAGGCTTGGGTTCACCAGAATGTTTCATTCAAAATGGATATTTACACAAATACCTTATGGAAATAAAGTGTTTGAATGCATCAATGTAATATTCAGATTTATGCATTATAATATAGTATTTCAAAATAAATACATTTAAGTATGTGCAATAAATATAGAAATAATTGTAAAACTAGGACTAAGTGTTAAGAGACAACATAAATTTTTTATTATATTTTTTGGGTTGACTTAATTAAAACAATTTGTCTCAATCATGTTACTTAGATCTATGTTTTGTTCATTGAATTTTTTACTATTTTAATTACCTAGACATCTACATCAAAATATGGACACTTAAATGTCCATAAGTTTCCTAATTCTACCATAAGTATTTGGTATATAATATAAACTCATTTATATAAATTTCACATGGGCCTTTTTTTCATTTTTTATCACCTTTCAAATTCTTTGTTCGGATCATTCATATAGGCTCTTGATATCAATATTTTTATCAAGAAGCCTAGATCCTCAAATTAGGGGATGCAATATTAAATAAATATGGTTAGTGAGATCAAGTTAAGTTGAAATTACCTAAAATAACCTTTTATTAGTGAGTGTTACTTGCATAACCATATAATCTAAAGAGGTCCTAAGACTAATGTAGTTCTCCCCCTTATGCGGGCTTATGTGTGAATAATTATATAATATGTTATATGAAGGTGCATGTAGTGATATATATTGTAACTTGGAAAGTAATTATTATAGTATATTATTTTTATGATTTATACATATAAAAATAATAATCCTATGTTTGATTTGGAAATAAGAAATAATAGGACAAAATAACTTAGTTGTTAAATTGATTTTCAGTAGTGTAGTGTATGCTTAAAAGTGATTGCCAGGTGAATAATGAGTAGGATTTACCTTGTATTTATAACAAACCTTTTGAAATTTTTCTCAAAAAATGGTTAAATAAAATAAATAATATGACTGTTACATATCTAAATATTTGAAAATTTGAGTGTTTGTATGGTACAAACACATGCATTGGAGCAAGAACACTAGTATCAATGATAGTGTCCAATTATTAATGCATGTGTCCAAGAAGATATAAAGTTGTTAAATTTATTTAATTCATAGTGAATGATAAATATTATATTTTAAGCATAATAAGGGATAAAAATGATTTTAGTAATAAAAATATTAGGTTGGGATTATAAGATAAGCATTTAGGCACAACAAGATGGAGAATACACAACTTTCAACTGCAAG
The DNA here is from genome assembly GCA_037957365.1 of Torreya grandis. Classification (NCBI taxonomy): domain Eukaryota; kingdom Viridiplantae; phylum Streptophyta; class Pinopsida; order Cupressales; family Taxaceae; genus Torreya; species Torreya grandis. The sequence goes on from JARHVA010002634.1 coordinate 2,347,160, forward strand.
GTAGGTCTAAAACTTAAGGTAGATCCATCAATAATATTTTTCAAGTGTACAAGACTAGTTTAAAATATAAATCCATATTTTAGTATCTATATTTACCCCACTTTAATCTAGTAATTCACTTTTTAGGTTAAAGGAAATAAATGCACACTATGGTGTGTACAACACATATTTTATTTGAATTAAACCTTGTTAGAATTTATTGCATGTGTATGAACTTAAACCAAGAGCATGAAATAGGTTTAATTAGTGTATGTAATCTAAAAATGAATAATTTAAATTGATTAAAAATAAAATATTAAGGAAAGAGTACACATATGTGTTGATGCAACCATCTTTCCCATTGATAATTTACTTTGGTAATGATGCTTCCTAGATGAAGCATTGGAGATATGTTCAAAAACAAACCTTGTAGTTATGAAGAGGGGAATTAGAGGGTAATCATGACCCTAATATGGTATGAGGGTTTGTTTTTACAAATTCATTGAGATCACTGAATCTCAATCCCATAACTTAGGTGTAAAAATAATCTAGCCAATATCACCCAAGTCAAATCAAGTAAGCATATCAAGCTACCATAAATATAAGTAGCGTTAAGTCCATTTATAGTGATGAATATTTATCTAACTAATAAAAATAACTATGGAAGATGATTATATTTATTTATTTACTATGGAAGATGAGAATAGTGGAGTTTTACCTATTGACTGTGAGTTAGTTTGGATTTGATGATTTAGTTTATAATTTAGATTTCCATAGATCCCACCCATTCCACTTTGGTGTGATAAAAAAAGTTCTATCCATGTTTTTCTCAACCTAGTGGAGCACCAACACACAAATAACATTGATATCCACATGCATTATATTTATAAATTAATACATAATAAGGATGTTGATCTTAAGTTTTGTCAAAAAGATGATCATGGTGTAGACATTTCTTGAGGCTTGATTTGTTCAACTAATAAAAATTTTGGGAGTGAAGGAAGGTGTCTTCAAGGGGGGATATTTTAATGGTTCATTCATCCTTCCCTTCATTGAATTACATCTTAGTGTGAGATGTTAGTGTATTTAATTACTCATACACTATTATATGGTTTTAATATGCACTTGTATTATTTATTTTTTAATTATTGGGTAGGCACTAATTGGTGAATATATATCCAAAAATTATTATTAGTGAACATTATCAATGAATTAAAACTTATATAATTATTTTAATAATATTTTTAGTTTATTATATTTATAACTACTCACCAAAACCTTAACCCTAACCTTAGCCTCATCTATTATCTATATATGAACATAGAGGGCTAGTGGGTGAGGAATATTGTAGAATTAGGCTAGTGATATTAATAAAAAGAGGTAGTGATAAGACTTAGATGAATCTATGTTATGTTGTTTCAAGGATTTCATATTTTTTTTTATGTAGGTATTGTGGGTGGTTATCTTATGGTAGCTAACACAATTTTGGACCATGTCCAGTAATTTAATATATTGATTATAACTATTAAATACAATTTTTTTGTTTAATTATGGTTTGATAATATATTAAAACTTGCATTTCATTTTATTTTGATTTGAATATGTTTTTAAAAGTTCTATCATTATCAAAATCTTGCTTGTTTTTATACATTTAATTAAATGTAAAATTTCATTTAATTTTATTTTAAATATTCATTTAGTGATTATTATTTTAAATAATAATAATTTAATTTTATGTAATTATTTTTACACATTCTAGTAATGTAACAAAAATGAATTGAACTTAAAGATGTCTAGCATAAAAAGGAAAAAAAAAGCATACATATCACCTAAACAATAAAGAACATCTTAAATGAAAATAAAGGTGTTGATACTAACTAAAAAAATATATTATCAATAAACTCAGAAAAGAAACAAAAAACAATTTTCAAGTAGTCCATTATAGTTTTCTATTATAGATAAAGTAATACTTGAAAATCAATATGTATTTAGTTCTTCAATGAACCTTGAACCTATTCCTTGGAACCAAGAAAATGAAATGTTCTAAATTTTATAAAAATAAACCTCAACTAAATATGATTGTACATTATCTCAAAAATTAGATATTATATCAAAGAAAATATATCTTGATTCTCCATTACCTATTCCTAAAATAAAATTAAAACTAACTCTTATTGACAATACATATAATTAAATTTTTTTTGAGAGAGATAATCAATTAATACATAGATTACATCAATTATAATTTGTTCAAACATGATCTATATGTGTGGATAATTATCTAGGTGGGAAAACACATATATAAAATGTAGTATTCATTTGTTTTATATGTCTTTCATAATGAAAAGGTCATTGTTTCTCTAAATATAAAAACATGGAGCTTTGAGAAAAAACTACAATTTTTTTATGTGTTAAAAATAGTTGAGGAAACACTTATAGATTGTGTTAATCCAAATTTATAGGTAAAACATGTTCATGAAGGATAATACAAATATATTGGATATAATTTTAGCTTCCATCATGACATTAGTACTGCATTGGAAACATTTCTTTTACAAAAATTTGATCAATTGTATATAATGTTTTTTAGAATAAAAAGTACTCAAAGAAAAATATATGATTTTTATGTTCCTAGATCGCACATTAAAAATGATTAAGAATAAAAAATATTAGATGATCCATACTATAAAAATGTCCTTTTAGATAATGACTCATTTGCATCAATATTTTTTATACTTGTTGATGTCTTAACTATAATTTCATATACATATGTGTAGACACTCAAAATTAATCATTAAGTTCTTAAAAATGTTTATTTTTGACAAAATACCCTTGGTTGGTTTATTCACCATTTCACTAACTCATAATTTATATGGGAGCGTTATCCGTATTGAAAATAGTGAAACAATCATATAGACATATACATTTTTATCACATTTATCCCTATTCAACTAACAGACCACTACTCAGCATGTCCCAAAATTCTTGGTATTTTGGGACAAGTCCACACCAAGAGGACAAGAGAACATTGTGGCCCTGTGCACTAGTGTGACCTTGTTCCCCACACTCTAATGGTAATGTTTTAAATTTGATCTATTTAATATTACCCTTCTCACACATTTTATAAGGTTGATTAGTGAATTTATTTTAATTATTATTTTATATAATCACATCAAGGAATTAACTTGAAATACTCCAGCAAGCTAATTTCAAATTACTACATATTGAGCAAAAGATTAGTATTTCCTCTAAATTTAATTTTTGATGCTTTATAATAGTCATAGGCCAAGTTTTAATATTTTTTTATTTTAGGTCAAGTGCATCAATTTTAAATATCAATATTAAATCTACTTTCATATATTTTCATAATGATAGATTAGATAATCACTTTAGGATGGAGAACTACATTGATCTAAATCCACTTTGGGTTATGTAGATAGTGCCCAGTCATAAGGTTTTTTGAGGTCAGCTAGGACATTCTAATTACCCCACTCCCCTTCCCATGTTTATACAATTTATATGTAGTGCATGTGTAGGAATAGTGTTTTGTATTTTTCAAGTCTCTTACACAACATATCAGTACACAAAACTCAATAGTTAACCCTAAAAAGTAGTTGTAAAAACCCAAATTGAAAAACCATGAATACAATCAATCGTGACATTATTGAAGTCAATAAATAATGCTGTAATATGTTCTTATTTACCTCTTATGAACTTTTTCTATCATACTTTAAATTATTATTTTTTTAGTTACAATAAAATTTCATTGTCAGATCTATTTTAGTTTTGAGGATCACTCCATAACCCTAGTTAATATTACAATTCTTAACAAGTTTTTTTTATTTATGTAAATTATGTATTTTATTGCATTTAATACATTCTACTTCATTAATATTTTTAATAGTTTAATACATTTAATTAATTTAATTAGATTTACCTAATTAAAATAGATTAAAATTTTGGTGAACCCGCTATTTTTAGAACATTAATTTCTTGTTGATTTTCTTAATTTTTATCCTTATAATTAATTAAATTTATTTAAATTCCTGACACTAAAAGAAAACAACCTTGAAACTTGGATAAAATCCAAAAAATAATAATTCAAATTCTTTCTCCTTAGATTTAATTTGGCATTGAAGAAGTTTATCTTGTTACCTTGGATAAATATGAAAGTGAAGCTCTTTATTTTGACCTTGAGTTGAAACTCGCTAGTTTTTATACACAAAAATATTTGGATTTGGATTTTTTTTAATTTAATAATTTATTTTTCTTATTTTATAAATTATGTTATGATAATTTTAAAACTACTTAGTGATTGTCATAAAGGCATATGTAGTGTCATGTTAATAGACATTGTGGTGTGAGGGTTTTACATTAATACTCATAGGCATCATATAAAACTAAGCACATAATTTATTTTCCATGTACCTCAGATTATATTAGAAACACTTAGAATCCCTTGTTTATACCACATGAATCCTCTTTTACCATTTTATATGTGGTGTACTTGAGAGGATCCTAATGCCTAAGAAATTTACTCTCATTGTACCCTTAAAAACATGTTTAGTGGGATACAAGCATGGTTATACCTTTGTATTTAGTTATCTAATACATTGGGATGACACTAATCAATGAATGAGTAAGTATATTTGAGAGGTCATAAATCATTCAAACCCTTGCCTAGATCACCCTCATTTATTGAATTTTACTTGTATTATTTTCATAGATATTAGCATTACTAGATTCATATTTTATTGATTTACATGATCCATATTGTATTCATAATGGGTTTAATGAATGAATATTTCTTTCATATTTTACATAAGATTATTAAGTTTCTCAACATAAATGACATTGTTATTCAACATGTTATTCATTTCATTATTTCATGGATAAAGCACCAAATTAATAAACAATATATACTACAAAAGGCCCAATCTCATGACCTTCCTAATTTAAATTGTTTCATTAATATATCATGTCACTATTCAACTTCATTTAAAGTAACATATAAGGTAATATTTTTCTAATCTATAATAATTTTGGAATAAGGAGAGGCATATGTTATACAATGCATCAAATCCCACATCTTTAATTCATCACCTTAATGGAATATCAAAGGAAATTTTATAAAAACATGTTTTATCCCTTTAAAATCTCCATAATTACTTACTCCAAACCCTCTCGAGGGGCACACTATGGCTCTAATTTTAGAAGAAAATACTCAAGAAAAATATGGTCAAACCAATAAAATAATATCTATGTAATATATTTTTGAACATCCTAAAAAATTTAACTCTATCTTACATGTTTCTAGATATGAACAGAATAAAATATCCCAATATGGTTTTTCCAATGTTGATACTTATAATTGCATGCATTCCTACTTTTAAACCTCTTATTACCTCCATAAAATCATCTCTTGGTTTGGTAACATCACTTGGTATCCAAAAAATATCCATGCATATACCTATTAATAACACGTATACTCTAATTACCTCTACAAATAATGTTATTGAGTAAACATTTACCGCATTACAAGCTAAGTTATCTCAACATGAACAAATTATCTCTCATGTTAGCCCATTTATGGATTCATGTTAATTTTTTCATATCCCTTTAGTACCCAAAATTTCATCTTATCCATTCCTAGTTGGATTTATGGATCCGAAGTTCCTATCTATGAAGGTAAAAGTGATCCTAAACAACATTTATGTGCCTTTCATACATCTTGTCTAGACTATGAATCATAAATTTTTGATAAATCTCTTTCAAAGAATTCTAAAAGAATATGCTCTTATATGGTTCTATGATCTTCCTCTTTAATCATTAAAGGCTTTTAATCCCTTGTAAAATCTATGTTTTAACACACTTTTTCATCAACATTGGTGAAAATTTATCATATGCTTAAACTGGAAAGATCAAAACAAAGGTCTAATGAAACAATCAATACTTATGTGCTAAGATACAAGGATATGCTATAAAAAATGACAAATCAAATGGCTGATAATAATCTCCAAGATATATTCACTCAAAATTTGGTATCTCCACTTCAAGAGGAAATTATGCTTTACAAATTCAAATATTTTGATGAGTTGTGTCATATAGTCAAAGAGCATGAGGTCAAGTTGCTTACTTTGAATAAACTTGAATTTGCTTAAAATGTTTGTTCTACTTCAAATGTCAAATTTCAAAGCAAACTAAATTATAAGAGAAAACTTATTAAAATAAATAATAAATCTAAGGTTATAACTATTTATATCCCACAACCACCACAAAATATTCTATTACAAGTCCCACTAAATAGGAAATTCTCAAGGTTATCTTCATCTCCTCATGTATTATTTCAAAGTCTACTCAAATGTAAGTTCATCACTCTTCCTCCACTAATGAAAGTGGGCCTATATATACCACACTCTAAATTTTTTGATGGAAATGAGTATTGTGACTACCATATAAGTATTGGACACTCTACAAACATATGTTTGAGGATTAAGCACAATATTAAATATCTCATTAATGAAAATATTATTGATATTGGTACACCTAGTTAAGAGGCTAAGCCAAAATAAAATGACAATACAAAAATCAAAATGTATAAGGACACTTTTTCTAAGGATGATGCAAACAACAAGGACAATTAAAAATTTCAACATACATATAATTCTCATCCACCTCCTAAATATGTCCATCCACTTCATAGCATCATTAAAATAATTATTAGCAATCAAACATCTCACCCTATGATTAAATTCGATGATATTGAAGTTTTAGATTATGATTTTGATAAAACATATAGATAAGCAATGGATATAGATGTGAGATCAATGGCAAAAGCATACAAATAATTGACACTAGAAATAATGTGTAAATCCTCATTAATAAGTAAAAAACCATGGTTGATTATCCATATAACAGAAATAATAAACCCAATTCAGTTATTCCTTATCCTAACTTATTGTCTCAAAATTTATTCACAAATACTTTATCTTATCTCAAATTAACAACTTATCTCTTTACTTCAACTTCATTATATAGGAAAACCATTATAATGTGATTGTTGTAAAGTGACCATTGTAAAGTGATCATTGTAATCAATGGGTCCTACCTTTCCAATGGTAACATGATACACACTTTTCCAATGATAACATTAATGGTTTCAACCTCTCCAACAGTCATATCAATATATTTTATTATTTATTTACATGATAATTAACTCATGTTAAATAATAAAATATATTATTATTTAACCATTGTCATTTCATGTATTAATGGTACACAAATAACACTACTTAATTTTTAATTATTTCAATACTCCCTATTAATGTCAAGTGCGGATACATGTCATAGTCACCTTTATAATTAAATAATTATACTTTGTAAATGATTTGTGATTAGTTTAGAAGGTATGTAACATCTAAAGAATTTAAAAAACTTCATCATGTCAATATCACCTTTTGAAATAAAATGAATTATAATCCATAAACTAATTAAAGTAAGTTTTGGATAGCATGATCATGATACTACATCTCATAGTTTCTCATGAATAATCAACTAAGCATTTTTTGGAGTCTTTTATAACATAATGATCTACATGATTTTAATTATTGGGTACACTTTAAATTCATATATTTTGAACTTTAATAAAATCATATAAAGTGACTTATTATAATCCTTTAAAATGAGATGAAGTATAGAGAAGAAGGAAACATGTGGCTATTAGGAAAATACATTGTCATGCACACTCCCCCTTAATGAAAACTCTGAGAGGCCCCATATTGTAAAAAACTAACAAAACTTGGTAGCACCTAGTGGTTTTGTGAAGATATTTTCCACTTGTTCATTCATATGAAAAAATATGGATAGATATTATGATTGAGCACTTTATCTCAGATAAAATGTATAATAACTTTAAAATGTTTAGTTCATTGGTGTTGTACTATATTTATTTACTTGATTTATAAAAATTTGATTATCACAAATAAGGGTGGTACTATTAGAAACATCCAAATGGAATTCTTATACCAAACTTTTCAAGCACATGGATTATTTAACATCCATATCACTTATATACTCTTCTTCTTTAGAAGAGATAGAAATAATAGGTTGTTGTTTACATCTTCAAGTGATACCACCTGCACCAAATGTAAACACATCTAGGAGTAGATTTGCAATCTTTAATATCACTAGTATGGTTAATATCATAATAACCATATAAATCAGCATTATTAAAGGAAGATTAATATAAACCCAAATTTTTAATTTCTTTGATATACCACAATATCCATTTTTATAATTTCCAATCATTCAAGTATGGATCTTACAGGAATCTAGACGCAACACCTATAACACTTGAAATATCTGACCTAGTAATAGTTAGATAAATCAAACTACCAATAATTTATTTATAAAGAGCAGGGTTAGATTTATCACATGTAGGTTTTGGATGAATATTAACACCAATTTAAATAGGAGTATATAAATGATTATAGTCAAGCATATTAAACTTAACAAATAGGTTATGTACATACTAAGATTGAGAAATAATAATTATTTTTTAATCTTGAATACAACCATTCCTAGAAAATGATAAATAATGCCTAGATCAGTCATTTCAAAAGTTTGATTTAATTTATCTTTATATTTAATAATTAAAATAAATTTATCACTAGTAATAATAAGATCATAAACATATAATATAATTAGGATAAAATGACAATTTTCAACTTAAATAAGGAGATAATTATTCAAATAATAGTTAGAGAAACCTAATTATTTAAAATACCTTGTAATTTTAGAATAACAAGATTGAGAAGCTTATTTTAAATCATAAATATATTTCTTTAACTTACAAATATAATGTTCCTTATTATGTTTAGTGTAAACTTTAGGCTGAGTCATGTAGATATCTTCTTCTAGATCAACATTTAGGAAGACACTTTTGACATCCATTTGGAGTCTAATCCAACTATTTTGATTTCTAATGGAAATAAACAATATAGTAGTTCTCATATTTAATATAAGGGAAAAGGTTTCAACATAGTCAATCACAGTTTTTTGAGTAAAACCACAAGCAACTAATCTTTCTTTAAATTTGTCAAATTTACCGTTTGAATTATGTTTAATTTTATAAAGTTTACAAGTAATAATATGTCATTTAGGTGGAGGTGAGTTGAGATCCCAAGTTTGTTTTTTAATCAAGTAATTATACTTAATTTACATAACAAATTTCCATTTAACTTCTTTACTAACTTCCTCAAAATAAATAGGTTAACTTTCATATTGTTGATATTTTTTTACCAAAATATTATAACATCTAGTACCCTAAGGGAGAACCCCTTTGTTTTTTGAAAAAACCCCTTGAAACCACCAAAACCCATTTTCTCCTTTGCATTGAAAAATCCAAAACTCCAGATGCAATTTGAAAATTTACAAATTGCTTTGTAGGTTTTGGGTCCCACAAAGCAACTCGCTTTCCTAGCCAGTGGAGTTCAGAACCTGGCATGTATTCTAGAATTTGTAAAATCAAAAAATGCTTGTCAAGCTATAGATCTTGCTAACCTTTTAACCAATATAATTCAAAACTCAAAACGTAATTTACAATTTTGAAAATTACACATCGAGCTCTAGATCTCCTGGGAAGTGGTGTTTGTGTTTCATAGGATCTAGAGCTTGATAGGTAATTTTAAAGTTTACAAATTGAAAATTGTGTGTTGAGTTTTGGATTCTACTAGTTAAAAGGGTAGCATGAACTGGATCTTGACATGCATTTTAAAATTTTATAAATTACAAAATGCATGTCAGGTTTTAGATTCTACCAACTATGAAGGCTAGTTAATTTTTGGGACCTAAAACTTGTGAAGTAATTTGCAAATTTGCAAATTGCATCTAGAGTTCTAGATTCTGCTATGCAAAGGGAAAAAATGGGTTTTGGTGGTTTTAAGGGGTTTAAAAAAAAAAACAAAGGGTGTCTCCCTTAGGTTATTAGATGTTATGATATTTGGGACAAAAATATCAACACATACAGATTCATCAAAGCATAATAGCTATGTTGAATCCAAGTTAGTTTATTAATATTATTAATATTAGATGTTGAAATTAGGAATTTAACCCATTTAGTCATTTTATATTGAACATTAAATGGATAAAGCTCCCTAAACTTTAGATTATCCATAATTAGATCAAATTACTATAATGCACATGTTTCTTGATAAAGATAAATAAGAGAGTTAGCTTTATTAAAAAAATAACTTTTAGGGGGTTCCATAGGAGGTTCAAAAAAATATTTTTCAAGGATTTAAACACTAATATTTTCAATGATTTTTATTTTAGACAAATCTTACACTCTTAACCCTTTAGGTTTTCCTTCATAACCTAAAAAATACAAGAATAAGAGGTATGATCAAGTTTAGTTCTTTTTTGATTTAGGAATAAAGTTGGAAGTAAGACTACTAAATATCTTAAGGTGAGCATCACTTGATTTATTATTAAAACACATTTATAAGGGTGTATAAATATGCAAATATTTATTATAGTCTCTATTTATATGTGCACAATAATATTCATAGCTTCAACTCATAAAAATTTAGGAACATTTTTAGAATGCAACATTATTCTTATCATTTCAATAATGGTTCAACTTTACCTTTTAGCAATTCCATTTTGATATGGGGAATAGGGATTTGTTAAATATTTTTTAATGCCAAAATTAATTCAAAATTAATCAAATTATTTACTTATGTGTTTACCACCATTATCAATTTTTAATGTCTTAATAGAAAAATTAGAAGCATTTTTAAAAGCAGCTTTAAATTCTTTGAATTTAAATAATACTTCAGATTTTTTCTTTATAAAATATGACCAAATAATTCTAGTATGTGTAGAGTTGGAATCCAAAGTGAGTTAGATCAATCATTAGTCAATAAAACTCAATAATTTCATAAAGAACATATCTAACTAAGCCAACTCCCTCAATGGGGTTTGTAAATGACAATTAATTTCTATTGAAAGAAAGCATATATATCAGACATTCCAAAGAGCATCCCATCTAGAGATGTGGCTCAAAACATGATTTTCCCCTTGATTTGGTGTTCAAGTCTTTGTAAATGATGAATGGAAATACTCCTCCATCATCTCAAGTGCACCAATGAAACTAGGATCATGATATTTGATCAATGTTATGCCTATATTGAAGCTATCCTATTTTAAATTAAGAATAATAATACTATACAAAGATTAATTATGGAGAGAATCATGCATAATAATTTTACACAAATGAATCTTAAAAATATAAGTAAAAGGCCTTATATTTATAGATTTTTGGAAATGATCAGAATGAACCATGACTATCCATCTTGAGATCAAGATATGTGGCTAAGAATCCATTCGATTTTAGAGGCTCAAATCATAAATACCATCCTTAATATTTATAACTAATTTTCATTAAAAAGGCATGGGAGGCCTTATCCCTAATATTTGTTGCATTTAGTTTCTATGGATGCCACCCCACAAATGATGTCACTTGATGATTTAGATATTAGAAATAAATTTTCAATTAAAAGATATTTAATAACTTCCATGGATTTTGCACTTAAGCTTTTTATTTGGATTAATTATCCTAAGTGATATTAATCAAATTTTATGCAATTCTTTGGAAATTGGTTGCATACTATTAATCAAACTTGTTAGAATGTCATACTATTGGTTTGTAATTTGATTAGAGTATAATTATAAGAAGGTGTCAGTTGTGTATATACCAATACCCCATTTAGGACATTATCAACACAAAATAACACTTGTATGTATCATGTGCTTCTGAAGAATTTAGTGTTCAAAGGGCTAGATTACATTTTTATGATTTTGATTTGAAATGATTTGAGAAAAGTTAATAATCACATAAAATACATTACCCCATTTAGGGATACATTATCCTAGATTGGCACTTGTAAATGATAAAATCAAACCATGTAACACATTTTAAGTGATTTTGATTCAAATTTTGCATTTTCACAAATTTTTAGTAAGATTGATAATTTCAACACAATGGTGCTAGGTATTGGATGTCTACATTTTGACCCTATTTGATAAGACATGGTTAGACACATAAGTGAAGCAACATATTTTCAAATAAAATACTTTTTAAGAATAATTTTGAAGTAAATTACCCATTATGACCCCTCGAGAGGACATATAAGTATAAAAGAGAGGGATGGACTCTCAAAAAGAGAGAGAAAGAGGTGAAATTAACCCATGATAGAGATTAAACCCATATGAGTTAATGCTTGTATGAATCTATTCTAAATGATCAAAACATAATTATAATATAATGGGCTCCAAGGTGGGGTAATTGGGATAGATATAATCCAAAATATAAGTGATGCACTTTGAATGCACCCAAAAGAGGGATCAAGTTACGCACTAAGGTAATAATCGATGCTAAGACAAGTTGCACACTTTGAATATTTATATAATGAGGGAAAAATTTCATAGATCTTGGTATTAGAAGAAAAAGGAGAGCATTAATCTAGAGAAATTAAATAATAATGTTCCCTAATAAAGTATATTTGATCAGTTAATAAAGTAATTTTGCCCTAGTAGGGTTGATTTTGATCATTGATAATTGATTGACCTAGCCCTAGTAGGATTGATTTTATTTCATGATTGGTCTAAATGATGTTCCCAAATAGGTAAAATTAGCAATCATATCTCAAGGATATAACCTAATATATAGATAAAAATGAGCAGGCACAAATGTAGATGCGATGGTCGAATGACTGAAGAAGTCATAAATAACCAAGAACACAAGGATGCACAAAGTAATGAAATAGATGAATAAAATAATAAAATGTGGTCAAGCTAAATTGAGATACATCATGTATCTAAGCACCTCCTACATAGTCCAAATCAACCTCAAGCCAGTATAGTTTTCCTAGAAGAGAGAGAAAATGGAATGAGGAATGGAGAATAGAAGAAAATATACCACCATTTTATTAGACTCATAATATATGCCAAGAGATGTACATTTTTCATAGAGTATGATACATAATCCATTGTTGTTAAGTTTTATAAGTGCCTTGAGAGTTGATCTATGGAGCTGTATTGACTTTAAGACTTGGATCCAAAGAACTTGGTTCTTTCTATAGCAAAATGAAATTATGCATCATAAGTATGAGTAACCTATAATGATTTTTTATTTCAATTTCACCTATCCAATTCAAATGTGAATACTTATAACTAAATATTATGATAAAAAATACCAATACTAGAGTTATAACTATTTACATTTAAATAAAAATAAACAAAGACAAATAAAAAGAATATATAAATTTAACCTAAATTAAAATTAAGATATGAATAATAAATATTTAAGTAGGAACAAGAATGTAGAAAAGCAAAACAAGAATGATCCTAATAAATAGCATGAAATCAAGATATGAATAATCAAGATCCATGTATGCTTACATGATGTTCCTAAAAAACCAAAAAAAAGAACAAGGCCAAATAACAGCATAAAAGACAAAGAATAAACTAAAAAAAACATTAAAGGAACACATAACAAAACAAAAACAAATGGAGAGATAAGTAAATAATCAAAATAACAAATAAACACACAAGAATAAGAGTTAGTCATAATGTTAGTGCAATCAAAAAATAATTATTTGTATATGTGTAGTAGAGGCATTACTTTATACAAAATCTTAACAAGAAAAAAGGACACAAATTTGTCCTAAAGTGATAAGGAAACAACAAGACAACAAAATTGGGGGAAAAAATTAAAATATGGGGTGGCCGAGCTAACTCTAGATGTAAAAGACAAGTGGACATTGCCTATATAGTTCCATAGATGCAAGATCCAACATGAAAGTTAGGCCAAATGTAGTTCTCCTGGGAAATGGGATAGAAGAAAAGTGATAATAAGAAACATGATGAATGTTGTATAAGAAATAAGTAAAATGGGCTCATAAAATGGTAAGAGCATTCAAATAAATGCTTATAAAATGGCAAGAGTGTGGAGATCAGAATAAACAAAAGTGTAAGATAATATTTTTGTTCATTTTTTCAATCCTTTTCTAATGTATTTGTGTTTTTGGGATAAGTAATAGAAATGAAATATTCATAAAAGGTCTAGGGGAACTACCTAGTTAAGGAGATTATGTCCATAGGTAAGAGTTTAAACAATAGTTAAATCAACTACAATAGGGATCATGGATATAAATAATGGGACAAGGAACCAACTAATCAAGGAGATGCATGTCCAAGAGTAGAATTTATAATAATAGCTAAAGTTAGTTACAATGGCCCATGCTTGAAAATTAGTGAAATAAAGAATCTACTAAGGAAATGATTCCTATCAAAAAATAGAAAAATAATAATAAAATAATATTTATCACAAGGAATATGAAGAACCATTCAACAAGTAAAAACCTAGAGCTAATACATCCATGTTCACCTGTCTACAAGAAGAAGCTATAAAATACTATCTAGGTTGAACTGATTTATATAATTGTTGTTGAATGTGTCTATGAATTCCTATTAATCATAATCATAATCATAATTGGGTAAGAGATAAAATATGTCTAGGTTACAAAAGCCTAAGGTATGAAAAGAATGTGGTTTTAAGGAGAATGATCTAGAATGAATATGGTCTAAAAGAGGATAGTCCAGGGTGGGCTAAAAATAGTCAAGCTAGAATATAAATGATCTAGAGTGTCAACAGTCAAAATCTCCAACTATCTAGAGTCATAAAAGAATATGGTTCTCATGAGAATGGTCTAGGGTAGGTATAGACATAAAGAATATGGTCTAAGATAGGATGGTCCAGGATATAATACTAAGGTAAAATGACTTTAGCACAAATTTCCCCTAAGTAATGGGTCTTGTAGATAATGGTTCAAAAGTTATCAAGCATAGAACCTCTTAAGATGCACAATATTCATGGGATCCCTTTTTCTTGCATTCAAAATTTATGTTCTTTTGATTATCTTTCAAGACCAAATCACCAATTTCAAACTTCCAAAGGAGAATGTACTTTTTTTAGCTTCTACGCAATATATTCTAATAGGCTTGAAAGTTTTCTATGGAAGCCAAATGCTTTCCATCAAAGAGTTCTAGTTCTTACAACTTAGAGACTTTTTAATCTTTGTCATCTTCAATATTCTCCAAAGATAGTCACAGTCAAGGTAGATCGATCTCAATCTGGATAATGAATTTTATGCCATAAATAAGGGAGTATGGAGTAGCTCATGTTTGGGTTTGATGACTGGTGCCATAATCTCAAAGGTAAGGAAAAACTTGCAAGTGCCAATTATGACCAATATCATTAACAATCTTCTTAAGTATGGATAAAATGGTTTTATTTGATGCCTCATCTTGTCCATTGCCTTATGGGTTATATGCTATGGATTTCTTGTGTTTGATTTTGAATTTTATACAAATTTATATAACATTTCTATTTACAAATGATCCATCATTATTAGATATAATTTGGGTTGGGATACCATATTAACAAATGATATGATAATGTATAAACTTAACAATCTACTTCCTGATGATGCAAGTGAGAGGAATGGCCTCAATCCACATAGTAAAATACTCGATACTAATGAGAATATGTTTATGTCCATCTGAAGATGTGGGGTTTATTTCAAAATGTGATCAAGGCCCCATGTATAAAATGATTGTGGTGTAGTGATTGGCTTTAGTGTCACAAAATGTTCATGTATAAAATTTCCATGTTGTTGATAAGGAACACACTTCCTTACATAACTGTAAGCATCTATCTCTATTTTGGGATAATAGTAACCTATTTTGAAGAGATTTTTAGCTAGGAATACACCATTAGTGTGGGACCCACACATTCCTTCATGAACCTACTTAAGCTCTAACTTGGATTCTCCTAAGGATAAATAATTAATTAACATTCCATTATAGCCTTTATGATATATCACATTTCCAAAGAGGGTACAATGAGCTATGTGGTGAAGGAAAAGTTTATGAATATTATTAGAAAGGTCAAGTGGAAAAACATGATTACAAAAATAATTATAAAAATATTGAAACCAAGGTAGTTTTGGTGGGGGATTGGGACCAACAATAGTGCATACGCTTTCCGAATCTAGAAAGACATGAGTAGGATATAAAATATTTTCAATGAGAAATTGATACTCTTTAACACCACTATCAATCTATATCATGGATCTAATTATTTCCATTGCATATCTATTATTATCCCTTGGTAGTTGTTCAAATTGTAGAGATTTAAAATGAGATTTGATATTATCCACAATATGTTTTTAAGGTACAATATTATCATATATAAGTTGATACTAATCAATGGTTTGATTCATAATCAATTGGGAATTCCCATAATCCATTAAGTTTTTGATATCCCACTACACTACATGACATAATCCTATAATAAGTGATTCATACTCAACTATATTATTGGTATAATGAAAATTGATATGAAATGATATAAGAATCAGATCCCCTTGTGATGTAATTAAAAAAATGTTGTCTCTAGATCCATGAAAAGTGAATGAAGCATCAAATTAGAGCTTCCCTTGTTTAGGTTCACGCTATACTTCTTATACTATCATAATAAAATCATTTGAGAAGTCAAATCTTAGTGGTTGAGTGTCTATAATAGGGGCCTCTACAAGTTTATCAATGATAACCTACCCCTTGATAGATTTTTGATTATGATACTAAACATCAAACTCTATTAATATCATGACCCATTTAGTCATGCATCTTATGATAGATACTTTGGATAATAATTTTTTTAGAGGATCCACTTTAGTAATAACAATTGCTTTATTATTCAGCATATTGTTTTGTAGCTTTTGGGAAGTAAACACCATATCTAAACACCCCTTTACAATAGACATATTTTTATGTTCCTAAGAAACTAGTGTGTAGATTAAATAATAAACTACATGATCCTTTTCATAATCATCATGCTGGGCCAAGATTTCTACCAATACATGTTAATTTACTAAAATATAAATAAGTAATGATTGTCTAGGTGTTGGTAATCTCAAAACTAGCAGGTTGGGAAAATATGTTATGATATTCACAAATGCTAATTGACACTCTTGATCCCATTTAAATGTTACCCCTTTATTTAAGAGATGTGCAAATGGGTGTCACTTAGCTACCAATTAAGAAATGAACCTATGAATAGATTGAATATTTCCTTGTAGGCTTTGGAGCTATTTAAGATTTAAAGGTGGAGGCATTTCTATAATGGCATTCACTTTAGTAGGGTCGAATTCGATCCCTCTTTATGATACAATAAACCCTAGCTATTTTCTTGAAGTGATACTAAAGACACACTTCTTAGGGTTTATATGGACCTTATACTCATGAAGTCTCTATAAGATTCTCCTTCAAATATCAAGATGTTTAGCATGTGTTCTTGATTTAGCTAGGATGTCATCAACATAGTCTTCAACAATTTCATGCATCATGTCATGAAATATTATAGTAATAGCACACTAATAAGTGGCTCCAACATTATTCAAGCCAAATGGTATGACTTGATAATAGAATGCTCCCCATGGTGTGGTGAACATAATATTATGTTGGTATTATTGAGCAATCTTGATTTGATTGTATCTAAAAAATCCATCCATGAGGGATAACATCTCATACCCAATAATATAATCAATAATTATGTCAATGTTAGGTGGAGGAAAATCATATTTAGGGCATGTTTTTTGATATCTCTGAAATTAGTACAAAGATGTATATCCTATGGCTTTTTACTGACTATAACTATGTTTGATATCCATTCGGAATATTCCAATGGTCTAATGAAGATTGCTCCTATTAACTTATCTAATTATGCTTTTACCAAAAGTTCAATGTGTCAATACATCTTCCTCAATTTTTGTTTAACTACTTTATAATCTAGATGGACAACAAGGCAATACACAACCAAGTCAGAGTCTAATCATAGCATGTTAGAATATGCTCATGCAAAAATATCAATAAAATACTTCAAAATGGATATAATTTGATCTTGCTCCTCATTAATGAGAGAAGTTCCAATGTAAACAATTTTGGGATCATCATATGTTCCCAAGTTCTCTTTAATAATATTTTCTACAAGAAGTGTAGAACCATCTTCTAGAATAGTAGGCAATGTGTGATCATGATCTTCTTCTTTTTCTACAATTTCTTATGGTTCATCCCAAATCTCCAGATAATGTGATGAATATAAATCCATTATTTTAGGTAATGACCAACTAACAAATATCTTAGGAAAGTCAAGATCAAGATACTCAAAAACTTGTTGTTTTTCTAATGTGATGTTGGTACTGGATATAGAACTAAGAATTTATGGAACTTATCTGTACTTTAGGGATGAGCAAAATTTCCCATCCAAGAGTGATTGAAATAGGTTTTCATTCAAGGGTTTGTCTTTTTCTTTACTATTTCCTTAACCAATGAGTGCCTCAAATAGATTTTCATCTGATGATCTTGATGTTTTATCTTTTTCATGACCAAAAACATTTTCCTACTCTCCAAAGTAGGTAGAATGATCCAAAGAACAATCAAAACCTTGTTTATGATCACTAATAAGCAATCCATCTCTGAGGATCATGTACTTTGCAATAGACTCTTCATATTATAATTCATCAAAGCATATGACTAGGTTTTACTGGTCCCAATCAATGATTTTATGATGGTAAATGCATAAGAAACAATGGGATGTTATGGTCATAATGGAATTTGAATCAAATAAGTTTGTGTAATCAATCTCATCAAAAATACTATAATGGGACAATACATCACTACCAAGAGTCTTTTTTCTAGTTGATTCATAAGAATCACTACCAAAATTTATGAAGTCACCCTTGTATGCAATTAGAAATGCATCATGTTTGTAAATATATCTTGGCTTGGAGAAGATAAAGCATACCTACACTTATGATTGGGAATAAATTTGTTAAGTGGGGGCATGACCAATATGGGGATCTTCTAGACCTAGTTAGGGGATCACTTGTCATAATACACCATGCTAGGAAGGGTTCTAAAGCCTATAGTCTAATAGAATCACACAAAAACACTCAAAGAGTCTTAGGTTTAATGTTCACTATATTCTAATAACAAGAAATTAAATATAATCTAGTGCACACCAAATATTTTGGCACAACATGGGGGTTAGAAATAAAAAATATTAAAATAAACATGCATAAAAGACATATACTCACCTCAATGTATACCAAATCGTAATGCATGTGAGAGATTTATAATTGCATTATCCATCTAATCTTACAAAGGAGAAATAAATTTAAGAATACTTACCTTTGAAGATGAACCCACTAAGCCTTAATTTCTCCCTCAACCCAGGTTATTCACAAGAGATTATTGTGGTATGTAAGGATAACAAAGACAAATCAGATCTAGGCTACACAACCTATCTATTCATCCAAAATACTTATCCACAAAATAAGATCCATATCTTCAAATAAAGTATGGAACCCTAAGCTTTATTCCTCAAGTATAATGATTAATAAGTAGATGTTCATTTGTACTTATTCTTATTCACTTATCTATATTCAAATTGTTGGAAATGAACTTGTATATATAGGTAGATCTTGCCCTAAATCCTTCCAAATATGTTAATTGTATAGGGTTAGCCCAGTTAACCCTATATGTTTTTGGAAGGTAAATCATTAGGTTTTGAACTAGGTCGATCAAAGGGCTAATGAAACTCCTAATGACAAATATCCATAAATAGTAAAGGGTCAACCCAATCAACCTTGTATAGTAATTAGAGGTTGAAAACTATACAAATTCAACCCAATCGACCTAGTACAATCAATTGGATAAAGGGGATCAAAGAAAGAACTCAAAGGATAAAACATGGAAAATTACTAGAATGGGTACAATAGAGAAGAATAAGTTTAAGGTAAATTGTTTTATGAGACAAGTGTGTAGATAACATGTGGAAAAAGGGACAATAATCTTAAAAAGCACCAATCATTTACCCACCCCATTCTCAGTGTACCCCTTAATACATGTACTTAGAGAGATTGAGACTCAATAGATTATTTCAAGATAAAAAGTGATAGTAATCAATAAAAGTTAAAAATATTATGTGTATACATATGCTCCACTTGAAGCTCATCATGTGTCATGTAAGTGAAACATGAGATGGTGCTTTAGGAAAAAGAACATGATAACACATAATGATGATGCTAAGTAAAGTGCATTAAGTAGAAAATAAGATAAATGAAAGGATAGAATTGAAAAACACATACCTTTACTTACCTTAGTGTTGTAGATAAAGAAGTAGACTACAAGAAAAGAGTGAAGGCATTCATTATGAATAACACAAGGTGAACTTATAGAAGTTAGTGCCAAAATTAGCCAAAAATTTAAATCTTTTGGAAGATAGTAATATGGTAGAGAAAAATGAGTTAAGGTAAAGATATGAGGGTATTAGTAAAAATTGGCAAATTCGAATTGTTAAAACAAGGATAGAATATTGAAGGCAAATTAATGACAAAAATATGGCAAATAAATGACAAATGATGGTAAATAAATGACAAATGAATGAAAAATGATTATAGAACATAGTAAGTCATATTGGGTATCATGGAAAACATAAATGGAAAAAAGGAATGTAGAACATACTAAATCATTTTGGGAAGCATGTAAAACATGAATTACAAATGAAATATCAATGCAAGACAAATTCAACAAAGATATGCAAGAAAGTGAAAAGTAAGCTCATGTAAGATAGGCAAAAAGAAAAACATGAAAGATGGAAAATGAAATGTCATTGAAGATGTGAGACAAACATGAAGAAGCCATACATAAAGATAAACATGTAATAATGGAAAATGTCATATGTAATATAAGTGAAGTCCATAAAGATAAAACAAGAACATGATGGAAAAATGAAAATTGGAAAGCTCTAAAGGATGAAAAACTCAAACTTAGTGCTTTTTATATAAGATATAATGTAATAAAACACAACCACCTAATAACATGACTAGTGTGATAATGAGGTGGAGTGGTAAGTAAATTATGTAAGGGTATAATCCATAGTTTCTCAAACATGGTGTTTTTCTCTAAGGATAGATAAAATTGAAAAAAAGTAATGCTAGCATGTTTTTAAGAGGTGAAGAAGAAGGAATTTAAAGAAAAGGGAAAACATATTTGGAATCATAATTTACATATCAAGGGGGGAAATGAAATGGGTGAAGGGGATAATGAAGGAAAAAGTAAGGTAGAGAAATTATTTATCAAAGTAAAGACACTCAAATTAGGTTTATCAAAATAAGAGGACTTTCGACCTTAAAGACTATGAAGAAATTCTCTTATCCACACAAGACTTAGGTCAAAAAATAAAATATATATATCATTCCATGAAGGCTATATGCATGAAAATTAAAATGGACCTACCTTCCCATAATGTGTTCCCTATTCTTTAGGACCCCTTATAGAGCCATAAATCTACTACAAATATTGGGTGCTTGCATGAGAAAGTGGGTAGCACCATAGAGTTTATTGAATTCCCCTATTCCAATCTACTAGCCTACCATACCCCAAAGGACCTCAACTCTATGTGATGCCAAATATGGAGTTTGAGCTTCAATTCAATATAAGAGATGTGATTGTATCATGTCTTTTAGTGTGATGTTGATTTTTGAGAATTATATATTACCTTTTGAATATCATTGTCTTTTATTTCAAATGATTTAGATTTTAACTTTATTTATGTATTTTTCAATTCTTCATCCATATGGATTTGGAAAAGCAAACATGGGTGCTAAATATGACTTTTATTTGAGTGCTTAGGACAAGGTTTCTAAGAGAGAGAGATCTTCAAATAGTATAGGGTCTAAGAGTCTCATAAATCTAGGTGAAATAAAAGTGTTATCTTGAATTCAACCTTATTTTATCAATGTGAAGTTAAATAAAGGATAAATCAAAAGGAATGACACATGGAACAATTTTTTTTGCTCCAAATTTCAAAAAATGTGAAAAAGGGGAAAAGAAAAAGGGATACAATGATAGTAAAGCATGATTCTATATCATAATAATGAGGAAAATAGAGGAAAACATGCTAACATAGATTGTTGTGCAAATTTCATCTATCAAAAGAAGCAAATTCTAAAGCTAAGAGCAAGGATCAAAACATTTTATTTTATATAATAAATGACAATATGGCAATTTTATGAGGAGAAAGAGGTCCTATCCATGGTCTTATACTTCAAATCATAAAAGAAAAACCCACGAGGGTGCCAAAAATTAAAATGTGAAATAATTAAATGAGAAAAGAAGCAAAGGTGGTATTTTGTGAGGAGGACAAAGTCCTATCCATGGTCTTATACTAGAACTCAAAAAAGATAAGGGAAATAATAATCAAAAAGTTACAAAGGCAAATATTAACATAAAAAGACAAAAATAAAATAAATATACAAGGACAAAAATGAAAGAAAATGCCAAATGTAATGTGTAATAAAACCAAAAAATGTAAAGGAAGATAATTATGATAGTAAAATGAAATTAAAGAAAAGAAAATGCATAAAAACAAAGAAACATTATATAAAAAGAACAAGTAATATCTATGCTAACATCTGTATCAAATATGAGCATGTGAAACACAAGTCTATAAGTCTCATAAGGTTTCTTGAAGTTGAATTTATTTGGTATTATGCATTGTAGAATAAGAGTGGGCATTGTAAGATGTCACAATGGATAAGTGGATGTAGGGATGGGAATCACAAGATGCCCCAAATTCTAAAGAGACATGTGGATGGGCATCACAAGATACCCCAACATGTGAGGTGGAGTGAGGTAACATTGAACCGTTAAAATGATTTGCATTGGGTTGGTAGGTATATTTGGAGATAGGTAAATGTGTTAGTTTTTTAGATTTTAAATAGGTTGAATGTGAAATAGGATGTGTAGGAGAGGTATGAAGAGGAAGAGTAGGTAAAGGAGGACCATGTATGATATGCATTAGAGTAGGAATTTGAGCTAGGTACTCTTTTAGTTCATGTGACCTAACAAGTTGAGGTTTAATGGATGCAATGATATGTTTAAAGTTGTTTATGTTAGCTATTCTTTCCTTATTGGTGTAGGAAGAAGGATCAACTATAGTTTGAAAAAAATTAGTAATTAAGGTATATGTATGGGATGATTGTTTGTTATCATTAAGTATTTGATTTTGATGTGATTATGGTTCTTGAGATTGACTTTGAGAAACTTGAAGATTGTCTTGATAATGTTGTTTTGTGAGAGTGTCAAGATTAAAATGTGGACCAAGTAAGGAAGAAAGAAGAAATTAGTGAAGATCATGACAAGACTTATGAGAATGACCTATACAAGCATGACACCACCAAAACTTATTAGGATTATACCATTTTGGAGGAGGTTTTTAAGGATAAAATCTTATGGGTTTAGAGGGTGGCAATTTCTTTTTAAATTACTCTAGACTCAAGGGTGGGTGGGTTGGGTTAAAATTGGTTGAATTGGATGTTCCATTTTGAGTTTGGGAAGGCTTGGATGAATTATTGATATGATAAAATGATTGGAAAGTTTATTTAGTAGTTGTTTGAGATGGTTCAAATTGAGTCATAAGAAATTCTTTCCTTTTTTCCTTGGTCTAAGGCTTCATCTAAAGTTTTATGGGAAAATATTCTAACTTTGTATTGAAGGGGAGTTTTAAGAGAAGTGATAAATAGTTTTAAAAAAGTTTCGTCATTCATGTTATGGTCCACTTTATGAGAAAGAGGCTTCCATTGTTTGATGAAAGTGTGAGTAGATTCATTAAGAAATTGCTTGGCATTGATGAAATGGCTAAGGTAATTTGGAGGAAGGTCATCATGTTGGAATTCCTTCACTAAAGCATTGATTAAATCATCTAGTTGTGAGATGGAATTTCTATGAATTTGATTGTACCATTCAAGTACATCACCAATAAAGGTTTTGGTTAAGAGCTTGGTGGTAGCAAAGGTGTTAGTTTGGACCCATTCCTTATAGAGATTAACAAAGACTTAAGAAAGATAGTAGGTTCCTTAGTCCCAATATATATGATATTTAGAGAAATGTTTCCAATATCTATGGATGCAATAAATGGGAATAAAGGTTTATTTTGAATATGTTGAATCATTTTATTATTCATTACAGGTTGATAGAGTATATTCCCATTAGAATCTCTGAGAGGAGGGGGACACAATTTTTATTTGGTTGAGACATGATGACTTGACGTGGTTGAATAGTCATGTTTAATAAATTTTATTGAATGTTTATCATTTGATATTGATTGGTTGTTTTCATGATGTTCATTTGAGGTATGAATTTTGAAAGAATTTGAGTTGTATCAATAGGTGGGTTTGAAAGTGGAATATTAATGTTTTTAGGAAGAGGATTATTAGTGTTGGTGGGAGGAGGATTATTTTTAGGTGGAGGATTCCCAACATTAGTGTTAGTTGTCTTAAGTGTGGTAAAAGAAGGAAGCTTGGTAAAGCCACCATGCTTATTAGAAGTATAAATAGTATCATCAAGGTTTTTGAATAATTGAAAATCATCTAAATTATCAATTTGAGTGGTTTCAACCATGTTAATTTGGGAAGTTATAATGCTAGGTTATCTTGTTATGGGTGTCATAAGAGGATTGTGAATATTGGTAAAAAGAGGTGGAACGCAATGTGAGGTTCCAACATTTGATGTAGATGAGTTAATGAGTTTATGAATTCTAGGTTTAGAAGGTGTAAAAGAGGTATAAGGTATATGATTTTCATGGTTTTGAATTTGTCTAATAGGATTCTCTAGATCTACTATATCGTATGGGATAGATTGATATTGAGAAGATTTAGAACCATGTTATGAAGAGGTGTACCATAAAGAGTTGTCTTGTATGGTAGACAAGTAGGGTAGGAGAGAACAACCCATGTATATTTAGAATGGGTTTAAATTATCAAGAAAGAATTTGATAAGAGGCTTCATGATTCCAAGAAGGAGAGGATATTATAAGGCTAAAAGGAAAAATAGGGATAAAATAAGTGAAAAAGAGGGATAAGATCAACCTAGAGTGAAATGTATAGGGTCATTAGTGTCGACCCAGTAGACTAAAAAATGTATAGGGTAAGTAGTGTTGACCTACTAGGTTGAAAAAAATGTACAGGGTTGGCAGTGTCAACCTAGTAGGCTGAAAAAAATGTTTAGGGTTAGTTGTGTCGACCCAGTAGGCTAACAAAATTATAGGGTCAATAGTGTCAACATGGTAGGCCAAAATAATACAAAAATTGTAAGTACTTTTGAGAGAAAAAAATGAAAGGAAACAAATAATAAATTGGATCAATGAGGTTGACCCAATTGAGGCACACAACATAAAACCTTGTACCAACATTGGCTAATGCAAGTTTTTGTAATACAAAATATAATTACACAAAGAGTAAGAAATCAACTTGGAAAGTAAATAGATAAATAATTGGTCAACCTAAATATTTGTAAGATTATTAGAATATGTTTTTAAATGTGATGGAAAGTTGGGTATAAGCCAAGAACTAGAAAGCGATCTAAGGATAGTTTCTAGTAGTTTGGGCTAAAAGGGATCTATAGTGGTAATGATACATACTTGGTATTGGGGCCTACCTGTCACTTCACACACCAAAATGATAAGGGTGTTGGGTGCTTAGTCATAATATACAATTAACCATGATTTATACTTGACCAAAATATTAAGTCAGCTTCCCCATCGGTGATGAAATCCAAGTAGGTTGGCCTTAGTTAGATAAATGTTAAAATGCTTGTTTAAATTTTGTGATTTGGTCATGTCTACATAAAAGAGAAAATATTGAAACTAAATGATTAGTTTAAAACAACCTAATTAAGCTATGTGATCTATTCTAAGCATGCAAGTAACAAGAAATGAAAGTGTGAGCTAATTACTAGCATATAAAGTTAATTTTAATTTTGAAACAAGGTACAGTGTGATATAGTCAACAGTGTATACACAAAATAAAGATCAAGGTTGATAGGGTCTATCCTATATTATGGAAGCAAGGTATGAAAATGAATAGGGTTGGTAGAGTATACTTAGTTATCAAGATAACACACAAAACATAAAACTAGGTCGATAGGGTCGATCTAGTTAACTATGTAGGGGCAGTTTTAAAGACTACAAACTATAAAAGGAAAGAATATAAATAAAGAGACAAAGAGATAAAAATGAACATTGGGGGATTAGATATGTAGATAATGAATATTTTTAATCAATAACCTTGATATATGCTTTCAAATTCTATAAACTGGATTGACTAGGTCAATCAAGCTTTATAAAAACCTATTGTTGAGTGCTTTAAAATGTACAAGGTCGACTGGGTCAACCTAGTATGCTGAACAAGATGATTGAAAATGTATAGGGTCGATTGGGTTAACCTAGTAGTCTAGACTAAAAGTTTAAAAAGCTTAAAACCTATGCATAGAAGTTAGATACTGGGTCAATAGAGTTGATCCAATATGGAAACTATATGAAAAAAATAATGATAAAAGATTGAAAGAAATGAAATAAGGTGAACAAATCCTAAAAGATTTATTTTACATTGGGTTCACTAGAATGTATACAACCATAAATTCATCATGTCTATAAATCAATCTTGGCTCAAAGAAGATAGAGCATACCTACACTTTCGATTGGGAATACATTTTTTAAGTAGGGGCATGACCAATATGGGGATATGCTAGACCCGATCAGGGGATCACTTATCACAATACACCATGATAGGAAGGGTTCCAAAGCCTATAGTCTAACACAATCATTCAACAACCTTAAAAGAGTTCTAGGTTTAATGTTCACTCTATTATAATAACAAGAAAGTAAATCTAATCTAGTGCACACCAAAGCTTGTGCCACAAAGTGGGGGTTAGAAAAAAAACAAACTAAAATAAAATAAACATGTATAGAAGACATATACTCATGTCAATGTATACAAAATATTAATGCATGGAAGAGAATCAAAACTTAATTATCTATCTACTCTTATAAAGGAGAAATCAAGTTAGGAATACTTACCTTTGAAGACAAACCTACCAAGCCTAAATCTCTCCCTTGGCTAAGGTGTTTTGTAAGATATTATTGTGGTATGTAAGGATAACTAAGATAAATCAGCTCTAAGCTACACAACCTATCTATGCATCCAAAATACTTCTCCAAAAGATAAGATTTGTGTTCCAAAGAAAGTATGGAACCCTAAGCTTTATTACTCAAATAGAATGGTCAATAAGATGTTCATTCTCACTTATTCTTATTCACTTATTTATATTCAAATGGTTGGAAATGAACTTGTATATATAGGCAGATCTTACCCTAAATCCTTATAAATATGTTGGCTATACAGGGTCGACCTAATCAACCCTATATGTTTTTGGGAGGTAAATCACTAGGTCCTAATCTAGGTCAACTGAAGGGCTAACAAAACTCCTAATGAAAAATATCCTTAAACAATACAAGGTTGACCTAGTCGATCTTGTATAGTAATCAGAGGCTGAAAATTATATAGGGTTGACCTAGTTGACCTACTATAGTCAACTGGCTAAATGGGTTTAAGGTAAGAACATAGAGCATAAAACATGACAAATGACTAGAATGGGTAAATAGAGAAGAATAAGCTTAGGTTAAATGGTTTTAGGAGACAAGTGTTAGATAACATGTGGTAAAAGGGACAACAATTTTATGAAGCACAAATGGTCTACCCACCCCTTTTATGGTACACCCATTAAAGCATGTACTTAGAGAGATTGAGACTCAATACATTCTTCAAGATACAAAGTGATAGTAATTGATAAAAGTTAATAATATTATGTGTATACAACCCCCAAATGACATAAATCCAAGACCTTGATTCAAGTTTGGTTTACCAACTGATAAAGGTTCTAGGATTCCTTGCTTTCATGGGCCAAGGCCTTTTCTTATATAATCAAAATTATCCATAATCTGATTAGGGATAGGATATTTTGGATTCTAAAAATAATCAACAATGTCATTAGAATATAACCAGTCTCCTTAAGTGAAATCTTATCAATCTTGATTTGGTGAAGTAGTAGGTATAAATACAATAGTGGTTTTTGTGTTCTTTCTTCTTTTACCAAATCATGTTGGGTTTTTTAGGTATTTTTAAAGGTTTGGGTTTACCAAATGTTTTAAGAGACTTTGGAAACTTATCAATATGGAAGGTATCCTTAAGATGGTATATGGAAATGCCCACATCTTCTATAACAACTTGTTTTGTAAGAGTCGAGAGAAATGGATAAACCTAAGTGGAAGAAAGATCACTAAGGTTGATATAATTAGATTTTGGTGGATACAAAACTATTTCCTTACTCTTATTTACAATGAATTCAGAACCAAGACAATAGTTATAATTAAAAAAATTGGCCTCTAGGTGCTTGTAATATTGATAAGGCTATAAATTGACAAGAATGGTGGCCTTGATCTCATCATGGGGAAATTGAAGGCACTGATGTAAGGTGGATGAAATAGCCTATATTTCATGGATCCAAGGATGAAAAATAATTATGTTATAAAATAAATTAATATCCACAATATGTGACAAATTGTGATAAGACACATACCCAACAATGATTGGCAAACAAATATTAAAAAAATATTCCCTTTCAGCATTTTCATATGCCTTTATGGTGATCATCTCTAGTTGAATGTCCTTCACAATGCACACCAATATGTATACTGGTTTGAGGGACATAATGTTCATCCTTGAACCATTGTCTATAATAATCCACTTGATTTTATGGTTTTCAATGATGACCTCTATATACAAGGGGTTATTATGGATAAGACCAAGAGAGGACATGTTTTTTTATCAAAGGTTACCTATTAAAATGAAGACAAATGCCCTACAAGTATTTGGAACTGTTCAGGGTTAATGTCTTAAGGAATAGTGGATTGTTGAATAAGGTCACTCAAAATAATTCTATGGACTTTAGATGTATGCAAAACATCTAAAATAGAAATTTTCATAGGGGTTTTACTCAATTGGTCCAATAGACTATAAGGCTTTTCAACAGTAAGACTAGACGATTTAACCTTGCATAGCATAGTGTTCAACCTTGGATCTAAAGACACAATTTTCACATTGGATTTAGTGGTAGAAGAGGGCAAATGACCCTAAAGAATAACTCATGAGTATTTAGTTGTGATTACTCAATATAGAGGTGGCAAGGATACATTATAATTAGAAGATAAATTCAAAGGGCCTTAGAGGGTGACTCATGGGTGTCTAGTTGAATTTGAGATATTTCAAGTCAGAAAGGAGCCATTATAATTTGAAGAAGGATGAGGTCCAAAAATGGTAACCCATGTAAATAGAGGTATAACCAAATTTATTTTACTTGACATGGCATTACTTTAGAGATAGGGTGTTGACCCTATAATAATGGGTTGAGTACTTTGAGAAGTATGAGATGGTTCACAATATTTAATAGTGACAGTGGCAATGTGGTTTGTAGAAATGCACCCCACAGTATTATTATAGTCATAAGCCATGTTGTTTTAACCTAGATTATTGACATGGGTATTATGATCCTAATTATGATCATGATAATTATGATTTTGACCTTGCCACTGATTCTATCCTTGGTTTCAATTATTCTTTGGTAGGTTGTTGATTATGTCAAGGAAATAGATCTTTGTAGATGCCCATATCTTGATTAGTGTTTTATTGAGTAAGTTTAATTTCAACTTCACCACTTTCAATCAAATATTAAATGAGATGTTGAAATTGAA
The DNA here is from genome assembly GCA_037957365.1 of Torreya grandis. Taxonomy (NCBI): domain Eukaryota; kingdom Viridiplantae; phylum Streptophyta; class Pinopsida; order Cupressales; family Taxaceae; genus Torreya; species Torreya grandis. The sequence goes on from JARHVA010002634.1 coordinate 2,376,912, forward strand.
TGTATCTATAATAACCATAAACAAAAACACAATGAAAGTTGTAAAATTCATTTGATTGATACGGGTTTGGGTTTATCTTTAAGAAATGACCTTGGTATAGGCCATATAAACAAATTAGTTGCTACAAGATTTTGAAACACTACCTCTATACGCTCTCCTAGTTTAATAAAGACTCTATACCTATTGTTTACTTTGCTTCATGGAGGGACTCTTTGCAAAGTGTTAGGTGGATTAGGTAGAGCTAATTGCATGTTTGGATTTGGAAAAGCCTACACCATTTCTACATGTCTTGATTCAGTTACTCCATTTCCACCAATGTTGTTGTTCTTATTGAACCCCTTAGGTTTCTTTATTTCAATAATTTAGATAAGATATTGGTTTTTATTTGATGTTTGACCCTATAAATACTTCTTGGCAAAGCCTTTTAAATTTACCCATGCTTGTCTATAAGTTATTCAAATGCATTTGTGCAAACAAGCCATAGATTATGCACCACCTCAAGGTGTAGGTTCTATGAAAATATGTTAGCCAACTATTTATCTATAAAATTATATTTAAATCAACTATCTAATGCTATACACCATTGTAGATATGCTATGAAATATTATAAGAGAAGTGGTTGACAATTTTTTAGATAGATCATTCCAATCTGTCACCAGTCACTTGGGTAACTTAAGAAGATAGTCTAAATATTTTTGTAGACACCAAAAATATGCACACCATGATTTTGAATTTCATAATTCCCTTAGAATACCATAGGACCCCCTTGTGACCAATATCACCTTTCGACCCCTAATCAACCTAGCCCATAGTTAGTTTAACTTAACTTGCTCAACCTTTCCTTCTAACCCTTTTCACCCTTCACACTCAACCACCGATGGTCAAGATGACCATTGATGATCACCCTAAACATTTATGATCAAGTTGTACTAGCCTAACTAAAAACATGCAAACTACCCAACTTGATTTTCTAAAAATATCCCTTCTAATTCTAGTTATGAGCCATTGCATGGATAAGTTAAATTTAGAAAGCCCAGTTCACATGTTATTGTAACTCTCTCACCTTGCCTATAATAGAGAGGAGAAAAGATTTTAAATCCATCTAAAATTTTTATCAAAAACTTGTACATCTAAGAGTTTTATTTCTTGTAGGTCAATCACCATCAACAATCTAGTAATCTAACAATCATATCAAAGAGTCTATTTACCACACCTCTCCATCAAGCCTTCAAAGTACCATTACTTTGTCAAAATTGAGATATATTCCATCAATAGACCAACTACCTCAACCATCCACCCAATAAACTTATGATAAGATAAGTAATTGATTCCTATCATTCATGTAATTTATTTCCATTTTGAAATCAACCCAGATCTTACCCATCTCTCAAAATCCATCTTTTAGATCTTGTCAATCAAAAAAATTACCAACCCAAATACTTGCATAGTTATTTTTATATTTAACTCAACATTTGATGGTCTACCCAACCATGGATGGTCATCTTGACCACTGATGATCATCTTAACCACTGACAATCATCCAAACCACCAATGGCCACTATGGCACCAAAAAATAGCAAGCTAATTTTACCTACCTACACCCAATCAAATCTATCTTTTTGTGTTCCTACTTGTTCAAAGAAACCTTTCAAAAAAATTTAAGCATACCCTAACCCACTAACACTAGTATTGATTAGTTTATTGGTAATTTAATCATTTATAACATATTTCTTAGCAAACACTCTTGTATTAAATTTTAGTAATTTTGATTTATTGATGCAAGTACCTTTATTTTCTATTTATAAACTTAATTGTTTAAAACATGTGAATTGACAACCCCTAAGGAAGATCTTACTTCTAGGACATAGCTATCACTAGGAAATCCACTCAAATATTTGTCTAATGAAAAAGTTTACTTTACTTCTTTCTTATCTGCAAGTCATCCTCCTGAGCCAAAGTGGAGCTCTTCATAATCTTCTAATTTCAACATGTGTATTAAAAATCAAGGTTTTTAACCATACCCATAATTATTTTCTTCTTTTCCCTCTTTCTAATAATAAACAATAAATTCATTGAAACATTATGGCATCCTTGATGGGACCCCTATGTCTTTAGTTGGGTTCTTATTTACTTGCATTCTCTCTATATTGTTTGCTCATTAATGAAATCAAAAGTTTCTTTTAGGCTTAAAATTAAGTGCATACATCGATTAATTGAAAGTTTAGTTCACATATCTTAACTTAAAGGAAAAGTAATCTATCATAGCTTCACTTTCATTTCACACCCTAAACCAAACCACTTTTACCAGTTGAACATCAAACAAACTTGAGACAAGACCCAACTAGGATTTCATCACCTAGTGATAACTTTACCCTTTCTCAAAAATCCTACTTGGAGGTCATTACCAAGGGGAGGGCCAACTCAACTCTCTAGTTGAGTATAATCTTTAGATATCAATATATTTTCGCTAAGCACCTAACACCCTTATTATTGTAGTGTGTGAAGTGAGGGGGTAGGCCCCAATACTAAGCCATGTATTTATTCTAATACAATTCTCTCTTAAGGACCTAAACATAACCTAAAAGAAATCTTAGATTTCATCTTTAGTACCTGATCTAAAAACCAATTTCAATCACACATGTTCTTAAGGCATAACGAAAAGTGAGATTAATTAAAACTCTAGGGTTAAACTCATCTTTTAGAAATTGAGTTGATTTATTTAATCCTTTTCTTATCTTCTCTTTGTTTGAGTAATGAGGTTGTTTTTTATTTCTATCTCTCGTATCTCGTATGGTTCTCACTCATCTATAGTGAAAAGACCTTGCAAAGCAAAACCTATCACCATTCAACCTACCTCTTCTACCTCTTCATCCATGAACTATACCTCTAAACTAGTAGACTCTCCTTACCCTGCAGGAAGTCTTAGATTCCCTCAAGATGTCCCTTAAGGAGATTCATATTTTTCCACTTTCATAGACAACAATCCTATATCCTTGTAACATTATCTTACAACCACATCTTATTGTATCCTAATTTTGACACCTTCTATAGATTTGCCTTATGGTATGCCTCTCCACCTTGTGGGGAGTAACTCCACTACCATGATTACTACTCAACCATTAACTACCTAAGCCTCCTCATCAACCAAAAACCATTTTGAGGATACCACTAAAAACCAACCAACCCAAACTACCACTGCCCTCATAGCTTCTAATCCTAACAACCACTCTTCCACTCTAGGAGTACCTACCTCTAGCACTACCAACCTTCCTCTAGCTACCTTCAACTAGTCAACCAACACTCTACTTAAAATCCTTGTGGTATCCATACCCTCTACCTTGCCACTAATTAGTACAAAGGTTACCACCCTTCGATTAGTCACCAACCCAACTACCACTCCTATCCAATAAGCACCCCTCAGATCAACCTTTGACTACATCCCTAATCTACAAGGGCATGTACCCACTACCTAATCACTTACCTATACATACCCTTATGCACCCTCCACCCAACCATTAACATCCACTTACTCATATGTAGTAGCCTCCTAACTTTCTACCCTCTATCTGTATGTCTCTCAAATACCTTAATAATATGCATCTTATAACCCTTCAAGTACACAACCCCAATCGTACCTAATTAATATGCTTATAAACAAGATGACCACCTTAGAGTCATATGACCAAATTTTTAATGAGCTTATCCATCCATCTATACCTATCAATCCATATCCTCCCTAATATGAACTTCCCAAGTTCTCTAAATTTCAAAGTAAGGAGGATCCCCAACAACACCTTAGGTAATTTAGGAATGCTTTCTATCTCATCACTTATGATGATGCCCTTATACTTCACACTTTTTCCATGTCTTTAGCTAGCATGGCCTTGGATTGGTATAATGCCTTACCCAAACATTCTATCTTCTCCTCCACCTAATTGGCTCAAACTTTCTTGGACCATTTTTTGATCAATATCTCCAAGAAAGTGTCTATCACTGACCTCTACTTTATTTGGAAGTTTGAGGATGAATCCATTACCGATTTTGTGGCTCATTAGATTATTCTAATTAAATAAATATCTTTTTCCTTGCCTTAACCCAAACTTATATATCTCTTTCCTTAGGCATGTGCCAAATATATCTCTTCCACACTACGTGTCTAAAGCTTCCAAACCTTCGATGAAGCTTTCACCATGACACATAATTTAGAGAATTGAGCCATTGATGAAGGAAAGATTAAGCTCAAAAACAAGAATTCAACCTATAAAACCAATGAGGATTCTTCCTCCAAATCCAACAACTATCTCAATACCAATACCAGTAATAAGGGGACCATGAATGCAGTTACCCTAAAAGTTGCTCCTTCACCTTTTTTTAAGCAATCCAATTCCTCAAGTTTCTTAATGTAAAACCCAAGGAACCAAACCTAGAACAACTAGAAGTAATTCACTGTACTTGAAGAATCCTATGCTTCCATCTTAGAAAAGTTATTGAGATCTAATATCATTTAACTTCCTCCTATCAATCCACCCAAAAAATTTGACTCCTCTCATCCCACACCTAGTTGGTATAATGAGAATGATTTATGTGCCTCTCACCAAGTGATAAGATATGATGCTATCAAGTGAAATAACTTTAAGAGCCTTGTCTAATCCCTCATTGATAAGGGGGATCTCATATTGGACAACCCTAATGCACTATTGAACCAAGCCCTTGATATATTTAAGCAACCCTTCACAAAACATGCTCTTACCAAGAATGAGACCAACAACATAAAATGGTCTCACGACACCCATATGGTGACATGGTCCTTAATTAACCCATTTCTAAACCACATAGTGCCCAATCTTTTGATTCTCCATATTCTATTGAGATAATGGACTCAACTTCCCTTCCTTCAGACACTCAAACAAAGGAGACACCATATTTTCCTCCTCCACTTATTGAGGTAGGAGAGCCACTAGCCACCATTTTCCTTGATATAATATAAAAACTAACCATCACCATCTCACCCTCATATTTATATATTAATCAAACCAATCCCTCTTTGGAGATCATTCTTATGGAGGAAACCCCCATGTCTACTCCTCTCACAAAGGAACCACCTATTTCAACCCCATGTCCTTTGCCTGAGGAAAAGTATGAGGTTACAATCCCTGTGCCTCCACCTAGGGGGTTATATTTTAGATCCACCATTCAGGGAACCAAACCAAGCTATAAACCTTTCTCTAAGCTAGTGAAAAAAATAGAGTTTATGTCTAACCCTGACATGTATTCAAACCACCTTATAAAAGCAATAAGGCCTCCCTTATATTAACTAACTAAGACCTCTAACCATTTCTATATTATACCAACCTAACACTTCTATTGACCAACCTCTTACCATATCCACCTGAATAACCAAACCCTCTAATCAACCAACTAACACTTCCACCAAAATAAACAACCCCCATCTATTTAAGCTAACCAAGAGCCAAGTAGCCAAGCCCTCTGCTATCATCCCAACTAGTTCTACCAATAATCTTATTATCCTACTTATACTGAGCCTTACTCACTTCTCTATTAAAGTGGACCTAACCCCTTCAAGTCCACCAACCAAACACTAGACCAAAGTAACTAAAGAGGTGAAGCCACACAAAAGCTAGAAGGTTCAAAATCTGCCTCCATCAATCTTTCCCTATATTTTGGGGCCTCATCCCTTTACCTTAAATAGAATACCAATTAACTCTACCAAAATCCCACCACCTCTCTTGGTTACACCTTCATAGTTGATCTCCAATACACCTCTCTTCATCATGCCAACAATACCTAAGCTACCTACCTTAAAATCTTACACCTCTAACTCATCAACCTCCTCACCTAAACCAAGGCCATCAACCAAGCATACCAACTTACCCAGAGCACCTATTACCAAACCAATTTTTAATCAACCTCTCACTTTAACTACCAAAGCAAAAACTACTAAACCTTTACCACTTTTAGCTGAGTCTTACTTAGCCATCCTCCATAGGTTATTGTTGACTTCTTGTTTAGCCTTAGCTCCCATTAAGACCTTTGACCCTTTAGCTTCAAAACCTACCTAGTATAGTGACCATCACATGTGTTCCTATCATAGAATACCTAATCATGACATGAATAACTATAAATCTCTCCAAACCATCATATATCAACTTTATGACAAGGATGATTTTTTAACAAACAAACCTCCTATGAGCCCCATACCAATCCAACCACCTACCATACCTACCCAAAACTCATCCATTCCTCCACTCTCACCTCAAAGTGAAGATAAATATAACTAATTTTTAGATATAATATTGTCACAATCACATATGCAAGCTTAAATCTCAAGAAAATCATAGTAATGGCTATTTCAAAGTAATGCATAAGGATTTTCTAGAATAATATTTCAAATGCTTAGAATAATGAAAAGAGAGATTAGTACTCTCATTACATGCTCCTTAATTAAAAAATGTATATACAAATAGAGGTGATAAGTAACCTCAAGTGCATAGACCAAACCCTAAACCTAATCCTAATGTGCACCACATGCCATAAGGCCAAAAACTAGTCATTATAACTAATGAACACATACACACTTGTAAATTAAATATTAATTTACAAGTGGGAAAAGGAGGGACAAGATCACACAAAGAGAGATGGACTTTATCATGGGTGATAGTATTAAATAAATAAATAAATAAATAAATATTCCCACTCTAACATCCCCATTAATCATAACTTAGGTGGGGTCATGATAAGTCAAACATAACACTAGGAAGTAAAAGAAAACCTAGTGGGACAAAACTTCCACTCCAAGAACTCAAACACAAGAAGACTCTCCTAAACAACCTAAGGGAGATGCACCATATGGGGTTTGGATAATAAGCTTAATATAATCCCAAGTACAAATACATATTTCTTAGAAGAAGAGAAAAGAAGACTAGAATGCCTAAAGTAAATATGTAGCTACAAGAGATTGAACCCCAAGAAGTGAGTGCAAGTGAACGAACTTGGCTTTAGTGAAGGGTTTGGTAAAACTATTTTCAGCTTGATCAAAAGTGTTGATGTATTGTAGATCAATGATATCTCTATGAATCAACTCCTAAATGAAATGTATATGGATCTCAATATGCTTTGTCTATTGATGATGAACCATATTCTTGCTTATGGAGATTGTGCTTTGGTTATCACAATAAATGACTGTAGATTTCTTGAATTAGATACCGAACTCTATCAGAATTCCTTACATCTAATGGATTCAATGGTAGAATTTACTACTCACCTATATTCAGCCTATGTAGATGATAAAGCAATAACTGACTACTTTTGTCATGTCCCCTTTTTAATTGACATGTTCTGAGTTCATGGTTAGCCTATTATGCGACCTTCGTAGGCTAATAAGATGGATAGAGGGTCATAATGGAGCTTGGCTCGACTTTGATTCACAGGATTTCTACATTTGATTTTCATTCAGGGTATTTCAGATACATTTGGCCTGAGCTCCTACTTTTTAGGGATATTTGATATGCAGCGGAGCGCCTTTATTGTGGTATGGTTATGTGCGGAATCACTCCTCGATTCACTAGCTTCGATCGGTTCATGGATCCGACATGTATTGAGGGAGATATTAATATTTGATTGATTTAATCAAATATTAATTATTTAGCCTATTTTTAATTAGAAACCCTAATTCTAATTTAAGAAACCCTAATTAGGGCAAGCATATCTTTTTGAGGGTATAAGGGTTTCTCATGGAGGCCATTGTTCATTAAGCCATTGATTATTGATTATTGATTTTGAAGAATTTCTTCTGTGAAGACTGAGCTTAGGGTTCTAGGATTCCATTTGCATTGGAGAACGTTCCCTCTTCAGTGTGTGCAATTAAGAGGCTATGGAATATCAGTTGATCTATTGCCAAATTGAGAGATAGCTTCATCCAAAAGTTATCACAGAATTTACAGGGTTGAGAGATAACTTCACACAGAAGTTATTATAGATATTCTAGGTATTTCTTTATTCTTGTTTTGATTCAATAAATTATACAGCTAGAGATCTTTTGTGCTAGAAAGTATATTTCCAGATCAGGGGTTGAAACAGGGAAGTTGTGCTTAATTGGCGGCCGTACAAAGTCCGTACAGGTCCGTACAGATCAGCTCAGGAATCGACCTTGGCAGACAGAGGGTTTCCAGTGACCGACATCGGTCGACTAAAGACCGACGTCAGCAGAAAGTCAACCTGCAATGACCGACGTCGGCAGTATATCGATCGACGCCGGTGACTGTGTGTTTGACACAGCAGGCCGAGACCGTCCAGAATCCAATTTTCACTTCCAGTTTTGCTAAGTCAGGGTTTTTAAGACTGTATTTCATATTTATATGCATAAGAAAGGACTGCAATTGTAATAGTTTAGAAGGACAAGTGATACGATCTGTAATTTGCTATTAAGAGACTATATTATTGTGATCATTCTGAATTTATTCAACAGAAGTTATATCTTGTTCAGAGTTTTTTTGTGTTGCTATATTTCCTGTTTGAAGGGGATATTACAACTTCTTACTTGACCAAGAAATTATACTAGAACCAAGTGAGAAGCTATACCCTGATGTGGACTTGTGATGATCAAAATCACTATCCTAGTCTGAATCTGTGTATCCTTTCAAGTCAATATCTATCCCACCTAAGTAGTGAATACCATCAATGTAAGTGCCTTTAACATAGTGAAGGATCTACTTCACCACTTTCCAATACAAATCATGAGGTTCCTACAAAAATATAGAGATAATACCAATAACATAGCATAATTCTGGTCTAGTATGAGTCAAGTAGATTAGGCTACCAATAAGTTGGTGATAAAGGGTCACATCAACTAAAGGAGTGGAGCAGTTAGCTATAATCTTAACACTACAAAGAAAGGGAGTAGGAGAAGACTTACAATCAGACATGCTAAACCTAGCCAGTAAATCAAGGGCATACTTAAGTTGTGAAAGGATAATTCTTGAGTCAGTTTGATTGATTTGAATCCTAAGGAAATAATGGAGCAAACCCAAGTTGGTCATGGAGAACCTATTGGCTAAGGCAATCTTAAAAAAATAGATAATGGATGAAGAACTACCTGTGAGCAACAAGTCATCGACGTATAACACAAGGATTAGTAAAAACTCATTTTACTACATAATATAAATGTTAGGATCAAAGTGACACCTTGTGAAACTAGCAAAGAGGATGAAGGAATCCATTTTATCATACCAAGCCTGAGGGGCTTATTTAAGTCCATAGAGAGACTTTTTAAGTCTATAGACTAAGGATGGATCTTAGAAAATACCAAGAGGCTTTTTCATTTAAATTTATTCCTCTAGGTCACCATGAAGGAAGGCACTCTTAACATCCATTTGATAAACATCTCATCTATTTGCAATAGCGATGGCTAAGACTAGTTGAATAAAATTCATCTTGGTGATAGGAGCAAAGGTCTCAAAATAGTCTATACCAAGAATTTGGGAGAAACCCTTAGCGACAAGTCAAGCTTTATACTTATCAACATTTTTGTCAGCACCATATTTAGTTTGATATATCCATTTTCCTCTTTTTAGGAAGAGGGGTAAGATCCCAAGTATGATTCTTAATTAAGGAAGAATACTCTTCTTCCATGGCATTATCCCACTCAGGTATGTCACTAGCCTCTCAAAAGGTTTGAGGATTAGAGGCAAAAGCAAGAAAAGAAAGGGGCCCAACAAACTCTAATAGAGTTCACCTCTCATCCAAAGGATCCCCAACTAAATCACATACACTCTCAAGGGTAATTCTAGCCTAGAGAGGACCAGAAGGGGGTGGAGGGATAGGTTTAAAATATTCTAAATCTTCACTTGAGTGGGAAGGGACATAGTATTCATCATCATCACTACTAGGATCAGAACCAAAATTATAAGATTTAGAGGAAGATAAAGGATTAGGATCAAGATCATCAAGATCATTGGAAGAGGTTAACTCATTATCATAATGATTAGAAATAAGATTTTTGTCTACAAGTTAAGAAGTGGAAGAGAGAGAAGTTTCTTGGAACTTCACACCTCTTTCGATATAGAGCTCATAAGTGGATGAATCAAGGAGTCTATATCCCTTAATACCATATGTATATCCAATGAAAATACAAGGCTTTGATATAGGTTGAAGGGCCTTGAATTTTTCCTTAGGAATATGAGTCATCACAGTGGAACCAAAGACATGGAAGTGCTCAACATTAGGTTTCCTACTATGCCAAGATTCAAAGGGGGTCATTCCTTTTACTACCTTGTGAGGAGTCTTGTTTTGGATGTAACAAGCATAATTTATTGCCTCTGACTAATATTATTTTGAAAGATATTTGGATTGAATCATATAGTTTTCTATCTCCTTAAGATTTTGCATCTTCCTTTCTATAACTTTTTTTATTGAAGGGATATAGGGAAATGTCCTCTATAGGGCAATTCCTTGGAGGTGTAAAATTGCTCAAACCAATTTCTAATGTACTCCCCCACCATTATCAGTTTGAAGGACTTTAATGGATTATTCACTTTATTTCTCAATAAGGGCTTTGAAATCTTTAAAGTGATCAAAGACTTTATACTTATTTTTAAGGAAGTATACCCAAGTGTAACATGAATAGTCATCAATGAAGGTAAGAAAGTAGTGAGATTTGGTAAAAGAGAATGTGGGAAGAGATCTAGATAGATCACTTTACACTAATTCCAAGACTTAGGAGGCTCTCCAATCCTTTCCTTTACTAAATTTCTCCTTAGGATGTTTACCAAGAGCATAGACCTCACACATACCTTTGTAAAAATTAACTTGAGGCAAGCCATTGACCATCTTATGATGGGTCAATTGCTAGAGGTAACATTAGTTAAGATAGTCAAACCATTTATGCCAAATCTTGCTAACCTCATCAACATGGGTCAATAAAGTGGTAGGAGAAGAAGTACAAGGATTAAAGTGGTAAAAGGTATACAACTAAGATTGGTGATCCATTTTTCCAACTACCATAGTAGTCTTACTTGTGAGCTCTTTGATTTAACTACATCGGGACCAAATTCCACAGTCATCCCCTATCTATATGGGTGATTTGGTAAACTAACAATATGTTTGTGGAGAGGTCAAGAACAATTAAGACATTGTTAAAGGTTCCACCTTCTAATTCCACTATACCTTGGCTAGTTATTTTGATAGAAGTATCATCACCTAAGGAGATTCGGGACATTATGCATGGTTCCAAGTCAACAATCTTGAATTGAGAGGAACCCATGTAGTGCGAAGCAACAAAATCAATTATCCATTTTTTTGGAGAGTTCATGGTGGCTACTAAGGCCTTGCCATTTTTTTTCTTAGATTTGGGTTTCAAATTAGAAGAATCAGATTTGGGATCACTAGACTTAATCAAATCAGGGACACTAATTTTATTCTTCTTAAGAAGACTAGTCAAGGTGTCTAATTGCTTTTTCATGCATTGGTGTTCCTTATGACTAAGTTTCTTATATTAGGAACACTTTCTCTTGTCCTTCTTAGGTTTAGGCTTAGAATAAGTTGAAGAGGCTTTGGAAGCATTTGCTATAGGTTTATCTTCTTTAGGCTTCAATTTGTATTTCTTATCTTTATTTTTATTTTTCTTAGCACTAGAATAGGTAACTAAGGTAGTAGGTTTAGACTTAAGGATGCCCATTTGAATCAATTTGTCTTGCTCATGAATTAGTTGGGTAGAAAATTCATCGAATGTGGGTATAGTCCAATTGGCACCTAAGGCACTTCTAGTGACATGAAATGTAGAAACAAAGATAGAAAATTCAGGTCCAAGCTTAGATAGGATAGATAAAATACGTTGATTATCTTTATTTAAGCAATAATCTAGTATAAGTAAATTTACTGAAGAAATATTTTAATTTATTAAAATTACTAGGACTCAACCCTAATAGTTCATTTTCCAACTCATGAGCCCTCATTTCATCTTGTTTACCAAAGAGTTTATCAAGAGTCATCCATGCCTCATCAAGATTAGTGGAAAACTCAATATGAAAGAGGAGGTCAGATGAGATGGAATCACATAGAAAACCTAAAGCTTCATCATTTTTTTAACCATTTAGATTTTGTTGGTTCATCACTAGGTTCTTTTTCTAGCCCATGGACAATACGATAAAATCCCTTACCCCTTAACTTATTATTTATCTTAGGTTTCCATTCATAAAATTTAAATGGAGTAAGAAGCATAAAATCATCCATAATGAGAAATAAAATAAAAAATGCAAAAAATAAACAACACCTTGAAAACACACCTACCTAGGACTATATCACCCCCCCAGTTTGTCACTTTATACTTAGTGTGTTAATTACAATCAGGTGCATTGGTGTGAAACGGTTGGTCACTCACCTTGCAATCTATGGAGTTCATGCAAGTGTGGAGACTACAATGTTGTTTCAACACCCAAAATACAACATAATAACACAAAGAGTAAATGAAAAATAGAAAGGTAAAATATAAGTCCTAAACTATGTGAGAAGAAGCATCTCACATCGCAAGGTGGCACTTTATAATAAGTATGATTTTTACAAAAATAATTTATCCAAAGCATAAATAATCTAAAAACATTCACTTTTTCCCAAAATGGTGCTCAAATCTGAGCTAAGGAGTAAAAGTTATTACAAATATATGATTCCCATAAAAGGCCTATTTTAATTAAAAAACACACAATAACTTAAAAAAATCACTACTTAGTCTATGTACCTAGCCTTGCAGGTACTCAAAAGACTCAACATGAACTGTAGAGTGACATGGTTTGATGTTTGAGGGGGGATTAGCCACTTGCTAGTCTTGAGCCTCAAATTTGTCTCCAAAGGTAATAGGAGAAGCTTTAAAAAACCACTTAATTAATGCCCTTTTATAAAATTTTCAATTTTTGAAATAAAAAAGGATTTATATTTTAATAAAGATAAATGTGAATGATAAATTTTAAAAAGTAATAAGATAATAAAAAAGGTAAGTAAAACAAGGTTTTTGCCAAGGGCATGGGCCCCCTCACACACCAAGTGCCTAGCTAGGGCAACTAAGGCATCAATGTTGAAGGAAAGGAGATATCAACATCATGAAAATGGAATGCATCCCCCCACAATCCATCCCAACACTAGAGAGAGAGAAATGAAATTGTAGAGAAAACAAAGGATTGCTTCAGATTTCAACATAGTAGCAAGGAAAATAGAGGCACCTAATAGGAAACTTTTCTTTGTTTTTCTTGTTTGTAGTTGTTTGTTGTTGCCCATATAAATTCCAGTACCCAAATCCAAGCAATGGCATCCTAGATAGAGTAGCAACAAGGAGCCACAAAAAATGCTTGAAATGAACAATGGCATCTCAACAAGTAGCAAAGGAACCAAAAAAAATCCACCTTCAATCTGCACATAGGTTAAAGAAGATCTGATAGATAAATCAAGGGTTTGTTTATTTATTTGCAAGGTTGATATAAGTAAAAAAGTTTGATATGATGGAGGTTTGTAATTTTTGCTAATTAGATCTGAATGTAAACAAGAATTAAAAAACCCTTTTAGATTTAATTTGTGTATGCTAAAATTTGTTCCAGAAACAAAAATAAATCCTATGTAAATATTTTACAGATTTAATATGAGGAAAAAAAATAGATTTTTTTTTTTAATTTCCCATAATAAAAGAAATCATTTTTGTAGAAAAAACCAAAGGCTGCATGTAAACAAATAATAAAATAAATGGAGAGAAGGGTTAAAATTAAGAAGTTTTTCAGATCTGAGAAGCATAAATAGAAGCTTTAGGAAGGGCTCGGGTCAGAGCCATGAATATCTTTAAAAGTCCTTCAAATCCTACACACAAGAAAAGCAAAAGATCTACCTTTCTCCAAAATTAGATCTACACAATAAAATGCATAAAATCTAGAAATCACATGTATAAAAATAACCAAGTGAAAGAGAGATTTCTACAAGAAATGGAAAAATGACACCCTCTTCAAACCCCAAGATATGATACTATAAAAGTCTTGCCAATGATATTTAGAGAGAATGTAGTCATAATCACATATGCAAGATTGAATCTCAATAAAATCATAGTAATGGCTATTTCAAAGTAATGCACAAAGCTTTTCCAGAATAATATTGCAAATGCTGAGAATAATGAAAAGAGAGACTGATACTCTCATTGTATACTCATTAATTTAAAAAAAATGTACATATAGAGGTGCTGAGTAACCTCAAGTGCATAGACCAAACCCTAAACCTAATCCTAATGTGTTCCACATGTCATAAGGCCAAAAACTAGCTATTATAATTAATGCACACATACACACGTGTAAATTAAATATTAATTTACAAGTGAGAAAAGGAGGGATAAGACCACACAAAGTGAGATGAAATTTATCATGGGTGAGATTATTAAATAAATAAGTATTGTCACTCTAACATCTTATATCTCAACCTCTCCTATCCATACTATCAATGTGGTCACTAGATCATAGTAGAAAGATAAAGAGAAGGCTAAGGTATCCATTCCTTAGACATACCCCTTTTCTAATTCCCAACCAACCTTTACCTAACCATCCCCATCTTCAACCAAACATAAGGTGTCTATCTTAGGTTGCTCCTAATCTAACCCCTTAGAATCCATCAAGAGAGTTATCCTCCAGCAAATTCACTAGACCCTAACAAAGAGGAGCTTGTATGAGATGATCTCTACCTCTCCCCATCATCGCTAAACACTAATAAAGGCTTTTTAATCCATTAAGGTCTAACCTAAGGACCCCCAACCTATAGCTAACTTTATCGGTGCCATTCAAATTTCCAACCTTGTTACCTTCAAGGATTCACAAATACCCTCCATCCATCCCTAGGACCTAGATCCTCCTCTCTTTATCACTACCTACATCAACCAAACCTGCATTAAATGAGCTATGATTAATGAGGGAGATAGTATTAACATCATCTCTTCTCATGCCTACAACCAACTCAACCTTTTATATAATCTTATGTTTCAATCCTTGACCATCCTTCATTCCTTCATTGATACCATGGCCACTACATTGGAAACTATCATCCTTCATATCTATGTAGGACCCTATATGCTCCCTAAACTATTCTATGTTGTAGAAGGTGAATTCTAATACAACATCTTATCGGCAAGACCTTGGATTCACTTTATGGGTTGCATTCCCTCTACCCTCCACCATTGCATTAAGTCTAAGCATGAAGGTTAGGTCATCACCATCCAAGTTGATCCAAGTCCTTTATCGACATGTAATATGACCTATCACCCAATGATGTCCTCATACCTCCATCCATCACACCCTCAACAATTAAAACCCAACCTTTAACCACTAAAATGGATATCATATCCCCTTATACCGATAGGGCATTGACTATCTCCTTTATACCTTCACACCAAATTACTACCATAGACCCTTTGGATTTAATGTTCCATCACCTTTCACTAGGGGAATATCCCTTTATTTCCCTTGATGTTTTCCCTACTCTTTATGAGTATGGGAAACTTACCAACCAACTAAGATATGAACCCAATGCCATAACTATCATTCCCTTTAAACCTCCCAACTATTAAACCCATTTTGTCTATGGGGGACTTGACAAATACCTCAGTGATTTTACCACCTCTTTTCTACCTTGACCATTCATCATCGATTTCTCTTACCTCAATAATTTAAGTTTTTCCAAGACATGTCTCCATCAATGTGCTTAGTAAGGTTTCATTATTGGATGATATGAGCATGGACCACATGAATTAATAACCATCAAAATTGGGAAGCCACATGAGAAGCACAGACTTGGTTTCATCTTGCCTAATAAGAAGAAATACAAATAACCTATTGCTACCATTGTTAAGGAAGATGTCCCTCCCTCACCAACCTTCCCTCCACTTGTGTGTTAGGATGATGATATCATCCCACCTAACTTTTTTTTCATCAACATGATCAACATAGGACCCCTAGCTTATTAGAAGGAGGGGGTGATTGGGACCATCCCTTTGACCCATCCTAAGATGATAGGAGATGACTCTCCTACCATTAACACTATTTAGTGTTAGGATGATGATTCCATTCTCACCTAGCTTGGTGCCCTATATTCTTCAATCCATAAATCCCTTCCTCTTGAGACCTTGACCATGTTGAATGAATGTACCATAGATATCAACTTGGTTACTTTGGATAACCCTTGTATTGCCAAAATGGACCAATCATTAAACACTAAGGAATTTCAAGACTTTCCCTCTTTCCTCTAAGACTGTACCATAGCATTCACTTGGTCTTACAGTGATGTGCCTAGAATTGACCCCACCATTGCTACCCATAAAATAGTCACCTATCATGATGCCAAACTTGTCAAGGAAAAGATT
Source organism: Torreya grandis (assembly GCA_037957365.1). Lineage (NCBI taxonomy): Eukaryota > Viridiplantae > Streptophyta > Pinopsida > Cupressales > Taxaceae > Torreya > Torreya grandis. The sequence goes on from JARHVA010002634.1 coordinate 2,393,299, forward strand.
TGATGCATGCACCCTCACATAGCCCTTCTCATCAAATAAGAGATTCAACATCTCTTATCTATGAAATTCATTCAACCTATTGACTACCCAAATAGGTCTCAAATGTCAAACCTATCACTAAAGCCATAAGGGGAATACACATTTGTGTGTACTTTCATGACCTCAACCTTACCTACCCCAAAGATGAATTTCCTCTACCTAACATTGACCAGCATATTTATCTTATAGATGGCCATGAGATGTTATTTCTCATAGATGTATTCTTGGGTTACAATAATATCTTAATCACCCATAAAGATCATCATAAAACTACCTTTACCACCCCTTTGGGGACCTTTTGGTTTAGAGTCATGCCTTTCAGGTTAAAGAACACAATTATAGCCTACCAACATGCGATGACCTACATTTTCCATTACCTTATCTATAATATCATATAATACTATGTGGATGACCTTCTCAAAAAATCCAAACTCTAAACATATCATTTGGTCATTCTTAAGATCATCTTCGAGCAACTTATCCACTAACATGTTCACCTTATCCCCAAGAAGTGCATCTTTGGGGTCTTGTCAAGAAAGCTTCTAGGTTTTATTATCTCCCTTCATTGAATTAAAGTCAACCCTACAAAAATCAAAGAAATCCTAGACATGCTTCCTCAAACTAATGTCAATAAACTCCATATCTTGCAAGGGAAGATTTAGTCCATTCATCATTTTATTTCCTAGCCTTTGGATCGATGCCAACCTTTCCACTACCTCCTAAAGAAGGATGTATCTTTCAAGTAGAATAAAAATGTCAAAAGGTCTTTGATTTACTCAAAGAGTCCCTTTTGTCACCAATTGGCCTTACCCCTCCCAAGGATGACCAACCTTTCTTCCTATATATCTCTACCATTAACCATTCCCTAGGGTAAATGTTGGCTCAGTAGGATGAACAACATATAGATCAAGTTATGTACTATATTATCCACACACTTGTGGAATATGAAGCTTGGTACACCCATACTAAGAAACTCTACATAGGTTTATTCTTTATGGCAACCAAGCTTCACCACTACCTTCTTAGTCATAAATATTATGTCATAACCAACACTGACCTGTTCACGTACATACACTCCAAGCCATATAAAAATTAGTGTATGGCCAAATGGATCATGATCTTAGTAGAGATTGAAATTGAGTTCCTCCAGTAGAAATCAATTAAGGGGAAAGTTGTTACCAACTAATTGGTTGAAGCACCATTAGAAGATAATCAAATCCCTCATCTTGAGTTCCTTGATGAGTTCATCATAGCCCTATCTCAATCAAATTTCACCTATCAAGTCACCATGTTCTTCAATGGATCAAAATGTCAATATGGTGGGGGTGTTGGTATTATCTTTATCCCATTTGATGGTAAACCCCTTTCATTATCCTTAAATCTTGACTTTGAATATACCAACAACATGGCTAAGTATGAAGCCCTAGTGATAGGCCTTCAAACTACCTTAGCCTTAAGAATAAAAAAAATCAATATCTTTGGTGAATCCCAACTTGTGGTCAATCAAATCAATGGCTCTTACTAGTGTAATAATGATGTTCTATAGTATCACAAATAACTAGTTGATGAACTCCTAGCATTATTTGAGCACTACCACATCCAATCAACCCCATGATCTACCAATAAGTTCATCGATACCATGGCATCACTTACCTCATAGATTCCATCTACACCCTTGGACTATAAGTTGTCTATCATTATTCATAGACTTACCTAACCTTCATATGTCAAACCAAATTCTCCAACCATTTTTAATGTTGAGGAGACCTAACCTAACCTTTGGTATCAACAAACCTTTGAATATCTTAACCTTGGCATAGTTATTTCTGGCCTCTATAGGAATGTTTCAAGAGCATTTGTTTACATCACCTCTTACTACACCATTATGGGATGAATTATTTATAAACATGGCTTTGATGGCCTCCTCTTCTATTGCCTATATAGTCATGAAACTTCCCATGCTATCAAGGAAATGCACAATGGCATATATGGGGGACACTTTATCGGCATCATTGTAGCTAAGTGCATCCTCTATCTTGGCTATTATTGGCCTAACCTTAACCAAGACTATTGTGATTATGTGAAAAAGTGTGTCAAGTGTCAATAACATGATAATTTACATCATGCACCTAGCCATAAACTTTTAATTTTTATTGATTTATGGCCTTTTTCACAATGGGGTCTGGACCTTATTAGTGAAATTAATCCCCATTCCTCATAGTGGAACCATTATATTATCACCATGACCAAGTACTTTACCAAGTGGGTAGAGGCTATTCCTCTAGTCTTAACCAAAGTAGAGAATATTGTTGACTTTATCAATCATCACATCATCTACCACTTTAGTATTCCTCATAAAATTATCATCAATAATGGTAAGTCCTTTAAGAACAAGCAAGTCTATGGTATACATGATGCATTCAGTATTAAGTTCTGTTTATGTTCACCCTATCACCCTCAAGCTAATGGATAAGCATAAGCCTTTAAAAAAACTCTTAATAACATGCTAACTAAAATGGTTAGTGTATCTAGTCTAGATTAGCATTTGCACATCCCCTTTGCCTTATGGACATATCATATTATCAATAGAACCATTATAGGTGCTACCCCATTTTATCTTGTATTTGGAGTAGAGGTTGTATTGCCTCTTAAAGTAAAAATCCCCTCTCTTATCATATCTTTACAAGAGCTTAGTGTAGAAGATTATTATCATCAACACTATTTAGCCCAACTCAAGCTACTTGACAAACATTGTTTATTAGCCTATAAACACCAAAATTACGTCACACACACATGTGTCACTCCTTATGTCAAAACCCCCCTCAACCCATTTTAATAATAATAATAATAATAATAATAATATTAATAATAATAATAATAATAAATCTCTTTAACCCATACTTTTACCCTTCACACATTTAATTAATTTAAAATACTTAATTAATTTAATTAAAATCTCCTATTGCCACCTTACTTGGCCACCTCGCCCTATGACTAATTCTCCCCTGATGAGTCACCTCAAGACTTGGTCCCCTCATCCTAACTACCCAAGACTTATTCCCAGTTCTAAACTAAATTCCTAAAAAATTACTTCCTTCCTAACCTCTTATTTTTACCATTTTATAATGGGTGTCACACTTGGCAATGCATAATAATAGAAAACAAGCCAAAAATAGAAAGGTTCACCTATTGTAGGGTCGTCGATGTCGGTCAACCCAAGGATGACATCAACGGGATCACTGATGTTGACAATATAAGCCAAACTCCAACCTAATCAAAATAAACATCATCCATATGATCATCATAATCACAAGCAACACATCTTAAATACACACATGGTAATAAATGAACATCTCATATATATAATAAGTGATAAAATTACATGTTCATCATCTACATCATCATAACATCATAAATCTCTCTCAAAATGTACATCTCACATCTTCGACTCATAGGTCAGTATACATGTAACATATATAAATAAACACTAGAAAACTCTGATACTCAAGGTCCCTGAGGTTCTCCATGTGGTCATGAAGAGGTAGTATCATCACCACTCTCCATCTATCTACATCAACGTGACCTAGAAGTCATCACACATGACATCAACCTCTCATGCTCTCTAAACTTTGAATATCTATGTATTTATGAGAACTCTCTAATCTCCCTCTCATAGTAAGCAATCTCATCGAGGGTAGTCAAATACCTCACCATAGATATAATATGTGGAGGACTCATAGCACCTAATGATGACCCAACCTGTACTTGTCCCTATGGTGGTGGTGGAGGAGGAGTGGGTTGGCTTACTACTTTTAGACTATCTCTCTCTATTGTCATTGTAGTCACCTAACCCTATAAAATAATCACCTGGCCTTATAATGCTACAACCAGAACCTGTAGAGCCCCAATTTGACTCTATAATGTCACTACCTACCCCTATAATGATAACACCTATGCTTAAGCTATCTCTCAAGCTTGAACTATTGTATCTCAGGCTTCTATTATTGTATCTCAAGCTTATAACACTGTATCCCTCTCTCTAAATAAGCCTTATAAATTTGGTGGTGGCCTCCTAACCTCCACCATTAGATGTAACCCTACCCACCAATTTGTATATGCCACTATACACCCTAGGTCCCTTACACCTAGCCCTATTGGTAGCTCCTCAAAATCTAGCCCATCAGTCTCCTAGGGCAATGATAAGGGTGCCTCTATGTTTATCAAGGGAAGGCATGAGTAATATCCTATAGTAGACCAAACTACCTCCCGACCCATGCCATGAGAACCATCTCTAACTCACTAGCCCATCTCCCCCTGACCTATAGTGAGCTCTACAACCCAACAATCTGCTTTGCCTACCCTCTAAAAACTAGGTATGTTAGATGCAGTCTCTACAAGATATCTACAGGGATCAAGACCTCGATCATGCAATTATAATAAGTAATATCTTGCATAATTCTATCCACTCAAGTCTATGCCATCCCATATCTCCACCATCTAAATTTAACCCTAAAGTTGTCCAAGATCATAGTAGGTAACCCCAGTGGTCATGTCACCATGATGTACTCATATGCCCAACAGTGTAGTAGATGGCTAACACATAAATTATATCATTGATGTAGCCTCAAACCCCACAAATCTCTATATAATTGTGCCAAATATACTAGACCCCAAGCAAAATTTGTCCATTACTCAATCATATTTGTAAGCATACCTATCAAAGTAATAAAAAATCTCCCTTTATCTGTATGGTAATGCATACACCATAATCACGATCATCATCAAGATGCTCAGATGATACTGCTCTTCATCAAAAATATAAAGTGGCTCATATGTGAAACTGATAGAGTGGTAAGTCACCTCACTAACATTCTCCCCATATAAAGTGACCATGTGTATATCATGCTCCTCTCTCAAGCATGAGAAAATCTCCTCACCCTAGAGTGGTAGCCATAAAATCCTATATACATCCTCCTATGTCACTATAAACTCTCCAATCGATAGATGGAAGTTGTTGGTGGTATGATCCCACCTCTCAGTCAAAGCTATCATTAGAGACACATCTTTCATAACTTGATAGTACCATCACACTTCTCCTAAGCCCATAACCACCATATGCTCTCACTTATCTGGAGTGATATCCCTCCACATGCATGTCAATAACCTTAGTAGATGATCTCAAAGTGTAAGCTCCATCCTCACCTACATCCATACACACAAATAACTTAGGTCACATTCCTTTTAATCTACTCTATCACCACCTTTTTACCTTCTCACTAGGAGAGATACATTGGTCTGAGGCCCTACATTAGGCTATGTAGGTATCACTCAGTTGACATGGGGTATTTTGAGGTTAGCTCAGCCATATACCCACCTTACTAACCACCCTAGGCTTCACTACCTCTCTCTCTCTACCCTAAGATTCACTGCCTCTCTCTATTTACCCTAGGCTTACCCACCTATTCCAACTCTAGGCCTCCCTACTTATATTCTTGACTCTTGACACTATGACCTATCTTTTAAGTCTTAGACCTCTCCAACTATCTCAACTTACCTTTTCCCCTAAAAGATACATTTTTAGATATTTTTCCTAGGTTCAAAGAGAACTACATTGGCCTAAGACCCTAAACTAGACTATGTAGGTAGCACTCAGATGACAAGGGGTCTTTTGATGCTAGCTTGACCATTAAGCTAGTTGACTACTTCAACTAGAGATCTAAAACTTACCCTTTCTTATATTTTACTAATTTTATACAATCACTAACATTAGCATTAATGCCAACATTGGCTCTTTATCATTATACATAATATCTAAAATCATTAGGAAAATATCAACCTTGATGTTGTGTCAACCGATGCCAGTGGACCTCATCAACGTTAGTGACTAGTTTAGCCCCAGAGCTGAATAACCCAAACCCAACCTTACCCATTTTCCCTAAATACCTACCCACAAATACCCCTAACTTATCTTACACCTACCCTAACCTTTTTTCTACCCTCCATTCATATTGTCTATAACCCCACCTCTCATTTAGCCTAAAAATTGTAAATACCAAATCAAAGTAGTGCAGGCTCTTACCTCATTTCTCTATCTCCTCCTAGATAGCATTGTTAGTTCCTATGTTCATGCACCTCCCACTGGGTCCCTTTCTTGCATTGCCATCTCAAATCACTATTAAGATCTATTTTTTTCTCTCTAATCACAAATTTACAAATGAGTTTGGTCAACTACCAAAACCCCTTTTGTCAAGTTTGATTAACCACCAACATCAGCATTCTTGACCTAACCTACTGATGTAAGTGCTTATGCCTATCAACATTGGTAACATTTCCCTAGTTATACTGATGTTAGCACTTTATAATGTTGATATTGACACATCTAACTAATCTTGGGACCATTCCAATACTATTTTCTAACACAAAACCCCCAACTTTTTAAACCTTACCCATACACTAGGGCAACTAGAGATCACATATATCTCCCCTAACCATGAACAAATGACATTTAATATCACTTACATCTTCACCCTTGATGAATTTTCTTGGATATCATGAATATTTCCTTGCTCATTGACCCTTTAACACCACCCTTGCATTGTTTGTCCTAACTTCTTAGGATATTCTACTATAGTTTGTTATTATACACATCCATATTTTAGGTGTTGTGGATGGAAACCTAGCTAATCTTGTCACCTTCAACCCTTTTATGTTTCTTAGGGGCACTTCCTACCTTAGATGCCTGGGACACATTTACCATTGGAGCTATAATTTTGATTGATTATACCTATCATCTATTACTTACAAGTTATGCTTTAGTTACTTATATTTGAGTACTCCTTAACCTTGCTCGTTATTGAATTTGTTAACGATAGCTCAATATGGCCTACACATGTAGAGTGATTCTCAATTATCCACCATTCACCCAATTACATTTTTATCAAATTGGTACTTGATTCTAGTTTCTCCTTTATTGATTCCCATTTTGAGGGGGGATACCTCATCCAATACTTGGACCATCTAACTCCTATTTTTTTATTACAACATGTCAGTTAAAATTACAAGATAAAAAGGGGAAAATGTAGACACCAAAATTATTTCACACATATGTACATAACTCCCTATGTTTAAACCCCCCTAAACCCATTTTAATAATAATAATTAATCTCCTTAACCCATAATTTTACCCCTCACACATTTAATTAATTTAAAATACTTAATTAAGTTAATTAAAAAATCCTATTGCCACCTTACCTGGCCACCTCACCCTATGACTAATTCTCCCCTGATGAGTCATCTCAAGACCCGATCCCCTCATCCTAACTACCCAAGACTTATTCCCACTCCCAAACTAAATTCTTAAACAACTACTTCCTTCTTAACCTCTTATTTTTACTATTTTATAATGGGTGTCACACTTGGCACACAAAAGAATAAAAAACAAGACACAAATAGAAAGGTTTACCTATTCTAGGGCCACTAATGTTAGTCAACCCATGGTTGATGTCAATGGGATCACTGACATCGGTAATATAATCCAAACTCCAACCTATAGTTTAGGTCAGTAGAAATTAAGAAAAACTATTCTTACTCTCATTCAAGCTCTTGGCATTCTATTTTTGACATCTAGGCTTACAATCACCCTATATAAGTCAATCATAATTAGCAATTGAGCTATTGAGGACCAATAACACCTACTTGTTCTCTCTATTCAGGCATTCAAGTTTGGATTTCCTGATAGGGATCATCAACTTGGCACTTAATAATTTAGTGACCACCACAACTAAGTACATCATTGATACTATAGGTCATTTAAATATTTATTCTTCTATTTCTTTATATCTATCTTGCATTGCTTTACACACTTCTAACCGTACCTATGTGAGGGAGTTACAAATATTCCTTACTTGCTTTCCCCTTACCTAACATACCAAATCTCTGACTAGACTTAACCAAGCCATAATCTCCTTCTTATAACTCTCCCAACCTCTCTAAGCTAATCCAAACCATTTCATAGACCTAGGAAAGCCTTCTATAAGCTCCCAAACAATTATTGCCCTTACCAACCTCTACAGCCTAATCAACATCAATCACCTCACTACCGACCTTAATAGTATAATCAATATTAGTCACTCCCCTACTGATGTTGATGATTATGGATTTCCTAGCCTCTTCAAAACCTACCCATGTAACTACTAAAACATAAACAAAGTACCTCACCTACACCTTGTCAATCTCTACTGCATAAATTTTTTTAATAATGGTAATCTTACCTATCTTTCACCCTCTCTTTACCTCTCTTTTAGTTATTTATTATTTTTTTACCTCTCAATAGTGGACTTTCATCTCTAGGGAAGTTTCACACTTCCCAAAATAAGCACATAGCTTGGCAGCTCACTCATTTATCTTCTAATAAACATCTTGTGGTAGTGCTTTCTTATTTATAGGTAGTCCTCCCAAGCCAAAGAGGAGTGCTCAAAATGTCTAGATATGGCATGCAAACCAAATTCAATTTAATTCTAATCACTTATTGCTATCCTTCTTTTTATTATCCTTTAGACTTAAAATAGACAAAATTTAGTGAAACATAGCCCTTACCCATTTTCATGTCTACTAAGAGCATATCAAATGTGCCTATAACAAGCACTTTAAAGTATAAGAGTTCAATATCAGATACCTCATCCTAAAGGAAAATTGGTATGTCACCAATATGGAGAAAATTAAGCGGGGAAAATTTACTTTTAATTGGCTTGGACCTTATATTATAACCCATAAGTATGGATCATAAGTTTAGTTGTTATCTTCTCTCAAAGGCCACCTAGAACTTATGCTCTTCAATGCTTTGCATATTCATCCATTCTTTTATATATAAGGCTCACATTCACCTATTGTCTAACTTAAGCTCATCCCTTGCTATCCACCTACAGTCCATCTCCCTATTTTAGTGGTAATTGATTAAGACTAAATCATGTGATTAAATATCATTGGCATATCTTTATCTTCAATAATGGGTATCATGTCTCTACCCATGGCATGGTTCTCATGGTACTTTCCACACCTTCATAAGATGGATTTTGATGGTCATTATCACTAAAACCTCTTTACACCTAATCGACCTTCTTGTTCTTTTAAATTTTCCTTCATAAAGGTGAACCACTAAGCCAGCCTAAGTAATTCTATGTTAAGTAAAATTAAATTAAAATAAAAAAATCCCAATCACTAACAATCATGGGTCAATCCTAGCATTCACAGACTTCTCCCTTGAAGGATAGCTATTAAACTTTATTTTAAAAATTGCTAAATTAAGGTAGACTACTTCCTCAAAAGATAGCTACCAAAAGCATCAAACAAAGCATATAAACTTAGTCCACTACCTTAAAGGATGGCTACTGAATAATTTATAAAAATCATATCAATCTCTTGGAAACTTCCCATATTGACAACTTCCAATTTAAAAAAATCAATAAAATATCCTTTATCACTATCACAAATAATTAAAAAAACTAATCTTGAAAGCCATAATCAGCTCTCAAATAGCAACATAAGGTGGAAGCTATAGTCAACTTTCACAAGTAGACTTCTTGCATCGATCAACCTACATATCTTTGCATAAACTTGTTTATAATAACTCTTTGGAAACCTATGGAAGATGCATGTTAGTCTCACATGAAGGTTCCATTTCCACCCATCTCTCCTGTACATAAGGTATTTTGAGCTTACTTAACAACATATGGCCAAGACACCTTTTAACCAACTAATGAGCACCCATGTGAATCATTCAAAGGGATTATGTTCATTAAGCCAATCCAAATTTGGATTTTTTTATCCCTTTTCAACAAAAAAGCATCATGCTCTCTGCTTATCCTATTGTGACTAGTTGATATTTTCATTATGGCATTTTGTCTCTTTATTATATTCTTTGTTCCCCCATCTAGTGTTGTTAATTAACCTACCTTATGTGTTTTAATATAGCCATTAAAAACAAGTATAACCATGGCCATAAAAACCTCATAATCAAAAAAATAATCATAACCATCTGCATGACCATACCATACATGATAATAACATCCATAAATAATAAATTCAACATTAACATGTCTAAACATAACTCAATCCAAAAAAAATTAGCATGTCATAAGCATAACCATAAAAACAACCATAACCATGACTAACAACATAAATCAATAACATCTATAAGTAATATAAACATCACATCATAAGTAATAAACACCAAATGCCAATCATCACACCATGAGCAATAAGCATAAACATCAAAACATAATAACCATGTGCATGAGCAATAAACAAGATCACATATATATAGATCGTGAGTCTCATAAACATCATAGTGTGTCCATATAAATGATACATGTAATAAATGTGCATCATCTCTCTCTCTCTCTCTCTCTCTCTCTCTCTCTCTCTCTCTCTCTCTCTCTCTCTCTCTCTCTCTCTCTCTCTCTCTCTCTCTCTCTCTCTCTCTCTCTCTCTCTCTCATGTACATCTCACATCATCAACATGCAGGCTAGTATCAAAATCAAAACATGTACATATATCATGTCATATATCATACCCTTGAGACACTTCTACCACTGGCTCGTCCTACTCTATTTCCACTACCACCAAGTGTCAGTCCTCTTGGAGTACCCTATACCTACCCACTAATTATAGATGCCCACTATCCTAGAATAGCCATAGTTATACCACCTACTGACTAGCTCTATACTCCCCCCATTTGAGTTCATTTGGACACTATGCTAGAATAATAACCTCATAATACTATAGCTCCTCTACTATAACTAGGTATTAGGTTGTAAGATTGAAACCTAGTGGCGTTTCTTGTCATATTACCCCCCATGCCCTCTACCTTAAGGTATCCCTCTCTTGAATCACTAAACCAAGGGTGGTCCTTGCATGATCTCTCTCAACTATAATAGTGGCAACTTGACCCTATAACATAGCAACCTAGCCCTATAATGTGGTCACCTATCCTTGTAATCCTATGATCTAAGCTTGTGTAGCTACTAGTGCTACCTATACCTATCCATATGGCCTCTACACCACATCACCTACTACCAAGCCCTCCAAATCATCTCTAAACTAGTCTATATCCCTATCACCACCACCTACTCTAGTCAAAACATAGTCATCTCTCCATTGCACAAATATCACTATGAAGTGTACCTAGGCATATCCATCTCATGGTATCCCCAAAGTTTTCAACACCCTCATGTGCTCATATGCCTAGCAAATAAGCACAAACCAAACACTGATACCATATTGTAAATGAGCTTTGAATTCCCATAGCTCCCTATAAATCTAAACTAGAAAAATAGGAGCCCAACTGAACATAGTCCTACTCAATAATGTCTCTACTAATACTCCCAACAAAAAATATGGAGAGTGACCACTACTCAAATCTAGAAATGTAAAATAGGACACCACCATCATCATCATGGTCATCAAACATTATTCCCCTAAAGCCCTTTGGTATAAGGGCCTATAACTAAATCCATAGGAATGAAACTTGGAATGTACCCAATCCTCTCCATATAATAGCTCCATATGATAATCCCATTCCTCACTCTCAAAATGGTAAATTGGCTCCCCCTGAGTAGGCATGCAAGTAATCCTATGCATATCCTCTAGTAGGATGTTGATCTTTCCCATCGATAACAAAAATGTGTTCATGGTTGGCTCCCATCTCTCGATGAGAGCCATGATCATAGCTGCATCCCATAGTTAATTTTAATAATGGACCATGGCCCCAAGACTAACCTCTTCCATGTGCATCCACTCAACTATGGTCATCCCATCTCGAACCTCAGTGAAAATCCTTGGGACTTGATCCCTCATCTAGATCTAGTCCTATGCATGAAAAACAACCACATTAGCATGTACACTTAGTTCTCCAAATTGAGCTTAGTACCAACTTAAACCCACCTTCTTCAACTTATTCCAAGATAACATAATAAACACATCTACAACATTAAATCTAGCATTTAACCAAACATTTACCATTACCCATAAAATTCTCACCACTCTACCCAATAAACTATTTCAAAGCATCAAACTTACTTAACAATTACCCTATCTTAACTTATCAAACAACACCTAATATTATCTAATAAATCATTCCTAATTGACACTTTTTTACCAAGATTACCAACATATCACTTTACACACAACCTACCTTTAACCTACACTTGACATTTCAATTTACAAATACAACTTTTAATAACATTTTAAACCAAACGTCCTTAAAAAACTCAACCACCAATGGTTCATCTAACCTTTGATGGTCTATTGACCCCTTTTTCCTTGAGGTTCAACCATCTATAGTAAAGATGACTATCAATGATCAGGTTGAACCACCAATGGTCATTGTGTGTGACCATTGATGATGAAACCCTAATCCTTCCCCATCTTAAAAAATGCCAAAAACAACAAAAACAAGGAACTAAACTACTAAAAACTATCATACAACCCACCCCAACCCAAATCCTCCCCCAATTTCAAATTTCATTAATTAAATTCTCCTAATTTACCAAAACAAAAACCTAGGTCAAAACCCCCCAAAAACCTATCACACCTAATTTACACAACAAAAACTAACATACTCAAATTCAATTTCGATAAATAACCAGAATCAATTCATATACAATCTTATTACACCCCCTCACTTATTCCTTGATCACTATCAAGGTCAAATCCCATGTCTTTTAGCTTGGCCACATCCTCATCTACCTTGCATGATTGGACTCAGATAGATCAACTCAATGAATCCACAACTAACACCTTAACCACACACCCAATCAAATAATCAACCAGCTAAATGCTAAAGTACAAAGTCACTAGTGCATGTAAATCTTGGAGTAAACTCATCAAAAGTGAAAATGAAATTTAATTTTCACTTTTTATATTCCATATTTTTAGGGGTTCCCCTAATTATCAACGATTAAAGTAATCATCAATGGTCGACCCTGGGAGCCCCTGACCATTGACAGTCATGGTCCCACACTTTTTTATTTTAGGCACTTGTACCTACATACCAACTTTAGAGATCACCTAATCTCTCCTAAACCAAAACTTAAACAATTTTATAGATCACCCTTCTCCACCCACCCATTAAACCATGTCTACCTTGATGTTGGTCATTTTTGACCCAAACTATCACATATTTTTATGATGACCCTGCTTGGTCTTCTTTACCACACTAACCATTTTTTCCATGTTGACCATTTTAAATTACAACACCTAGTACATGACAACACCATTTGTGTTTTTTTTCAAAAAGAGCACTTCCTACCTCAGATACCTATAAAAACACCAACCCTATCTAGAAGACCTAATAGGAATAACTTGATTAGCTATGCCTAATGCTATAGCCTAGTTACCTCATCATTATTTCTTCTAGAACTGACCTTATTTTTACCAACTATAACAAAATTAGTCTTTGAGGGGTCTTGGCTGTTGTACTTAATTGAATTTTGTGTGCATGTTTACATCTTGAATGCCTAATTTCCTTTTGTTACCACCTTTTGCCTTACCATGTACCACTTATCAAACCCTAACTCAATTTTGGTTTCACCTCATCAAATCCCACTTTAAGGAAGAACACCTCCTCCCATAATCAGGGTAATTAGACCTTCGACTAACACTCCATTTTTGTTTTACAACTTTTTAATTCAAAGCTACATAATAAAAAGGAGGAAAATGTAAACACCATAAATATGCACACTTTGATTCTAAATGTCATAATTTACTTGGACTACCCTATGAACCCCTCAGGACCAATATCACATTCTAACCCCTAATCAACCTAGTCTATAGTCAGTTTAACTAAACTTGATCAACCTTTCCTTCTATCCCTTTTTACCCTTCATAATCGATCCTTAATAGTCAGGATGACCATTGATAGTCACCCTTACTATCAATGGTCAGGTTACACCACCCCAACTAAAATCTTTCAAACTACCCACCTTGATTTTCTAAAAATAGCTCATCTAATTCTAGTTGTGAGCCATTGCATAGATGATTTAATTTTGGAAATCCCAGTTCACATGCTATTGCAACTCTCTCACCTTACCTATAAGAGAGAGGAGAAAAGAGATGAAATTTATCTATAATTATTATCAAGAGCTTGTGCATCCATGATTTTTATTTCTTACAGGACAATTTCCATCAGTAATCTAATGATCTAGAAATCATATCAAAGAGTTAATTTATTATTTCCTCTCTAACAAGCCTTTAGATATCATTACTCTATCATAATTGAGCTAGATTCCATCAATAGACCAACTACCTCAACCATCCACCTAATCAACATCTCATAAGTACTTGATTCCTACCATTCATTTACTTTATTTCCATTTCATAATCAACCTAGGTCTTACCCATCTCTCAGAATCCATCTTTTGGATCTTGTCAATCAACAAAATTACCAACCTAGATCCTCATATAGTAACCATCAATGGTTGATTCAATTATCAATGGTTTGCCCAACTAACAATGGTCATCTTGACCACCGATGGTCACCTTAAATGATAAGAGTCATCCCAACTATTGATGGTCACTATGGCACCAAAAACTAACAAGCTAATTTCACCTACCTACACCTAATCAAACCTCATTTTCTATGTTCCTACTTATTCACATAACCCTTTTTTATTTCTAAAGAATAATACAACCTTCTACCACTAGTATTGATTAGTTTATTACTAATTTAATCATTCCTAGCATATTTCTTAGCAAGCACTCTTGTATTCATTTTCAATAATTTTGATTTATTGATGCAAGTACCTTTCTTTTATATTTATAAACTTAATTATTTAAAACATGTGGATTGACAACCCCTAATAAATCTCTTACTTCTAGGATCTAGCTATTGCTAGACAATCCATTCAACTATCTATCTAATGAATAAATTTTCTTTAGTTCTTTCTTATCTGCAGGTCATCCTCCTGAGCTAAAGAGGAACTCTTCATAATATTTTGATTTCAATACATGCATTATTAATTAGGTTTTTCAACCATACCCATACTTAGTTTATTCTTTTCCCTCTTTCCAATAATAAGTAATAAATTCATTGAAACACTTGTCCTACTAAACTTCATAGAAATAAGTGGAGCAAATAAATGTTGTTGTGAGATACCTCTTGGCATAACACAAAAAATGCCTAAATGTGCTCATGAAGAACACCCTTCCCTTTGTATTTTTCAAATTTGGGTGCCTAAAAATGAGGTAGAAATGGGACTTGGAGAATATTAAAATTGAATGGATATGGATATATCTCATCAAATTTGTACTTCTTGATTATGTTCCTGTCTCAAATCATGAAACAATTTATTTCATTGAATTCCAATCTTGCATGTTTGGTTCATTGGCAGGTGGAATATAATTATTTTGGGGTGGTATTTTCCCCTGTTACATGTATTTATTAGGGATATACACCCTATTGTTTATAACTTTATTTTGGTTAACTTCTTGAGTCGAGTAAGTGAGTTACTGATTCTTGGGTTGATAAAGATTCACTGAAGTTAGCTACCTTGAATTGTAAGTGTTTTGTTGATTTTGGGGAGTTTGTGGTCTATTAACCAAAGTAAAATTGGTTTAGAATAGCTTACCAAATTATTTTTAATGATTTACTCAATATGCACTAAATCTTTTGGTCCTTGATTCTATGAAGGGACAAGAGGTTCTTGATGATTGAAAAATGTATGCTTTGTTTTTGGTGAATCATGTTTCATAACCTCTTGGGAATTGATTTATTCAATTGATATATCTTGATCCATCATAGGTGTGTTATCAAATAAAGTGTGTTACATTGGTTGTAATACATTCCCTTACTCCTTATAAGTATTTTTATGTATGGAAGTGACAACTAAAGAATCAGTCAAGTCCATGATAAGTTGGTATGTATATCATGGACTTATCTTATTGATCTTGGTGATAATATCTTGATCATTAAGTGTTGAATCTATGAGCAGTTTATTGCCTTTGCTAGAAGAAGCTATATTTTTTTTTCAATATGAAAAAGGAATTTTTCTCTCTATTGTTATTCTACTCTAACCAAGGTATGTAATTGTTCCATAGGAAAGTCTAATAGCAATCAAGTGCTTGATTCAATCAACCTTCAAAGTGATTCATCTTTATCTTGTAGGGTTTGATGTTCATAATAGTCTTCTTCAGATCCTAAAATCATGGTAATGTATTTAAATACCATTGGATTATCTTATTCATCATAAAATTTATCTTCCTCATAGCTAGGGCCATAAGAGACCCCACAACGAGTATAACTTTGCATCATATCTAGAAGTTTGTTCTCTATATTTACTAATATTTGGAAAGTGTTTTGCAAATGTTTAAAAAGGTGTGTTTTGATTTTATCTAAAGAAATGACGAGGAAAAATAAACCATAATAAAGATAAGTGGAATATTACCACATAATTAGAAGAAATGGTCATGAATTTACTCAATTTTGGTGGGTTGAAATCATCAAATTAGAAGAGGGTATGATAACTCTGAAACCTAAAGTGTAAACTAGTACACCAAATGTAGGTCAAAGATACATCAATACCATAAAATCTAGGGAAACATTTGATTATTTGCTACTATAAAATTATAAGAGAGTCTTTTTTATGGAGAAAGTAATAATGCAAACTAAGAAACTCAAGATGCAAAAGCAAATAAGAATTCCTAAGTATAAAACTAAAACCAAACAAGTAGCACAATGGTACCACATGATAATGTGAAGTAGATTTGGTTCTAAAAATTAGAGTGTGAGTGATATGTAAGATAACCTAAGTTTATAATGATGAAAATTATTATGAGTCTATATAACATATTTCAACCCAAATGGGGAACTTCACCAAAGTTAACTCAAACCAAGTATAAATGGTAAACCAATTAAAATGTTGGCCTATAACTTAAAAAGGTGATATTTTGAATTTGAATTAAAAATGAAGGACTCAAATATTTTTTCAAAAAGGTCTAGACTCAAATGAACAACATAAATTTTTTGTTTAGATAAGACAAACATAATGTTTCAAATGAGGATTGAACAAGGTAAAAGATGATTTTATTTTGGTTAGCATAACACCTCCTTATTCAAACAAAATGTTTGATAAAAAGTGAGTTTGGTTGATGTGTTTTGGTTTAAAAACAAGTTTTAGACTCCAATAAAACCAAGAAAGTAAATTAAAAGATCAAATACAACTAAGTATAATATCCAAAGCCCTAAACTGATAAGGTTGCTTCATATCACTGAATACCATCTATATACATACTCTTGGGAAGATTTTAAGTGTTAATTTTTAAAAAATCACATGAAGTAGTAAGGTTTTTATGACCCCTTCTCCCAAAATATTATATAGTGACATATAACTTTGGGCTACTCGCCTAACATCAATAATATGTCCATGACAAGTGGGGCTACTCTAAAACTAAATTTCCAAATGTCTAGATGGTTCCAAATATGGTTAATACTAGAGATGTCTCATGTCAATTGAATTAATATTGGATAACTTACCATGAAAGGGTCTATTCTTTTACATAGTGATTTCATCTATGTACTTCTTAATGAAATCCCCTAGTTAGCTAGACTTGACTAGGGTCTTCATTATGATTGGAGAGGTTAGCTGCTCAACCTCCTAGCAATTACAATATATGTGCCCTGATTTATATACCTCACCATGGAGTGGTTTTTAAACATTGTTGGGAGATGAATTCCTAGGTCAAATCTTACCTAAAGAACTGATGAGGAGGCTATGAACTCCTGCTCCTAAGATAAATTGCATAAACTAAATGACCAAGTGAAAAAAATTTAAAAGTTGTGTTTAGATCATCCAAACCATACAAATCTTGGGGAGAGCCTTAAAAACATTGTTTTCATGCCTTAGACAAGGAATATTTTCTAAGAAAAGAGTGTTTTTAGTCACTCAAGTTTTTTAAAGGGGATGAGGGAGAGCATATAAGCATACTTCATTTGAAAAAAACAAAAAAGTATAAAGATCTAACATAAAGACAAATAATTATTTAATTTAATGTAACAAATGGAAGTGTTTGTGAATTTTTTGGCCCCTTGCCCTTAATTTAAAATTTGTAAAACTATCACAAAATAAACTAAGTATAAAACAACTAAATTCATTTTAAGCACCAAATGAGAAGTTAAAGACTTAAACAATATCAAACTTGGCACTTTTCTAGTGTGTAACCTATAATTTTTAGAGGGTTTCCTTCTAATTTGAAGCACAATTATCAATGAGAAAAATAAGATTTGAAAACTTTCTCTCAAGTTTCTCTATTTTTATTACATATAGATGACATTAGTCCACAGTGATCAATGCCTATTAAAATAAGACCGATGTAGTTAGAAAATAATCGATGCCAGTCAATAAAAATTGATGGTAGTTACCTATGAACCTTTATGATTTTTTTTTTTTTGTGAAAATACATTATTTATCCCAAAATAGTATAAAATATCCAGAAAACTTTTGGATCCTACAACAAGATAATTAGATAGAGACCTAGAAATATCTTAAAATCTAAAATGACAACTAAGAACTTCAAGAAAATTCCAAAATTCAAATTTTTCTAACATGATCTACCCTTCATAGGGACCGATTCCTATTAGATAGGAGTGATGCCAGTTGTAGAGAACTGATACTAGTCACTATGTAAACTATGTGTCAATAAAAACACAAAAACACGATAAAAATAATGATAAGACTTGATTTTTATATATTCTAAAGCACTATTTTTAGCAAATCAAAGAATTCCAAATTGGTCTAATTACTAGTATATGATGCGTGGTCCCATTGGTCATGCCAAGATGTAGATATGGAATCCAAAGTGAGTTAGATCAAGCATTAATCAAGAAAACTCAAGAAATGCATAAAGAATATAACTAACTAAGCTAACTCATTCAATGTGATTTGTTAATGACAATTAAGATATATTAAAAGAAATAAAATACACCAAACCTT
This sequence comes from Torreya grandis, assembly GCA_037957365.1. Classification (NCBI taxonomy): domain Eukaryota; kingdom Viridiplantae; phylum Streptophyta; class Pinopsida; order Cupressales; family Taxaceae; genus Torreya; species Torreya grandis. The sequence goes on from JARHVA010002634.1 coordinate 2,412,321, forward strand.
TCCAAGATCATCCCATTTCCATATGTGGCTCAAAACATGATTTTTCCCTTGATTTGGTGCTCAAGTCTTTGTTAATGACAAATGGAAATAGTCCATCATCTCAATTGCACCAATGAAACTAGGCTCATGATTTTTGACTAATGTTATGCCTATAGTGAATTTATTCTATTGCAAATTAATCATAATAATACTACACAAAGATGACTTGAGAGAATTTTGCATAATAATTTTATACAAATGAAAATTAAAAAGATGAGTGAGAGATCACCTATTTATAGATTTTTAGAAATGATCAGAATGAACCATGACTATCCATCTTGAGATCAAGATGTGTGGCCAAGAATACATTCAATTTTTTAGGCTCAATAATAAATACCCTTATCAATATTTTGAAGGGGCATTGAAGAGGCATGGGAGGCCTTAAACTTGGTATTTTTTGCATTTATGGCCTATGGATACCACCCCATAAATGATGTCACCTAAGTGATGTAGATATTAAAAATAAATTTCCAATTAAAATATATTCAATAACTTTCATGGATTTTCCACTTAATATTTTTTTGGATTAATTTTCCTAAGTGAGATTAATCAAATTTTATGCAATTCTTTGGAAATTGGTTGCACACTATTAATCAAACTGGTCAGAATGTCATATTACTAGGTCATAATTTGAATAAAGTATAATTATAAGGTGTAAATTATGTATGGACCAATACCCACTTTAATACATTGTTGACACAAAATAATAGATGCACATGTCATGTGCTTTTGAATTAGAAGAATTCAGTGGTTTAGAGGATCAGATGGTGGTTTCATCATTTTGACTCAAGATGATTTGAGAAAAGTTAATAATTACAAAAAATTCATTTCCAAATTTAGGGATAAATTATCCTAAATTAGCACTTGTAAATGATAAAATCAAACCATTTAGTTCATTTTAAGTGATTTTGGTTCAGATTGTGCATTTTGATAAATTTCAAGTAAGATTGACAATTTCAACGCAATGGTGTTAGGAATTGGATGTCTATAGTATGATCATAAATAAAATTAACATCATATAAATAATAATTAGGATATTAAAATTTAATTAGTATTGTAACATCACTATGAATACCTCTAATGGACGAGAGGAGTTCACATCATGAATTTTGTGAAAGGGTTTTGTGTGTTGCTTACCACATAAGCAGCCCTCAAAAGATTCATGATGAAAAGAAATATCAAGAAAGACAACAAATATTATCATGATGAGACATATCACATAAACTTATAAAATTAGCATGATCTGATATTTCATCCCATAATTGAGATTCATTTACACTTTGTGATGAAAGATAACATGCATAAGAAGTATAAAAACTACATAAACCATTATGTTGAATTCTTTTAGTAATAAAAGAACTAGATTGATTTATAATAGAAAATTTATCCTTAATTAGAGTTGAATTAAATTATCAATTATAAGCTAATAAAAATATAAAATATTTTTCTTAAGTTTAGGAAAATAGAAAACATTTTTTGTGACTACATTTGAAAACTTAGCTTTTCATTGTTAGTAAATTCCAAAAATAAATTATCACCTAAATAAATCCTTTCTGATATATTTTTAGTGTGAGATAGAATATTTGATAAAAATATCATATTATATAATTCACCATTTTCTAAAGTCCATTTAGTTTTGTTAAAAATAAATAAGGTAGCATAATAAGTAATAGTGTTAGTATTTTATACTTGATTATTGTTTTGATTTTTCTAATGATTTTGGTTAGAATAGATATGTTATTTTTTTTATAAAAATATTCCCTTTTGTGTCCAAATCTACAACAAAAATTCTAATTTCCATTAAACTTGACCTTATGATTCTTATTACCAAATTTCTTGTTCCCATTTTTTACATTGGCAAAGTTAGGGTTAGATTTATGATTTTTATTATTTTCAGAAACATGATTAAGTGTGAGAAGTGCTTGAGTGACATTCTCTTTAGAATCAAAATTTTACATCACTTTTATTCTTAAATAAGAATATTCAAAAGGGTAGTGAGGTCATCAATGTCTTTCTTTTTTTGGTATTTAGAATTAAAAATTGAAATGAAATTGTGAAAATTTTCATGAATATTTAATTGAATAATGAAATACAATAATTGATATTAAATAATATTAAAATTACAAATATCTATCTAATATTTAATGCTTTTAAAATTTTCAAGAAAATTTTAAAAAAAAATCATCTCCTTTCATTGGTGTAGTTAGTACTTTAAAAATAAGTTTATTTATTTTTGAGAGATAAGTGCCCTCATGCATATATTCAATGATTTTTTAAGCATCACTAGGTAACTCCTAATTTTTTATATGGAGTGGGAATTCATCCTTTACAATCCTCAAATTTATCGACATATCTTCTTACAATTTTTGTTGAAATGTATTGGAAATATTAATCATGACATTTTCCTTGACAGGGGTTTCTGGTCCCGATAATAATGTTCTATAGTTTTTGATCTAGTTTTCAAAATTTTATAGTTTGATCCATTTAACATTTGTGATTTGTTTAGCATAAAATTAGGAGAATCCATAACTTCCCTTTTAAGTTGACACTATATCAGTTTAGAGAAAAAAATTAATATTTTTTTATAATTAATTTTGTAATTTTTTTCTTTCATGTATAAAACTAATAACTATTTAATTGTGTGTGAAACAATTGGAAAAAAATTTAAAAGATTGTAAGTAAGGATAATGTTCACAAGTGTCCCATAAGACAACTATGTAAACATTATTTTAAAATTTTATTGCAAAAAATTATATAAGTAATTTTTAAATCAACAAATGGACCATTTCAAAGTGTTTAAAATGTAAACAAACCTAAAGATTGATTAGTCACACATGACCACTTTCGACAAAAAAAGTGAACTAATTTTTTAACACAGGCTAATGCACAAATAATTAAAAAAACATTCTTCATTAATTATATTATTTAAAAATTATATTTTACCACATAAGGTTTCACCAAAACTAAATTTTGGTGTGTTATAAACTCTAGGCCTTGCTTTTATAAATGCCTTACAAAATTAAACTAACCAAATTCCATTTGAATATTTAGAAGTATTTACATGAAAAATATTTAATGTAAACCATATTTAATCCAATCTAATTTTTAAAAAAGAATATATTACATGTATGTGAAATAAATTTTATCTTGATTTTTAACTTTTTGTTAAAAAACAAATTTCAATGTGGGGTCTACCTTTTACCTACATGGATTTTTGGTGTTTTAATAAATCAAGTATTTAATAAATAATTTTTGTAAAATATATAAATAACATTTTAATGTGTATATGTATGGCATGGGATAGGAACCTAAGGAGCTACTATAAATTGGAGGAAGCCTTCTCAAGCTTTGAAACTTACCAAGCACCCTTCTAGAGATCCATAAAAGTAGGTCCAATGATTATAATAAAAATATTATAACAAAACATCACATTTATATATATGTATATATATTGAGTTATTCTACGCATACAATAGCACCCAAGTAAGATAATAAAAAATCCATAATTTGAAAGGATGCTTCAAGGGCTTTATAGGAGGTCTTAGGTAGCCTAAACAATGAAGATTTCCACTTTAGAAGAGAGAAACAACCTATATAATCACTAAAAAAAATTATAGATATTTACACTTGCACAAGAAATATAATGACATATAAGGATGCCCCAAGATGAAGATAAAATCATAAATTTGATCTTGATGCCTTATAAACTTTGTAAATGGTCTTAATATGACAAAAATGAATATTGATCACTCAAAAGATGAGATCCAAGAATTATAGGCATTGAAATATTTTTTCCTAATTTTTAAATCCTTCAATATGATATGGATGTCCATACCATCATGCATAGGATACTTATTTTGATCCCTGTTACTTGAAATAGGCATTGGCTTTCTTAGGTCTTCCTTTAAATTGAATTAGACTACTTCATTGACAAGAGAGATGCATAAAGAGATTTGAATGAGAAATAATATTTATAAGTTTCCCATGGTCATACCATAGGTTATAGATGATGAATTTGGATGAATATATGCCTAAACACATGGAAAACACATGATACAATCAACCTTGCCACTCAATCTCACATCACAACGTTATGATACCATGATAAAACATATAAATCAACAATGGATATATAGGTGATATCAATGACAAATGCATATAGATAGCTAAATCTAGATATAACATGGAAAACCTCATTAAGAGGTAAAAAATTATGGTTGATTATCCATATAAGATAAATAATAAACCCAATATAATTATTATTTATCCTCACTTCTCTCATAATTTCTTCACAAATATTTTCTCTTATCTTAACTTTCTAACTTATCCCTTGACTTCATATTTATCATAAGGAAAGGTAATGTGACCATTATAATGTGAATGTTTTAAATTGACTATTTTAAAGTGATTGTTATAATACATAGGTCCTAACTTTCTAAAAATAACATGATAGACCTTTTCCAATGGTAACATTAATGGGTTCAACCTCTCCAACAATCATATTAATATATTTTATTATTTACTTAACATGAGAATTACTTGATGTTAAATAATAAAGTATATTATTATTTAATTGATTTTGTTTAATGTATTAAGGGTACATAAATATTACCACTTATCCATTCATTGTTTTAATAGGTTTAGATATAAATGCAATCTTCATTATGGAGTATGTTAAAAAGAAACCCATATACAATGTTGTGATAGATAATGGACCTAATGAAAATGCATGCACCATGACACTACTTTATTCTCTAGAATATTCATATCAATATTTAAAAAATATTTTGGAATTTATAAATGCATTTGATGAACATACACAAGAGACTCTTGGACATATTGTACTACCTTTGCAAGTGGGTTCACTCATAGTGCCCACCCCATCCCTATTCCTACCAAGCACATGTGTCTTTGATATTTTATTGGGGAACCCATGGATATAAAATATTAGAGTAGTACCATATAAGATAGATAAATTTATTAAATACACTCATGAAAATCAAGTGGTCAAAATTCCAAGAATACAATATGAACATACCTTGGAACAAGTGATTCATTCCTCATAAAGAATAGTTGGTTGATATAATTGTTGAAACACATTGTAATGAAATAGTATACACAAATATTCAAGGTCAAAATTCATATACACTAAATAATAGTCTAAAATAAATTTCTACACATACTCATGAGCATGATATAGTCCCCCAAGAGCATATTTAAAAATTAGATTATGGGCATAATTAGTTTATGATACATTCTCCTAAGTAGAAAGTGGTTTGTAAAAAGAGTTCTTCATCTTCAATAACATCAAATGTTATTCACAATTATTCACAACAAGTACAAATTTTTTCACAAATTACACATGAGAATACAGACTTACAAAGACATATATATAGTGATTCATAAGGGTATATTATGGAATATGTTTCTAATTAAAGTTTAGAGGCATTGGCAATTGGCTCTTATTTTTCAAAAGAAGTCATTCCTTCATAACATACCATGGGGTATACATACATTCCTACAATTAAAATATAATTGGTCAATTTTATTTCATATTTTTATTTGTACATAATAATATATATATTCTTTCAAATCTTTATTAATTATTCTATCCTCAATTCCATAACATAATTATATCCCTAAGATTTATCTTCACTTTGGGTACTTGCCATCTAAATTTACAATCCAATTCAAATAATCCAAAACAATTATCTTACATCATTTACAACACTCATTATTTATGGAAAAACCACATACTAACTATTGCACATATATACATGTTAAATCTCCCATTTATAATTACATGATCAATTTATCTCACTTTCTATATAAGCATATGTTTATCATTTATGATACATTTTTCTTTTTTTTTTCATGTATGTTGAGGGAATATTGCTTGATTACATCTTGATTTAATTATATTTTTCAAATTTTTGAGGATTTTTCAAATCCCTCTGAACTATTCTATTTTCAAAATCCTTGCTTATTATCTTTTTCAAAAATTTTAAGTCCAATATTTTATGAAAATATATAAAAAACAAATATGGAAAAATTTCAATAACATTCAAAATATTTCCAAATTATAAAAATCTAAATATTTTCAAACTTGAAAAATCAAAAATTGAAAATAAATTTTCAAATGCTACTAGTTAACTTCTCTACATATGTTATTTATTTCATGTTAGTAGATGCATATTTCATTTATTTCAATACACAATGATTTTTCATGAGGTATGTGAGTGTGATATAAAGAATATGGCATGGTTATTCATTTAAGGATTCCCTCATTACACAACAATGTTGATATGTTAGGGGGGATCTCTTCATTCACTGCTGATAATTTAATAGGTTGTATCTATCTGTAACCTTATTTACTATGATGATCTAAATATCATACAAATGTCTTGGTAAATCATTAAAAAAATTCAATTATGTTACTTAAATATGTTATTTTTGGAAGAAAAATCATTGAGAGGGGGGTGAATAATTTTTTTTAAACATTCATTCAATTCCATGAACCATCCATACAAAAATGAACATCTAACAAAGCATATACAACCATTCAAGATCATAAAACACATTACATATGTGGTAAACCCTAAAGGAGAAGATAACCCATTGATACATACAAATGGAATAAAGTCTTATAAGACAAAAACCAAGTTTATTGAAGCACCATCTTCACATGGAGAACCAAATCCAACTAGTCGAATACCCACATGACTATGCTTTAGCAAGCACCCACTTGCAAGGAGGCACCAACCCCCTAAATGACTCAACACTAAATTATCCACCTAATTACATTGATCACCTTTAGGATACCTTATTTATAATATAATATATTATTATCACCTTCTTCATATCTTCTCTCTCTTCTATCTCTCTCAAACTACCTTGTAGTATCTTTCGCTCAACTAGGACTCTTTAGGATAGATTAGGTCATATGACCTTGATATTCATCTATAATACCCATGTTAAATATTCATGATAGTTTATCTACACCATTTTTATGGTCTAAAATACCTCCTTTATCTCTTCAAAGTGATATATCATTCATGTCCTCTTTCTTATTCTCTAATAAGTCAATTAGGCCTATTAGGCTTTATTCTTATAATAGGCTCTTGTACATACATTGCTTGGATGGAAAAAGACAATTGACCAATTAGATTTTAGACACAATATGACTTAGTAAATTACACAAAAATTAATCAATCATTACATTATGTTGGCCATAGATCAAATGAACGAAATCCTTCTTTAGGCCTTAAGGAAACCTGATTCAATGAGGTCTTCATTAATACACCTTACCCTTTGATCTACTTGGAACACTTTATAAAATACACACATGGTAAGAAAACTTAATATACCATTAAAATAGACCCAAAATAATCTCATATTATTTTCATGATAGTTATTATCTCTAACCACCACTTGAAGCACACCATTAGTAATATTTACATTATGCCTTCACACACATAGAAAGTCTTATCATGAACAATGAATGATAATACATTATTTATCCATAGAACCATGAAAATAAATCACATAAAAAAAACTTAAAATAACTAAAAAAATTCATAAAGTGAATTATAATTCATTACATAGGCAAAATGAATCAAAAACACTCTTGCAACTTGCTCACATAAAACTGGCTATTTTCCTCAAAGACCAATCATGGTGACTCAGAATTACAACACATGTATATACATATTCAATGAATTTTTATGAATTTATATGATCATATGATATAATTATATCATTATTATATATAAATATAATAATTTTAAATGTAAATATTAATCTTGCATACCAATCTCATAACCTTATATCTCACTCTCTCATCTAAACTAGATAGGTCAACTTGTGAGCAACTTTTACACTATAATAATTGACCTCCAAAACTTGTAAAAAAATTAAAATTTATTAAAAATAATAAAAAAACATATTAATTTACTTTGTTTCATCACAATATCATGATAACATATTTCTAATCATCTTCTCATTGTTGCCTAGGTTTTTCACTATTTCCATCATTAGACCTGTTAGTGACTAGCTAGCTTGGATGACCATTTTAGCACACCTTAGGGATATAAGATATCTATAAACAATCATGGAAATTAAACATGAGTCTTAATATTATCCTCCATCCTTTTTTTTCTTGAACAATGTAACTTTTGAATGCTATAGTAAATTCCTCACAAACAAGCTTGTATTTGTGCATTTTCTCTGTAATCTGACTAACCAACACCACCTAGAGGTAAATATGGGAGTGGAGTACACTATAAAATATATTTTTAGTCATTTTAGACCATTATGGGCTATTTTTAATAATATATTTCACATCAGGTCCTTGTTGGGGTCTTAGAGAGGTTTAACATAGGTTTTGGTGTTAACAATTATTCATAATTGATTACCCCTTAAATTCAAAACCAATGCATATATTTATTATCTAGGACCCTTACCAATATCTAATTAATATATAAATCTCCTATGCATAGGTTACACATGCCAATGAATACTTGAAAGTCTTTTTTGGGTTCTTATACCTTCATTCTGTGTACTCGAGAGACCTCAAAATAACTTTTCATTCCTTTTATTACAAAATATGAAAAAAATTTGTGAACATGATTTAAATAACATATAATGAATCTATACATGATCATATATTCAAATTTGTCTTAAAAATTGATCCTAGTACCTCATTAGGCCATACTCTCTCTCCTTGCTCTTTAGACCTTGACCTACAAATCACATTAGGCCTTAAAACTAACCTTCATGCCTCATTCCATGTGCTCTCCACATAAATAACATAATAAATCAACCTCATAATTATTAAATAGTACAATACATCCTTAGTATGCCTTGACAATAGATCATGATGCCTCATTAGGCTAGGCAGTGTCTAGGAGTGGTCTAGGTATAAACTTGGTTTGAAGGTCTTACCCCTATAGGCTTACCTTGAGACTATCATGAGTGATATAGTGCCTCATATGTATTCTCAAGTAATCTCATAAAAATAATAATGACTATTGGAATTCATCTCACCAATACATCATACTCTTTCATGCATAAGACTAGGCATCCTATGCACATACCTTCTCAAGACACTACTAGTCTCAAGCACTTGACAAATATGACAATAATATACCTTCCATGCTAACCTTCACATCACTAATATATTCATAAGAACATATACCAATAATATCTTACACTCTTAGAATCACTACAACATTTATCAATATTATCTCTCATAGCTACACTCTTCAATGACCTCATGAAGACCTTCTCAAGAACCTTGGACATCAATGACAAACCTCAACAATATTAACAATGCTAAAAAATATCCCAATTTTCATTGATGGAAAAATAAACTACAAATTTCTCATTCTTATCTACCCATTTTGATCTTTCTCCCCCTTTGACATAAATGACAAAGTGATGTTTGCAACTCCTTGGATCACACTCCTTTCAACCAAAATACTGAACACATAGGACTATGTGTTTATGAGACATAATAAAAACATAATCTCCCTATTTCCATGTATACCTTATTGGAAAAACACACATGTTCTTGGAGATAAATAAATTGATTAACTCCCACTAATTAATTGACTTTTTCAATGATTGTTAGGGGCATGAATTACACCCAATTCCTATCTTAGGTGGTTTGGTTAAAATGTCTTCAATCTAATCCTATGTAGAAAAATATTCAAGTATGACACTTTTTTCACTTACCTACTCTCTTATAAAATGATACGTAATGGGAATGTTCTTAGTCTTTTAGTGCATGGCAGGGTTATTTTAGATGCTTATATCAATTGTATTATCACAATATATATGGCTAGGAAAATCATACTATGGTTTTTATTCTTTTACGGTCTATCTCATCCATAAGATATGATTGTAACATGAAGTTACTATAATTTAATTAGCCTCATAAGTGGATAATGATATTGATGGTTTCTTTTTTTTATCCATGAAACTAAGCACCCACCTAAGAAGAAGGATCCTCCATTGGTACTTTTCCTATCATCTAGAATTTCTAGCTAGTTTGCATCTATATAGTCTATCAAATTGAACTCCTTACTCTTTGGATTCCACAAAACATACTCCATAGTCCCCTTGAGATACCTAAGTCTTCTTTTTATTTCTTATAGATGATTTTCATTTAGATTTGCTTGAAACCTTCCCTCAAGACCTAATGCTTGCATGATGTTAGGTCTAGAGGTAGTGGTGTATATAAAACTTCCAATCATTGACCTATATGATTTTTGATTAACCTTTGAAGACTCATCTTCCTTACTCTAATTACACCCTATGATCATAGGTTTACCAATTACCTTGAAATCTTCCATCTCAAACTCATTAAACATCTCTCTTATGTAATTGGATTATGAAATGAATATACCTTTTTTAGATTGAGTGATTTGTAACATAAGAAAGAATGATATTTCTCTTATCATGGACATCTAAAATTATTTCTTCATCACCTATGCAAAGCTCTTGGTCATGTTCTCACTATTTCCACCAAATATGATATCATCCACATAGACAACTACTATCAACTGATGGTCATGTTTTGACTTTATGTATAGGTTACTATTTGCAAATCCTTTTTTGAATATTTGATCCAATAGATACCTACCCAAGCTGGCATACCAAGCTTAAGAGCTTACTTTAGACCATAAAGATCCTTTTTAAATTTTCAAACATAGTCCTTGACAAGTGATAGTGAGAACCCTTTGGGTTACCTTATGTACACTTCTTCCAAATTCCCATTCAAAAAGATAGATTTGATATCCATCTGGTATACCTTGAACACTTTGAATCCTACATATGTTATAAAAAATATGATGGCCTCCACTATTTATACTAGTATAAAGGTCTCCTCAAAGTCTACCCCTTAAAATTATGCATATCCCTTACATACCAATCTAGCTTTGTTCCTAGTGACTTCTCTATCTTCATTCAACTTATTTTTAAATACCCATTTTGTGCCAATGACATTCTTTTTTTTAAGCCTAAGAACTAGTTCCCAACTCTCATTCTTCTCTATTTGGTCTAATTCCTCATTCATAAAACCTATCTAAAATTTGTCTTTTCTTGCTTCTATAATATTCTTAGGTTTAATCTTAGATAATAGAGCAACATTCTCTTGATTTAGATTATTTACTAGTCATCTCCTTATTTTCATACCTGCATTCTTATTACCAATGATTTGAGATTCAAGATGATCTCTTTAAATCTATCTTGAGGGACTTTTGAGTCCTCTCTCATCTAAACTTATTCTTACTCATCAACCTTTATAGTTTCCTCTTCATTCTTGAAGTCCAAATTCTCTAAAGTATCCTTTGATTGTGAGTGTGATATCCTTACCTCATCAATCTTCACATTGGTACTTTCCACTATCTTTTGTAACCTCTTATTATAACATCTATAGGCTGAGCTCATTAATGAGTATCCTAAGAATATACATTTATCATATTTGGAATCAAACTTTCCTAAGTCTTCATCATATCTTTTGATGAAACATTTGCTCTTAAACACTCTAAAGTGTTCCACATTAGTAGGTCTACCTTTCCATAGTTTATAAGGAGTCTTTTTTTCATTAATCCTTATCTACTATCTATTCAAAATTTATATTATAGTGATTAATTCATCTCTCCAATATCCATCATATAATATAGACACATTTATCTTTAATTATCCTATACTTTCTTTCTACTACCCCATTCTTTTGAGGTGTCCTCACTGCTGAGAAATGTCTCCTTATTCCATGAACCTCACAAAAGACATCAAACTCACTAGACCAAAATTCTCCTCTTTTTTCAAATCTTAGGAACTCAATATTCCCATTCTTCTCATTCTCAACAAGATCCTTGAATGACTTGAACTTGTCAAGAGCTTTTGACTTTTATTTCAATAATGATACCCAAGCCATTCTTGTGTAGTTATATATGAGTAGCATGAATTAGATATCTCATTTAATACTTTGAATTCTTATAGGCCCATAGAGATCAATGTGTATTAACTCTAAAGGTCTTGTAGTAGATTTATCCTTAAACTTGAACCTTCTCCTGGTTTGTTTACCATGTTGACATGACTTACAAAGTATGTTTGTTGGTTTGGTGATCTTAGGCATGTTCTTCAAAGACTTATTAGTCTTATCTTAACCAATTTTTCAAATTTTGGGTGACCTAACCTTCTATACCATATCCAAATTTCATTTATCTTTCTCATAAATCATTTCTCCTTCTTGATTTCATTCAAGACATATAAATTGTTCTTAATCCTTTTAGCATTGACAATTAACCTTCCTAATTTGGCTCTCCTTATATCACACTCTTTGTCATGAAAAGTTAATGTTTGTTCTTAGTTTTACATTTAACTTACACTAAGTAGGTTATGTTTCAAACCTTCCACATATAGCACATTCTCTATCTTGGTCTTCCCATTGTCCAAACTCAAGATATCTCCAAATTTCACTATTCTTGCAACATTATTCTTAAATGAGATGAACTTGATATTTTTTCCTATCATGTTTCTTGAGAAACCACTATTTATATATAATTTCATTCCTTCATCTTGAATGTTAAAGGTAGTCTAAGCTAGAATAGATTATTCTCCTTTAGTCTTCTTTTCCTCTTTAATAAATAGTCCATATTGACTCTTGATCTCAATATGATTAGTTCTAACTTGCATTGACTTCCATACTAATGTTTAGCCCTTGTCATGCATTCTAGGATTTTCATAATTCTTGTTGAATATTGAGGGCCTTATAATTCTATTATAATATAATATTTCAATGTGCCCCATATTATGATAGATGTATCAAATAATATTTCTATACATACCTCTTGCCTAATTAATCCTTTTCCCATGATCCTATGATAATTTATTATTTATTGTATTGGGCTACCTAATTTATCTTTTCATGTTGTTACTCTTGCCTTGTTTTGACTTATGACACACTCTCTCAAACTTTCTCATCTTGTCTATGAGCTGCTCATGCTCAACCTTCAAGGAATCTAGCTCTATCTTCAACTAGTCATACTCAACTTCCTTTGATCTAAACCTTGTATTGACACCTTATAACTAATTCTTGATATCCTTGATAGTCTTATTTTGATGCTTCATATCATCAAAGGAATTTATGAGCTTAGCTTCAAGTTCTACTTCAACTTCTCCTTATTCACTATCATAGTAGACTTCTTCATCATACATGTTATCATCATCCTTTTGATCACTAGACATCTTGTGCTTCCTAGGATCACCTTCAATTTATTAGACTTGCTTCAAAGGATTAGGCTTTGATACCAATTTTTAGAAGTAAAATCATTGGGGGTAAATCAATGTCTTCAAAACATTCATTCAATTCCATTTAATCATACATAAAGTATCCATACAAACATGGACATATAAAAAAGCATATAAAACCATACAAGAACATGAAACACATTACATATGTGGGAAACCCTCAATGGGAAGAAACCCCACTGATCTTTGTAAATGGACTATAATCTTATAAGACAAAATAAGTTTAGTTAAGCACCAATTTCACATGGAACACCAACTCCAACTTGAAGGATTTATCACAACTCTTCATTAAATATATCTCAAATGGTTCATCACAACATCCATTGATGCTTTAACATAGACTCATAAGAAACCAATTGAAAATAAGATCAATTGTTAACACACAATGAGATATGGAAAGTATTATAAAAGCATGTAAAATCATAAAGAAGCATGTATATTACAAGGAATAACACTTGCTTATATATGCAAGGCAAATAAATATGAAAGATAAAATATTTAATGTATGACTAAACACCACATAAGATAAAACTAGGTAAAAATAAATACCTAGATCCTAACAAGCATGAGTTAGATACTCTAACACCTCTCCTCAAGTATGCTAGAGGTAAAATAACTAAGAGGGTAGTAGGTTGAATTACTAATGCAAGATAATCTAATTCAATTCCAAAATCTTAAACATTTAGCATACATTAACTTGATCAATCAACATAAACATGAAAACACATACATCCAAAGCATACATAAGAGCATACATCACATGAACACATCATCTTTGTGGGAAAATCTCTTAGGTGATAAACCCATTAAATGTTTAAAGATTTATTAAATTCATATACAATAAGATCCAACATTTACACCAATACCAAAATTTCAAAGAACACCCATCCCTTAGTTTAGTGAGACATCAATCCCACAAGGAGCTACTACTTCTATCTAGCTAGGTACCCACAACAACTAGACCTTTATCAAGATTTACCTTGAATAGAGGAACTAATCCCCTAGGAAACTAAGCACCCAATTAGATACCTAAAAAAATCACCTTAAACACATGTTGTTGTTTTTCAATTGATGATGACCACCTTTTTCTAAACTATTTACCTCCAATCTCTCTCAAGCTACCTGTAGGACTAACTCACTTAAATTCCCTCTTCTAGGCTCACTAGGTCCAATGATCTATGCATCCTATTACATCAAATTGATAAGACAATCATAAATTATACTCTTCACTTTTTTTTGGTATTCAATTACCTTTACCTTTTTTTCAAATTTTCTCTCCTTCACTTAAATCAATGCATACACAACTAGCATAATTAGTCCAAAAAGACCTTGTACTTATACCACTCTCTTCCTTTAACCTATCTTGGTCAGACAATATGATTTAAATATTTGAAAAAAAAATGAAATAGGTCCTCATATACATTATATGTCATAAACACACATTACTTAGGTTGGTCAATAGCTCATTATCCCTAAACCACCATTAGGTCTTGGTGAGACCTAAAATAATTAGGCCTTCATACTCACACGTTACATGTGAGACTTACATGGATCACCTTCATAATTTACCAATTATTAAAAAATATATCCAATATATACTTACTCCCATATGGTTCCATTCCACCTATAATACCAACTCAGCACTCAAACCTACCAAATAGATCTCCTTGCTCTTTAAGTCTTCATACATAGAAAATATAGTCTCAAAATTCTAAAGTAAATACTCAAATATTTCACATATCCATATGATTATATCACATGGTTAAACTCTTTAATACCTTTGATACACCTCCATGTGATTTAGACATTCCAACATAGTCTCTAAGCACTTAAATCAACTCTCTTAGAATGACCACTCAGACTAGTCATATATAGTCAAACTATAGTCAAGCTATTTTGACTCTCCATAACTGATAAATGGAAACATATGACAAAACATGACTTATAATAAGCCTTAGATATTTATATAACATCTCCATACTCTTTCACTTCTTCAATTTTTCTCAAAACACCTTCAACTTACTCTTGCAACATGGTCAATCAATCTACCAATGTAATCATCAAACATAGTCAACTTCTAAGCCTTTGTTCATATTGAATATGTATTGATAAAACATCCAAAATCCACATATATGGTCCTTTTGGAGTATAAAAAAAATATTCAATAGTTATTTCATTTGGAAATTCAAGACACTATCAAGAACAACTCAATTTTCCTTCTCGGGTCACTTGCAGAAGATGGTCAAACACATAGTCATATTTGGAGATTAATGTATTTGAATATACAAACATTAAAAAATTATAATCAATGTCTGTATATGTTCCTTAGATTCCTATGAAAATTTTCCTTTTACTCCACCATGAAATTCATCTTGGATCAAAAGCTATATCTCAAACATTAGAGACTAGTTTTTTCACTTTGTTAATTTAAATGCCAATGGTCATTATGTAATGCAAATATTTTAGACACATATATTTATCTCATGTCATTTCATATCTTGATCAAACATGATCTATCAATATCCTCATAAGTATCCTTTTATTTACCTTTCATCACTCACCATTGATCTTAGATCTATGCTACCATGATCGTGCCACTTGGAAACTCTATATGCCTTCTATGTACCTTTCAACCGGTCACTAGTAAAATTGTTCCACATATAAAACCTACATTTAATATTGAATATTTGACTCAATATGATCCATTGGATCATAATCTATATGATTACATGCTCTATCTGATATGTTTCATGCTTGTTATTAGATCTTCTACTCAAACTCTGTGATTATGACACATGTCAATAATGCATGTAATATTGAATATTTGAATTTGAATTTCACCATTGGATCCTTATCTAGTTAGATTAAATTCTCACTAGAGATCTTTGATAATGCAACTTTGGCTAAGTATATAAACTTAGTGAAATCTATATGAGAGGTTAACTTTGCACTATTATAACTTTTTCTATGCTCAATGTCCATACCTAAAATTTGAACCACATGATCAATTTTCATAGGGGAATCCATCCATGTATCAAAATTCTATTGAAACCTTTACATGTGTGAAATATGACATCATTAATTTGATCACTCAACCTTATCTATCAAGATGACTGCTTGAGCTTAGACATTCATATGACTGTTATGATGAGTACTCATAACATCCCATAGGGTCTCTACAACATTATAAGTACTCATAACATCCCATAGGGTCTCTATAACATGTCCATACCATCAATATCACCCATCAATTACCTATCCAAGTCAAACAATGAAAAACCATGAAGGAACATAGAAGCTCATTGAAACACACTTTGTCAATGTGATCCTAGCACACATGACACCTCATCAACATCCTTGGTCACCTTAGATACATCATTGAAAAAATTTAAAGTAAGTGAATCTAGGGAATAACAATAAAATATGTAGTTTGATGTCATGTGTCCCTATAGACATTAATCCATCATTCTAGAGTACATATATGTTGGGTTATTGTAATAGCCAAGTTGAAGTAAGAATGGTACTAGATACAAGGATCATTGAACATAAAAACTACACTCCAAAGTACTAGGTATAATGATAAACCCAAGGAAGCATAGCTTTAACACCCTCCAATAAGATGGTGAAGTGTGCACAAAGATTGGTCGTGTTATCACATTGATATCACTATAGGAATCAACAAAAAGACAATAGAATCAAGTAACAAAATCCTCATATGGGTTATATAAAATAATGTGACTAAATAAGATACCCATGTACAAATAAAAAATCTAAAAACACTCAAAAGTGCACAATACATATAACTCTCATAAAGTGGAAATAAGGAGAGAAAACACATAGGAAAAACTCCCCCCAAAAGAGAAAAAAGAATAAGAGAGATTAAGAAATCCCCCCAAAGATGATGCTAAAGTAGTCTTCACTCCATGTACTCATAAGTCATAAAAGGACTCAATCTTGCATGAGTGGTCTGAATCCACTACTTAATCACAAAAACAACTGACATTGGGCTTCACCAGAATAACTTCAATGAAGAAGACTATTAGTGGTGATAAAAGTATAGCATGTAAAAGGAACACTCAAAACCAAGAAGCATAATGTAAATCACAAACCCTATAATACTAATTGAATAGCCTAGAGAAACAAATGTCTACATGAGTGGTTTGAATCTACTACTCAAACACTAAATAGGTTGACACTATATACACCAGAATAGATCCAAACAAGGAGACTATCAACTATAAAAAAAGGTGTCAAAATATAAAAAAGTATCTCAAAAATGATGGCCCATGGTGGTGATGGAAAAGACAAGCAATTGATGAAGTGAAAAGGTGCTCATAATAGAGCACACAAATGCATGAAGGTAGATAAGGTTGAGTCAAAAAACCTCCCATAACACTTTATAAAATAGTAAAAGTATAATAACCCATACATAAAAAATACTAGTTGGAAATAAGGAAGTCACTGGGATTTACTAGAATATCTCTAAATGAGGAGATTATCAATCCATCAAATAAGCCATCAAGAGAGGTGCTCCAAAAATAAGAAAGTGAAAAAAAAATTCATAGAAGGTGAGGTGCTACAAAAGTAGTCTTGA
This sequence comes from Torreya grandis, assembly GCA_037957365.1. NCBI lineage: Eukaryota > Viridiplantae > Streptophyta > Pinopsida > Cupressales > Taxaceae > Torreya > Torreya grandis. The sequence goes on from JARHVA010002634.1 coordinate 2,430,271, forward strand.
AGAGACATGAAATAACTACCAATGTGCCAATATACTAATGTATGTTGTGGGGTGATAGAAGAGTGTGGTAAACGGTGAAAAATCCATAATGTATTCAAATACACATGAAAAATAATTAACATCCAAAAAATAGCCTACAAAGCACATGTAAGGATGTCAGACTCAATCAAAAATGCACCTAAGATAGTGCATGTGTGAAGTACAATGAAATGCCCATAGCACAAGAAACCCCCATAATAGTGACAATGTACACTGAAGAATAGGATGTCAGACTCAACTAAAAATGCAACTATGAGTGTAATAAATGATGACAATGTAATTGATAAGAATCAAGAAGGAAGTTTCTATTGCTTGGGAGGGGGTCTGACCTTTTACTAGATTGGACCTTACCCTCTGAACTTCAATAAATGAAAGAGATAAGGTACATGCAAAACAATGAATAATCCTTCAACAAATGATCAAATCATAGAAAAATGCATCACCACTAAAAATGTCACCATAAATTTTAAGTGTAATGTAGTACATCTAATGCAAAGAGCCCCCCTAAAATGTAGAATTTTATAAAAGTAATGATTTTTTATAATTTAATGACACCAATGGATAGAAAAAAATGCACTTTTGAAAAAAATAGAACTCAAATCTGAGTTACGGTTCAAATTTTATTAGCATTTTGATTTACTATACAAATGGGTCAAAGTATTTACAAAACACTACAAATTGGTTTTTGAGACCAAATCAGAAACAAACATAATTATGCAACCACTCTTTCAAATCAAAATTTTACAATGAACTTAGAAAATTCAACCAAATGGAAAAATAGTCTTTCTAGTTATCTCAAAATGCATTCAAGTGAATTTGACTTCCTCTTTTAAGAAAATTATGGCTATTAAAGAAAGTAAAATGAATGAACTCTGTAAAGAGAGGAAAGGAGTGGATTTATTTTTATTTTCATCATGATGAGAAAGTAAATGGCATGCCACCAAGATAGAACACTACCAAGGCTATTTTTGAACCTCCATGCAAAACATCAGTAAAGAACATGGTCTATCAATGCTTAGATCTAGAAAAAGAGCCTTCCAATGCTCTTCTACAAGGTACAACTCATTCCAAACATAGTCAAAAGACGTTTCCATGATATGTCATGGAACACAGACTAGAAGGTAACAAAAGGATGTTAGTAGATGATGCCATAGATTGAAGAGAATGCAAATCTTCCTCCAAGGATCTTTTTCCAACTCCAAATTTACATGTAGACTTGTGTAAGAAGAAAAATCCAATAGATCATCTCTCCTCCACATAGATAATAGTATTTTTCCTATATAGAAGAGACAATGTTGACCTTAGCCTTAACCTTCACCTTTCATATCTTGTTTCTAGTTTTTGCATTGCTCTTCATCACCAGCTTATCTATAGTCAGACTAAACTATAGATTGATAGTAACCTTAGGTTATTTCCACCCCCATGCTTTTATTTTCATGGGTAAATTAACCTCAACATCAAGAGATACTTCATCATTTTCTTATTTCACACTCAATATCAATATTAGCCCCTATGAGAATCAAACCCCAGACCCCATGAGATCAGCCTTGAAAAGAGTAGTATTCTAATGCCCATGGTAGAAAGCCAAAAAACCACCCAAACTCAATTCTTTTTCAACATACAAAATAGCCATTAGGTATGATCCAATGCTAGGTATATAGAGGTCAATGCAAATTTGATATATAATGGTGCTCACCTATACTCCTCCACTCTATAATGATTGGTAAAAACTTCCAACACAATGCTTTACCATATTAAATCACCTGCAATAGTTTTATAACTCAGACAAAGCTTGCATACTAGATCTAAAAAAATACAATGTATAAGAATGATAGATATTCTTAAAAATATCTTAATTACTTTGCCAAATTATGAATGGATAGTGACAAGATCTAGAAATAAATTTTTTTAATCCAATTCCAAACCCATAAGGAGACCCTCTAATGAAAAAAATTAGAAATCCAATAAAAATAATGATATGGGCTATACGACAAACCCAACCAATAAAAAATAGGTTTTGGCAACATGAAAGGCTTCCTTAATGAATATCAATATATTCATAATGGAAAGAAACCTACGAGCTAAGTAATGGCTATTAGAGAGTGGCTCTGATACGATGAAAGAGTTATCAAAACTCTTCATTCAATGTCTATCTAATGGCTCATTACCACAACCATTGATGCTTCAACATAGATTCATAAGAAACCAATTGAAAACAAGATCAATTATTAACACACAATGAGATATGTAAAGTATTAAAAAATCATATAGAAGTATAAAGAAGCATGTATATTACAATGAATATCACTTGCTTATATAGGCAAGGAAAAATAATATGAAAGCTAAACTAGTCAATGTGTGATTAAACCCCACATAAAACAAAATTAGGTAAACACAAAAACCTAGAGCCTAGAAAGCATGAGTAAGATACTCTAACACAACTATCCCAACACCCACTTGATTAAGCTTTTAAAAAACACCCACTTATAAGGAGGCAATAGCCCCCTAGATGACTCAGCACCAACTCAACCACTTGATTGCATTTATCAACTTCAAAATACATTATTTCTTATATAACATATGGTGATCACCTTATTTATCTCTTCTCTCTCTCTCCTATCCCTCTCAAACTACCTTTTAGGATCTTCATTCAACTAGGTCTCTTCAAGGTAGATTAGGTCATATAATATTGATATTCATCTACAATACCCTTTTTAGATCTTCAAGATAGTTTCTCTGCACCCTTATAATGGTCTAAAAGACCTACTTCAACTATTCAAAGTGTTATATCCTTCACTTCCTCTTACTTATTCTCTAACAAGTCAATTAGGCCTAATAGGCATTGTTCTTATACTAGGATCTTGCTCATACACCTATTGTTTGCCCACACACACTTGAACACTTATATTTTCCATATAATAGGCCTTATGAAATACCACAAAAATGAATCAATCATTACATTATGTCATTCATAGCTAAAACAAACCAAATCTTTCTTTAGGTCTTAAGGAGACCTAATTCAATTAGACCTTCATTAGTACATGTTACCCTTTTTTCTACTTAGAACAATTTTAAAACTCCAAAAATGGTATTAAAACTTCATATACCATTAAAATATACCACCACTAAGTTCATCTTAGCTCCATGACACTTTTTAACCTCCAACCACGACTCAAATCACACCATTAGTACTATTTACATTAGGCCTTCACACACACGAAAAGGTCTATCATGAATAACTAAAGGTAATACATTATTTAGACACAAAACCATGACAATAAATCACATACATAAAACTTAAAAGACCTAAATGTCTTCATCAAGTGCATTAAACTTCATTACATAAAGCAAAATGACTCAAAAAATCTCTTTCAACTTGCTTACTTAGAACTACCAGCTTTCCTCAAAGACCAATCATGGTGACTCAGACCTCTAACACTTATATAGATATATTAAATGACTTATAATTCATGTAGATGATCATATGAGATCATTAGACCATTCTTAGATATAAATATAATATGGTGACCAAGCTCATAACCTTATATCTCACTATCTCATCTAAACCAGATAGGTCAACTTGTGAGCAACATTTTCACTATAATCACTAACCTAAATAGCCTATACCAAACATTAACATGTATTACAAGTCCTAAAAAACATATTCATGTACTTGGTTTAATTAATATATCATGATAACACATTCTTAATCATCTTCTCACTGTTGCCTTGGTTTTTTTTATTATTTCCATCATTAAGCCTATTAACAACTGGCTAACTTGGATGACTATTTTAGCACACTTAAGGAATATAAAATGTATATAAACCTTAATTGACATGAAACATAAGTCTCAATATTCATCCTTCATCCATTTTATTTTATTCATCAATGCAATTTTTGACTACTACAATAAATTCTTCAAAAATAAGATTGTATTTATGTAATTTCTCTCTAATATGGCTAACTACCACCTCCTAGAGGTACCTGGGAAAGTTGAACACATTATTAAATGGATTTTATAGTCATTTAATATCATTATAGGCTATTCTAAATAAGATATTTCACATCATGCCCTTGTTAGGGTTCTCTCATAGGTCACAACTAACAACTAACACAAGCTGTTATTCACCTCATTGTACATCCAGTACAACTGAGTACAAACTGATACTCCAAGTAGATCTCACCATGATCCTGCTCCTAATGTATTGTTGTCGCCTTGATCTTGCTCCCCCACTGATCCTATTCTAACCCTTGCATACACACATCCCTGCAGACCAACCTAATCTTACTTATCACATGTAGATCTCCACCATGATCCTGCAACACCCTACATATCAAACCTGATCTTACATACATGGGGAATCCTACTTGATTCCACCATGGGAAGAACTCTCCAAGTTCTACAAGTTTTGTGCTTAAAAATACAGCCCATGAGTCTATTATATAGATCTCATGCATACACTAATTTAGATAAGCGACTCAAAGACTCGAATTGGTCTTTATCATGCAAACTACGTGTTCACTTAACTGACTATTCGTCAACAGTAGTTCTGACTGCCACAGGAAACCGACATCGGTCCCTACCTTCCTGGAGGTGACCAACACCAGACGATTTCCTGCCAATGCCAGTTTCCTTCTGCACTTCCCCTGACCGACGTCCATTGTGGCTTGCCGACACCGGCGACTGCATATGCTCAGAAACATCCATGTTTGCCTAAGGTGAAGCTTTTAGCTCCACACCCTAATAGGGTTCTAGAGAGGTTTAACATAGGTTTTGGTGTTAACAAATTTTCATACAGGATTGTACCTTAAACCCAAAACCAATGTCTATAGTTATTATCTATGAACCTTACCCATCTCTTGTTAACATCTCAGATTCCCATTCATAGGTTGCATATGCCAATGAACACCTGAAATTCTTTAGGATTGCATGTCTTCATTTTACATACTTTAGAAACCTTAAAACCACTTTTCATGCATTTTATTACAAACTATGACCTCAAATTTTGTGAACATGCTTGAAAAAAATATCATACATATGTCCATGATAACATATGCAAAATTATCTTGAAAACTAATCTTGATACCTCATTGGGCCACACTCTCTATCTCTCTTTGCTCTCTAGACCTTAACCTACAAATCACATTAGGCCTTAAAACTAACCTTCATGCTTGTTTCCATGTGCTCTTCACCTCACTCATGTACTCAAGCAACCTATCTCATAGTTAAATAATTCTATACATCCTTCATATGCTTTGACAATAGATCATGATGCCTCATTAGGCTAGGAAGGGTCTAAGAGTGGTCTAGGTGCATACTTGGTCTGAAGGTCTTAACCTTATAGGCTTATGCTAAGACTCTCATGAGTGATTTAATACCTCATATTTATGATCAAGTAACCTAATATAACCACTCATGCTTGTGTGCATTCATCTCACCAAGACATCATACTCCTTCATGCACAAGACTAGGCATCCTATGCATATACCTTCTCAAGACAGTTAAGATCAAGCACTTGACAACTTTGATAGTAAAATACCTTCCATTATGAACTTCACATCACTCATTAAGTCATAATAACATATACCAATCATATCTTACACTCTCACAATCACTACAATACTAATCAATATTGTCTCTCATAGCTACACTCTTCAATGACCTCATGAAGACCTTTTCAAGAACCTTTAACATCAATGACAACACCAATTCCAAACCTCAACAAAAATAAAAATGATCAATAATTATTTTCCAATAATGACATGTGATGCAGAAGTATACTCAAATAATCTCTCACTTCTCCTTATTTAATATCCACTCTTTATGCAAAGGTTCATTGGTTTATGTGACTATTCAGTGGTCCATTAATACTCTAATTATTTTAGTGATTTTATTACCTCTACCATACTATTTATGGTATCATTATACCTCTCATTCCATTGTAAAAACTCTTCATCACTCTTCTCTTAGCCTTTGCAACTTCTTTCTAGTCAACAGACACTCCTAATAGCCTTTTAAGGCCTTTTCCTTATATACAATTCTGTATAGATGAAGTTTAAGAAACCAAGGGAAATTAAATACAACCTCTATCTTTATCCACTTCCTTATGAAATTTCATCACCAAACTCAACTTGGAAGACACTTAACTAGTCTTTCTTAGGTCAATGTTAGGACTGATTAGGCCTTCTTCACCTTTAGTCTCGCATAGTTGTTAAAAATTGTAATTTATTATATAGAACAAAACCAAAACATAAAATTACTTTAAAACACATTAATACCTCTTATATTATGATGTTTTTATATTTTCCACTAGTAAAAATGCCCTATACACACATTTTTCTTCTCAAACCTTAGTTTAGGGTTGTCTAAGCCTATGAATGCCCAAGAGGATGAATTCTAAGTTTAAATGATCCATAGATAGTTTCAATGGACCCTAAAGGTTGTTTAAGGTCTGTCTCATATCTACACACCCTTAAAAATCATTTTCATCTTATATACATGTCTCTATTCCACTTTTCTCTTCAATTCTTTATTCCACTATAGATGTAGTCTTAGTCTACTGGGTTTGTGAATATTGTCTTGAGGTTTTTAGACTTCCAAATAATTTTAAAACACTATGAATGATATAATAGGTATATAAAAACTCCACACATACTATAACTCTTAACAACATTGTTTATGTTGATAGTTTGTGCAAGCATGATATCAATAGGGGTATGTGAGCTTCTAAGCAAAGTGGTGTGGAAATAATTAAATGCATTACAAAAAAACATTCACAAATAAAAAAATACTCACCAATCCATCTTAAGCATCAAAATAACAATGTTTTTAATCTTCCTTCATTGATAATTCTTAGCATAGTCTTTCCACATTTACATATACAGGGAAAACATAGAATTGTAGATATTTATTCAAACTTGAGAGATTTAATTAAACATTTCTTAGGTTTAGTGCCCTAATCTCCTTTATTAAATCATGATAACTAACTCTAAAAACAAAACATACATGTTTTTATATCTCATATAACTATTCTAACTACTTCTTGACCTTCTAATAGTCACTTGCAAATATATTTGCATATTAGCACAAACATCAAGATGGATTTGTCAGTAGATGTGTGAATTATGTCCCATGGTATATCCCATGGTCTCTTTATTAACATTCCTTATTCATTTGACACCTTGATGACTTATTGACAATCATTCTAGGCTAAATTATTCAAACATTCAAAATTTTCAAAATGATAGGAAAACACCAATTTGAATTTATAACCTATTTTAACACTCCTAAACGCTCAAAAAACATTCTAGGGTGTATAAAAAGAATCATAACACCCTTATAATGACTCTAAAAATGATAATTTGAACTTGAAATACATTTTCAAACTAAATTTTCTTAAATAACATCAAAATGAGTCATCTAACAAGGATGCTCCTGCATCATACTACTAGGGTGTGAAATAAACTTTTCATGAAATTTTGTCAACTTTTTTTGACCTCATACTTGGCATTTATCTATCACATTCAGTTCCAACTATTCAATGGTGCATCCTCCTAAGTCCTAAGGTCTATGAGTAACACATAGACCTCCTTTTACTTTGATTAATGCCACTTTGCTTTCTCCTTTGAGGTTGTCTTATTTTACATTGATCTCCCACCTAATCATCTTTAGTACCTAGTTATTATTCTATAGCCAACCTACACATGGAACATAAAATTAAATGAAAAAAACTTCCTCCTTGTCTTCTTGGAAACCATATTATTTCTCTTGCCTTCTTGTCATTATTAAGCTTGGGTTTACTACTTGTGGGAGTACTACTACTAGTTTCATCTTTTGTCTGACAATTCCCTCAATCTCTTTAACCTATTTATCCACCTCTTATTTTTGTTCATTCTTGAATTAAGCATTGACTTCTCCCTCTATATATAATTATCTCAACATACCCACCTTCTCAAAAAAGTGGTCTAGATACTAATTATTTTGTATGAAAGACATGTGATAGGACAAAATTGAAAACAACCCTACCAACTGTGTATCTGAGAACAACTCACCTTATTGGTCTAACTATAGCAATTTCTTGTTGATTGCATTTAATACCTTTGAGTTCTTATCAATTATTGTACCATCTTTTCCCATTACTTTGATAACATGAACTACACTCTCTTCCCTTTGGATCTTTCTTTCAATTATCATACTTTTATCTTTATTTCTACAACTGACTTCCTTAGGCAAGTATTCCTTCTCTCTAAACATCATCACACTACCTGATGTCTCCTTCCATGCATTGTATTTCAAGGGGTTTAGTGTGTGTTTTCAACCATATTTCTCAATTGTATAAATATTATCTCTCTCATCATGCAAATATCTCCTATCATATTACCATGGTCTCCCAATAATAATGTGACAAACATAAATGGGAATGACATCACACAATATTTTATCCTTATACACACCTATCTACATGTCTACATAACATTGTTCACTCACTAAGACTTGGTGACTATTTTGAATCCAAGAGACCCTGTATGAACTTGGATGCTCATTCCTTTCTAATCCTAGTTTAGACACCATAAATGAAGACACTAGATTATCCATACTACCATTATCAAATATAACTTTGAATCACTTAACTTTTCTCTTGCACATTGTCCTAGACAATGTTTTCCTTTATGGTGGTTCTCTCTCATCTTGGCTGGTCTCCAAGAGAACTCTCTTCATCAACAAGATCTCCCCTATTTTAGGTTGTTCCACATAGTTAGGCAATGAATCTACACTCTCCCCTTTTTTTTGAACCACATGGTTTCTAATCTCACTTTAAGAGCTACCACTTTGAACATCTTTTAGACACTCATATAACCTATGTCATGCAAATTTTTTGCACTTAAATCATTTATATACAAACCAATTGTTACCTATTCCTTTTCCATATGATATTACACCTATATATCCATAACCACCTCTATTTTATGTACTTTAATTCTCTAAACTATTTTCCACTTCTTTACCTTGACCTTTCCATTGACCTCTATTACCTAGTTATCCTCTTCCTTCTTATCAACCTCTACCTTTATAATCTATACCACCTATACCTATATTTAATTAAATTTGCATTATTGAAAGCTTATCTTCTGCCCAAAATGTATATTTATAATCTTCCTCAACTATTCTAAGTGTCAATATTCTTATCTCATCTTGAATGAAAATTTTTAATCCATTCATGTACTGAGCAACCTTCTTAGCATCCTCTTTTATGTGTCCTGCTCAAATGGTCAACTTGTAGAAGTCCTATATGTATTATTTCACTATCATATATGTCTGACTCAAGTTTTTTATCCTCTTAAACAAGTGGTTCTAATAGTCTTTATGCATGAATTTTCCTTTCATATTGGCCACCATTCTATCCCATGACCTTATCTTGTCTTTTCCCCTTCGTTCTCTCTCTTCCTATATGTCATTCCACCATAATGATACATGACACTTAAAAATTGTTACTAAAAAATTTACCCTCTTTTATCATTCACCTCTTCATAATTTAAGTACTTTTCCATGACTATGATCTAATCAACCAATTTTTCCACATTAAAACTGCCCTCATATATGGGTACCTCCATCTTGGGATTTAAAGTTACTCCAGGTATTGATCATATGAATATTTATTTAAATCCACATTCATATCCTTAATTTTAATCTTATTCATGAGGAATATCATCAATTCCATTACTAAAATTACCTCTATTCATCTCTCTCCTCTAAGCTAATTCCATGGCTTGCAACCTTGCCTACAGGTTCCTCACTTCCACTACCAGTGCATCCACCGCTTGTAACCTCCTTTGGGATGATAATTATCCTCATAATATACCTACCATGTGTCATTATTTCCTTCCCAATATATCATAATATCTTATACTAAATGATGGATAGGTATACTCAAACAATCTCTCACTTCTCCTTATTCAATATCCACTCTTTATATAAAGGTTTATTGGTTTATGTGACTATTCAATGGTCCATGAATAGTTTGATTATTTCAGGTATTTTATTACCTCTACCATAATATTTATGGTATTATTATACCTCTAATTACATTTTAAAAACTCTTCATCACTCCTCTCTTAGCCTTTGCAAATTCTTTTTGGTCAACAAACACTCTTAGTAACCTTTTTAAGGCCTTTTTATTTTGTATTATCCTATATATAATTTTTTTGAGAAACCCAAGGAAATTAAATACACGATATATCTTTATCCAATTCCCTATGAAATTTAATCACCAAAATCAACTTGGAAGATACTTAACTAGTCTTTCTTAGGTCAACATTAGGCCTAATTAAGCCTTTTTCACCTCTAGTCACACACAATTGTCAAAAACTATAATTTATTGTATAGAACCAAAAAAAAACATTAAATTTCCTATTAAAAAAATTCATACCTCTCATATTATTATGTTTTAAGATTTTAAACTATTGGTAATTCCCTATACATGCATTATTCTTCTCAAACCCTAGTTTAGGGTTGTTTAATCCTGTGAGTGCCCAAAAGGATGAATTTTGAGTTTAAATGATCCAAAAATGGGTTAAATGGACCCTAAATGTTATTTAAGATATATATTATTTATAATCACCCTTACCAATCATTTTAATCTCATATACATGTCATTGTTCCAATTTTATCTTCAATTCTTTATTCCACTATAGATGCAGTCTCAGTCTGCAAAGTTTGTGAATACTATATTGAGGGTTGTAGACTTAAAACAGTTATAAAACACTATGAATAATATAATATGTCTATAAAAACTCCAAATATACTATGTAATCACAAACCAACCACTTTTAATACATCTATTATAACTCTTTACAATATTTTATATGTTGACAGTTTATGCAAGCATAATCTCAATAGGGGTATGTGAACTTCTAAGAAAAATAGTGTGGAAAGAATCAAATTAATTACACAAACACATTAAAAAACAATAAAAAATACTCATCAATCCACCTTAATCATCAAAATCACAATGTTTTTAATCTTCATTTATTGAGCATTCTTAGCATAATCTTTCCACATTTGCATATGCAAGGAAAACACATAATTACATAAATTTATTAAAACTTGAGAGATTTAATTAAAAATTTATTGGGTATATATCCCATATCTCCTCAATTAAATCATGAAAACTAACTCTAAAACCAAAACATACTTGTTTTATATCTCATATAACTATTCTAACTACTTCTTAACCTTCAAATGGTCATTTTCAAACACATTTGTATATTAGCACTAACATCAAGATGGATTTTCCATATATATGTTACCTATGGACTATGGTATATCTAGTTGTGTATTTACTAACATTACTTATTCATTTAACACCTTGATGACTTCTTGAAAACTTCCCACAACACCCATTCTAGGCTAAATTATTCATATATTCAAATTTTGCAAAATGGCAAGAAAACACCAATTTGAATTTATAACCTATTAAATCACACCTAAAAAATTAGAAAATATTAAAAGGTGTATAAAAAGACTCCTAAAAACCTTATAATGACTATAAATATGATAATTTAACGTGAAATACTTGTTCAAACTAAAATTTCTTAAATAATATCTAATTGAGTCATCCAATAAGGATGCTCCTGCATCAACATGGATCCATATGATAAATGTAGACAAATTTAATTTACAATATTCTTAATTTAAAATATTAATACATAATAAGTTATAACTCACTTGTTCATTGTATTTGCCCATAGACTTGTTAATACAAGATTTACATATTATTGATTATGTGACACCATATTTTCACTTATATAAGGGCCCTTGGCCTTGTGTGTATGTGACATTTACTTGGCCCTTGTATGAAAATTTTATGTCATACATGTGTTCTTCAATATAAATTATGTGACATTGTATGACATTACTTGTGCTTGTTGTTTATTATTATGATTACATGATTTATATCACACATTGCTACTACTTTTTACATATACTATGGTGTCATGATCTATATCATGCACATGCTACTTATGTGCTTCAATATTATATCTATCTAACATACTTAAAAAAATTCAATTCAATGTTTCATCTTGTAATATGATACAAATAAAAATTCAACTAGATAAATGTTATTACATGATTACATATTTTACAATTCTCTTTTGAGATAAGTAACTTATAGGATATGGATCTCATATTGAAATGGGGGAATAACAGTGGGTTTATATTAGGAAAAAAATCCCTCATGATCAAATTTTATAATTATGACAATATATATATTTTAAATTTATAGTTGATTGAGAAATTAATAGATACTTGATGCATATGCAAGGGTGTGGGAACACAAAGTTTGAAGTTAAAAATTGTAAAAGTTTCATATTACAAGTTTTAAAGGTTACAAGTTACATTTTTCAAAAAAATTAAAGTTAAAAATCACTTAATATAAATATAATACAAACACAAAGGTCATGATACATATTCATGTTCATGTTTCTAATATGGCATTTTATAAGATTTCATGTTTCAAAGTTTCAAATTTGAAAAAGCTTCAAATATAATCTAGATCCTTCTACAATAGTGTGATTCATCCAGTGACACTCAATATCTATGGTTACACTTTTTCAAGATGTAGTGAGCCACATTTGGTGGTTACCCCATTTAAAATATTCTATAGAGTACACTATATAGTAAAATGAGATATAGAGCATACATTATTTACAATCAATAACTTTCAAAGGTTTTAAAATTGATTCTTGATCATTCTTAATTCACCACAAGTTTAAAAATTCTCTAAATGCCCCAATAAGGGGGGAAGCATTTATCTAGTTATAAGTTACCAAGTAATTAGATTGTGTACTTGTTGGCCATTTTTGGCCTATATACCAAGATTATTCCCACATAGACGAGGTTGTTAATGGATGAGCAGATGAACAAAAATTATGGATGGAATGAGTGGTTAAAGGATCTCATTTTACCAAAAAATATTTTGAAACACTTTAAGTTCACTTAAAGTGTAAGTTGTCAATTTATAAGGGACAAGTCTAAAGTTCTATAGAGACCCTATGGGATGTTAAGAATGCTTGGAATGAGTATGGAGATGAATAACATTCATCTGGTCCTTCATTGAATTCATTTATATATTTTGGGTTTAGTGGCAAAAATTTTGAGTAGGCAACTTTATGACACCATCATTGCCATGTGTGGATAAGTCAAGAATAAATGGTCATATGGTTCTATTCATATTATCCCCAAGAACATATGTGCCAAGTTTTAGGTCATCCAACTTAGCATAATAGAAAATATGAAGACTTAAAGTTGGATTCTCATATAAAATTCATTAAGTTTCCATAATTAGCCATTTTGTAAAGGATTTCAAATTGAGCTTAATGGGAAATTTAATAATGCTATATCTCATATGTGTGGAAGTCTCAGGGGAAAAAGGTCATATGGGTTTGTTCAACCTATTCCCTAGTTTATAAATTCTAAGTTTTAGACCATGCATCTAAGCATAATGAAAGTTATTCATGCTCAAATTTGGCTTCTCAGATATAATTCACTAAGTTTCTATACATAGCCATTTTCATCCAGACTATCACCATGACATCACATAGGAGAAAATATACCAATCAACTTGTACAATATTTAACTTTGTTTATAAGTCTCACACAATTCGAGGATCACATGTAATTGTAATTATACATGCCAAGATCATCCTCAAAAATTTGCATGCCCACGTGAGCTTTCTGGCTTGAGTTATAAGCTTTTGAAGATGGACTTATTGAGTGGAATGCTCATGTTAATGTCAAGTTTAGGATATGATAAATAACCATTTAATTTAAAAAATACCATTGGATCTTAAATTTGATGGTTATATGAATGTAAATGATGGTTGCATAACTATCATTTGATGGGAGTGTGAAAATCAATTTTAATCTCATGAATCAACTATTTGGGTTCAAGCAATGGTCCCAATAGATATAATAGTCCTCACTCAATCATACATATTGATCTAATTGTGCAAGGTGAATCAAATATTCAAGGAGATCAAGATATTGATATGTGGCATAAGTGCATGAACTGGTAGACTGATAGTGGATCCTAAAATCAAATGCACATTTAACACATGGTGCAAGATTGAATAAATTTGACAAGTCAATGCTAAGATCAATGGCTGGTGCTTAGATCATATAGATCAAGATAAATAGAGCAAGCAAAGGTCTAATAGGTCAATGAATTGAGTCAGATATCGATAACCAATTATAATAAAGGAGAGCCTATAACTTTTGATGGAAGTTGAGAAGCCATTGTTGACAAAAACAAATGGGTCTTATAGGATTATCCTTCTTCCATTGAAGCTTGATTAAATATTATTAAAGGGGTAAAACTAATGTAGTGAGATATAAGGAACATAAGGGGACCACATTAGAGCTAAATATGGACCTCTAGTTCATAAAATTATATTAGTTAGGGTTATTCTTACAACTATGTTCTCCATTTTAAGAAGAGTCCATGCATATACAAGATTTTTTTTTCCTATAGATAGAATGGGTCTATTTAGAACTATTATAATACAATATATATATATATATATATATATATATATATATATATATATATAGTCTATAAGTTTGTATTGATATGGAAACTATAGGAAAACCAATAACCTTAGATTGGTTTTTTATTTATAAGATAGACCTATAATCAAGATATGAATGTGGAATAGATAGGTGACTAATTCAAAGGGTCCTTTTCCTTCAACATGGCCACATTTTTGACAAGTAACCACCTAAATTTCATAAAGCCATGATTATATCATATCCATGAGCATGAAGTTTTTGTCCTCAAGTGAGAGATGGTATAAAGGATCAAAGAAAATGTCTAGTGTTAGAGACTACAACTAGGAATATTTAATGCATCCTCAAAACCTTTGGTGACTTCCTCAATCAAAAATCCATGAGTAGTGTCCTAATTGATCAAAAATGTGGTGAGGCTTTCATTGGCTAAGGAGCAAAAGGTGGCAGATCAAGTTCAATTAATGACCTAGGATAAAGTGTTATTTTTATGATGGTATGATCCCACATCCTCTCTCTCTCTCTCTCTCTCTCTCTCTCTCTCTCTCTCTCTCTCTCTCTCTCTCTCTCTCTCTCTCTCTCTCTCTCTCTCTCTCTCTCTCTCTCTCTCTCTCTCTCTCTCTCTCTCTCTCTCTCTCTCTCTCCCTCTCTCTCTCTCTCTCTCTCTCTCTCTCTCTCACACACACACACACACACACACACATCCTATATATCCTAAGTCTCATTCCCATTGAAGGGGTTTTCAGCTCTTAGAATTTAACATTGTTATACAATAAACTATCAATTAATTATCTCCTTTTGTCTTAATTTATAAATTACTATCAACTACCCCCTTTTAAAACCTTGACTCAAAATATACTTATCTAACCTATCATACCAAGCTATAGGATCTTATTTAAGACCATATAAAGCCTTCTTTAGTTTACACATAGATTATTGATTACTTGACATGAATTATCCTTCAGGTAACTGAATGTAGACTTCTTCTATGTTTCCATTCAAGAATGCAAATTTCACATCCATTTGATATACCTTAAAACCCTTGAAACATTCATATGCCAATAAAAGTCCAATTTCTTACATTCTTACCATAGGAGAAAAATTAGCATCAAAATCTATCCTTCAACCTGAGCATATCCTTTACACACAAATCTATCCTTGTTCGTTGTGACTTTTCCTTTTTCATTCATCTTGTTTTTAAAAACCCACTTGGTACCTATCACATTTTTATCTTTTGGCCTAGGAACTAAGTCCCATGTTTCATTCCTTTATATTCGATCAATTTACTCATCAATTGCATCACTCCAAATTTAATATTTTATATCT